>CM053580.1:58296601-58319540 GCA_028627135.1 Pseudochirops cupreus | reverse complement strand
CCCCCCCAAAAAAAACCATACACATTACACACACACACACACACACACACACACATTATACCAAGAAAAAGTTGGAATGTAGGTCAATTTCCATTTTTGTTTTGGCCTAACTTCTTAGTTACATCTTAAGAAGAATAGCTAGCATTTATATAGAACTTTACGTAAATTACTCCATTTGATCCTCACAATAACCCTTGTGGGATAAGTGCCCATTTTACAGAGAGGTTAATTGACTTACCTAATATTGCTCATCTAGGTAATCTCTAAGGTAGAATTCAAAATCAGGTCTTCCTGACTCCAAATCTTACACTTTGAATGTCATATTACCTAGCTGCCTCTAACATTTCAGGGCCTGCCGGATTACAGAACATTGTCTTTTAATTTCTGGTCATTTCCTCTTTTTGGCAGTGTCTTTAGACCTCCACAATTGAGTTGGAGCTTCTGCCATTCAGCAGGCCAGGTAAATGAACTTATCACTACTTTCTAAGTCTTCTTCTCTATCTTCTTGTCTTCACACATCTTCCCCACTGGTTTCTAGGAAGTTGAGAGAGATGACGGCAAGCTTGCTCCCCATAGTAGGAGCCGTGTGACAACAACAACCCCTCTACAGCTGAAAGTGGAGGTAAGATGAAATATAAAGCATGCTCCATCAGAAAACTGTCTAATCGGGTCCCTAAGATCCAGAGCACAACTCATAGGCAGAAAGCAACCATTGCTACAAAGACAACTCAGAGCTCTTGGCTGGGAGTCAAGAGGCCTTGGTTCTAGACACACATGCAAACTCATATGTGATTCTAGTCAAGTCATTTCCTCGCTCAGGGCCTCAGTTTCCCCATCTGTAAGATGAGAGGGTTGGACTAGATGATCCCTAAATCCCCTTCCACTCTGACATTCTGTGATGCTCCAACATTATTGATCCTTAAATAAAAGAAAGAAGAAATTAGGGATATGGACGCGTTTTTGCTTTTGTTTCACCTTCATGTCTTTGATTTGCTCTAAGATTTCAAGAAGCATTTTGTGTTACCTTCCCATACAACTACCTGAAAGCTCAATTTTCTTAGCTAAAATTCACGGGCCTCAGTTCCCCAGCTGTTAAATGAATGAGTTGGAAAATGTGGCTTCTGAAATCCGTCCTGGTTCTAGATTGATGATTCTATGGTCTCCGTATCTGAGAGCCTGGTGATCTGTATTGTATCCCTCTGCAATGTTGTGCCATTCCTTCCCTGAGGGAACACTCAAACTCGTGAGGATGAGATGTCTTCATCATTCCATTTCCCACAACAGTGACAAGTAGGATGAAGGAAATTCTACCCTGATTCATCTGTCCAAGATAGTCTAGAGTTGAAGGTGGAGAATTTTGTGGTTCTTCTGCTCAGGTTGTCTGTGACAGTAACATTGCTTATTCCCGTCACCACTGGCTATTTGTTGTGTTACTATATTGTTCTCTATTGTTCTCATTTGTGTCCTCCTAGCTGGATAATGGGCTCCCCAAGAACAGGATTTTTTTTAATTCTTTCAGTATCTCACTTAGTGTAAAGAGTATGGCAGATTCTAAGGCAACCCTGCTAGTTGATTGATGGATTGCCATCAGAGCTCATACAAAATATAAACTGGGACCTTGCTGATCTGGGGACCTGGGATTTATTGGTTATCTCCCCACCTCATACCTGGATGCAGGCCTTGCTCTTGCTGCCTTGCCCATGACTCTAGGGAACTAAATCAGAGGCCTCTTGCTGCTGCTGCTGCTGGTGCTAGTGCTGGTGCTGCTGGTGCTGGTGCTGCTGAATTTTCAGCACAGGAGCCAGAGTCATCAACGCCTGGAGCCTGGACCTCAAAATCCTTCCCTGGGTCTGCCCATGATGAATGAATGAGAATGGTTCAGGGGCTGAATTCACCAGCTAGGAAACCTGTAGCTATTCTGCTCTGTCCTCCACCTGCAGTGGCAGTGACTGAGCAACTGAGGGTCAAACTCTGGAGTACTGGAGGCATTTGACCTTTTCACCCTGTAGGAACCTACAGTCTTAGCGGAAGAGTGGTATAACTGCCTTCTGTTGTTGGCAGACTCAGCTGAGTTGAAGCCCATCCTGCAGTACCATAAGATCCCCAACCTGGGCAAGGATGCTTTGGAGGTCAGTGAGTCCATCTTCTCATTGCTTGGTGGAATAGCACTTCTTCTATTCCATACTGGGAGTGGGATGTTATCACTTTTGTCCTTAAGGACTTTCTAAGAAGAAAGATTCCATAGCTCCTCACGGTGTCCTAGGTGAGATCTCATTTTCCTGTTAGAACAGAAATTCTGCCTGGTGTCTAACTTCAGTTAGGTGATGCATTGATTAGAGTACCGTACCTAGATTCAGTAAGACTTGAGTTAGAATTTGGCCTCAGACACCTTCTAGTTGTGTGACCTTGGGTAAGTCACTTGATCTCTGTTTGCCTCAATGTCCCCTACTGTAAAAAGGGGATTTAAGTGTAGCTATCTCCCAGGGTTGTTTTGAGAATCAAACAAGATGGTATTTGTAAAACACTTATTATAACGCCTTACAAATAGTAAGTGTTTAGTAAATACTTGTTTCTTTTTTCTGGCATTATCTTAACCCCTTATTGTTCTCCCCTTAATTGAGCTAGGGTATAGATAACACACACATATGTGTGTACATATGTGTATGTGTGTATATACATATATGCACATACACACACAGGGCTTTGCAAACCTTAAGGCACCACGTAAATGTTAGCTAGGTGTATTTATGTCTATTACAGTCTTATTTTGTCTTTCCTAGCCCTCCCCCACTCCAATTTGGCTTCCTTTTACCCACTTTGAAGTCTCCCCATGTTTACCTTTCTATGAATGTGAAACCTCTTCACACCTAACTAAGGTGGTAAATGGGATGAAGGGGATAGCAAGGGATGAACGGTGGAAACCACAAAGCATAGAATGTGAGAACTGGCAGAGTCCTTAGAACACAGAATATATGTTGGAACAGAGATGACATTAAGTGCCTAACATGGAAGTGACCTAGAACAGAGAATGTTAGAGTGGGAAGGAAGATTAGACTGTAGAATGAAACAGCTGGAAGGTCATTAAATCATAAAGAGAAGGAAAGAGCCCTTAGAGATCAGCTGGTTCAGCCTCCTCATTGTACAAATGAGGAAACCAAGGACCCTCGGAGAACAATTTGCCCATGGACTCACAGTAGGCCAGTGGTAGAACTGGAACTCAAATCTCTTGCCTTTCAGTTCAGTGTTCTTTCCAATCAGATACGAGTTCACAGGCCTGGTTCCCATCCAGGATGTGACTTGCTTTTCTGGAGGAAGAAAGGGAAAACTTAAAAAAAAATAATAACAAAGAAAGAATACACCCATGAAAATAAAACAGAACAAAAAAACCTGCAAAAAAAGCAAAACGAAACAGGAAAAGAATTCCTCAGGGCTCATATGAAATAGGCTTGTAATAGGCCTTTTGGACTTCAAATGGCTCTCACCAAATAACATTTTGATGAGTTAAGTGTAAATGAATCAGAAACATATGGATGAAATTTCCCTGGAAATCCGCACGGGTTTTAAAATCAAGGAGAACCCCCGGGCTTGCTCATGGCCTGGGTGTCAGAATCTTACTATTGTCCTGGGCCTGATTTGGTTTGGAGGCTGAAGGGCAGCCAAAAAGTGAGTAGTTTTCCCTTGATTCTTTCTTCCCTTGTGGTTTGGATTTTGAGGGAGCTTTAAGGGATGAAGTGCTGGAGAGGTGAGAGTCATTAGTCATTGGGGTAAAGAAGGAAAGGAGAGTATGAACAGAGACATGGGAATCCCAAGGGGGACCACCACTCATTCTAACTGCTGATGGACAAAATACATGGAGGAGCTGGCTAAATTTATGTTTGTTCTCCTTAGAAAACGGTGGATGTTTTCCCCTCTCCCCAAGTTGTATGGAGTTCTCTTATGTGGTATATACCAATATTTCGTATTTTCTAGGTTTCCAGGCTGTTCCCACTTATCAGCCTTAAGCATTTAAAATCTTTTGTTAGATCAGATCATTGCTCTAGAGACTGCAGGTACCTTGAAGGACACCAGGACCAATTCTATCCTTTTTTAGGATGAAAGAAAAAGAATATTGGAAGGGTCTAGGTTCAGAATCAGCTCTCACCCACATTCTTGACTTGCCAGGTCATTGTACCTGCTCTTGGTTCTCTTTATCCTAGACCTGACAGAGTCATGGTGACTTTGGATTTCAATAATTTTCTCCTTTTCTCTTCCCCATTACCACCTTTATTCTAATCTCCTTTCCCACCTTCACCTCCCTTGAGTATCCAAGTCAGGAGACTTTCTCAGATTGGGGAGAGGTGGGGAGGAGGAAGACATTAACATGGAGACTCTGAGGAGTAGAAGTGGTGGGAGATGGGTTGGTGGAAGACTAAACACTGTCCTCCCTGTCTCTGAAGGGATAATTATTATGCAGAGGACAATAACTGGATGTTTTCCATATCCACAGTGGACTTGATTGAAGGGATTGATAGAGTTGAGGTTAAGAAATGAGCCAAAGGCACAGGACTTACAACACACACACACACACACACACACACACACACACACACACACACACAACACACCCCCAACTCTGGATTACCTAAAAGGAGATATCAGTCTCCCATCATGGGGTTCAGGACCCATTCACTAGGATTGATCTAGGAGGGAACTGAAACAAATTTCCCAAGAGGTGAATCTGAGTGAGGGTATTTGATGATAGATGAACAGAGTGAACCTCTCTCCCTAAAACAGGTCCTTCAACAGAACATATACTGGGCTATTTGGATACCTATAGGCAAGGGAAAGATTTGGTGAAATGTGGAAAAGCCTTTGTGAACCTTTGGTCATGGCATCCTATGACCTGACATCTTGGAAAACCTCTCCACCTTGCTTCCCAAGTTCAGAAGGCGGGGGTGGGGAGGGTGGGCTAATATAAGGAATGGCATCCAGGTGGCAACTAAAAGTTTGGAGCAAGTCTATGGTGATTGTTGGCATGTCTAAGTTCTCAGAAATCTCTGTTACCTATTTGTGATTATCTAGTGTCCTTCAGAATTTTTTTGTTCCCACATATTTCCTTCTACTGCCTAGGTTCATTGTCATTATATGATAATAACTGATACTTACATAACATTCAATATATTTGCATTAGTTATGTATGTATTTTATGTATAACGAATATAAATTGAATACACATATGTATATATGTATACATACCTTGTTTGACTCTCACAGAAACTCTTGAAGAAGGGGTTCTTAACCTTTTTTGTGTTATGAACCTTTTTGACAATTTGTGTGCCTTCCTTCTTGGAATAATGTATTTAAATTCATATGATACAGGATTATTAAAGAAGTCAGTTCTATTGAAATAGTTACCAAATTTTTTCTGAGTTTCTGGATCTCAGGTTAAGAACTCTGCCCTAGAAGTACATTCTTTTGGTATCAATATCTTCATATTACAGATAAGGAAACTGAGTCCCAGAGATTTTACATGACTTGTCAGTGATCCCACAGCTAGAAAGTATCAGAAATGAAATTGGAACCCAGGTTTTCCTGATTCCAAGCCCAGCACTCTATCCACTGTGCCATATTATTTCTAAATTGCATAGAATCACAGAACCATAGAACCATAGAACCTTAGGTGATCAGACACTACCTAATGAGAAATTAGCTCATACTCTATAACTCATACTCATAGTCAGTCTGGACTGACTTGCTTTACTGGTGGGTCATAGTGGGAGGACGGCACAGGAAATGAAACAGTTGGTGGACAGTGTATCAGTAGAGGCAATGGAAAACTCATAATAAAGAGGACTGTCAGATGAGAAGCACATGAACAGGGTGGGAAAATGTATGGAGGTGGGGAAGGAAGGAATGAAATTATGGGGGGCCTTTGGGGTGGAGAAGAGAAGAGGGAAAATTCACGCCTTTGTCTTCTTCTACTCATTCTCCTTCCCAAATGATTCATGCCTTCATCACTTCCCATCTCCGCTCCCTCTTCTCTTGATCTTCCAAAACCTTTCCTGCCTCAACGTCATTGGGAACAGATGCAAGCTGACAGATGCCTTCTTCAGGAACTGGGACCTCTTCACACCCATCCCCTGAGGCCGTCACTCCCTTCTCAGTCTTTGGACAGGATGCAAGTGCACATGGCCTTCCCATGATCCCAAATCCTCCATGGACGTGGCCCTCCAACCACCACAACCTTATGCCTGTTTCCTTCCAGCTTTCTCTTTTATCCCCATCTCCCCACCCAACTGCCCCTCACCCACATCCTCCTCACATGGACTCTTGAACTCTCTGATGAGCCATATCTCTTCCTTCCTTCTTTAACAGTTCCACTTGTTGCATCCCAATATGTCTAACTGTGCCCATCTTGACCCTCCTTCCAGCCTTTCTCTTTCCTTACCCTCTGTGACAATAATTTTAGCCAGATCCTCTCACTGTCTGCATTATCTGTCCTGGTTCCCATTCTTCTGTCTCTGTATCTGTGACCCTTTGCAGGTGTGTGTGTGTGTGTGTGTGTGTGTGTGTGTGTGTGTGTGCGCGCGTGTGTGTGTGTGTGTGTGTGTGTGTGTGTCCAGGTGTGCATGCGACAGTGAGGTGATGAATCCACTTTGCCTTTATTTTCATCAGCACCCAAGTTTCTTATTTCTCATACTTCTTGCATTCTTTCTTTTATTCAGACTTTTTTTTTTAACCTGGGATTTATTATTAACTCTCTTTAGATAAGTCAGTCATAGATACTCCTCAACTGGAATGTGAAGGAGATGAGAGAGCCTTGGACAATTGATTTATGTGATGGAAGCTCAGGGAAGATGGTGTGTTAGCTTTATGATCCACACTCTTCTGGCATGATCTCACTAAAGAAGTTTTTGAGTGGGTTAGCCTGGGGTTTGGAAATGCATTGTGAGGGTATGAGAAGCAAGTCTAGCCACTAGCTGTGGGCATATGAAAAAGAGTGGGGATCTGACCATATGTGAGGAAGGAGGGAAGGAAGAAGGGAAGAAAGGAAGGTAGGAAGGAAAGAAGGAAAGGATGGAGGGAGAAAGTGAGAAAAGGAAAGGGAAAGGAAGGAAGGAGAGAAGGAAGGAGAGAAGGAAAGAAGGAGAGAAGGAAGGAAGGAAGGAAGGAGAGAATGAATGAAGGAAGGAAGGAAAAAAGGGAAAGGAGTGCTTCTGGATTCACAGATCAGCTTCCACCTTCCTTTGATTCCTTCCTCACTTCATGGGTTTAGCGGGGGGCCCAGGAACCCTGCAGCTTTGAAACTCCAAGTTTTGAAGGGTGACTGGCAGCAGCCTTTCTGCCAGAGGTCTCAGATACTCTGCAGGGGTCACAATTCAGGAACTCAGAGCAGGACGGCATGGCCACATCTCTTTCCCCTTCTGTTGGCTGCTTCTCTCACAGATAGTAATGCTTTGGCAGTCTTCTCTGGCTACAGAAAACAACCACACAGACACTAGTCTCCTGGGGCTGGCAGCTTTGTAAGATTGCCTTTGAAACTAGCCCCCCCCAAGGATACGGGACGATGGGGTTCAAAAGACAGGGACAACTTCCATAGTGAAGCAGTGTGCTGTCATAGAGAGAGTGTGAGACTGGGTTCAAATGCTGCCTCTGACACCAGCAATGTGACCGTGTGCAAGTCTGAGTGTCAGCTGTGTCCCTGTAATGGTAAGACAATAAGACCTTGCCCAGCAGCCTCACAAGTTTGGTGTGAGGTTCAAATGTATTAATGGTAGTCAAACACTTTGCAAACTTGAAAGCCCCATACAGATGACAGTTACTATTCTTATCTACCCTTCTCTAACCACTGAGTCAGTTGATGATGGGAAGGTATGTGCAGGAGGTGAGGGGAAGGAGGGCCTTGCTGGAGGTAGGAGGGGCATGGACAGGCAGTGAGGGCTGGAGAGTAACAGGAAGAGACAGAAGAGGTGAAAAGCACAACACTGGCCTCTGCGAAGACAAATCAGTGAGGCTGCCTTGTTCACACTTCTTTATGGCCCAGTCTGGAGCTCCTGTGACTGCCCCCAATTCTGCTCACCAAAGTGGTCAGTCGCCTCTTTCCTCCCTCTCTGCCAAGGCAAGGGCTGATTCTCATACAACCAGGCAGACTCATCCAATGTTTATTCAGCTGTGAAGCTTTTCCATCCCCTGACATCAGCACAAGCTCCCCGAGGGCAGGGACCCGGTCCATATAACTCCCTTTGTACCCCATCCAGCTCAACAGGGGTGGTGGAGAGAAGGGGGGAGGCACTTTAATAAAGGCTGTTGAGGGTGATGGCAACAGTGATGATGATGATGAGAATTACAGAAACTTGTGCAGCGGCAAAAGCAAAGCTGATGGTGGAGAAAAGCCAGGGCACTGTGCAGAGGCCTGGAGGAATGCCCAGCAGCTGGGGGACAGGATGGAAAGAGACACTGAAGCTAAGAATGAGCAGGAAAAAGTGGCAAGCTATCACCTTCACTGAGCTAGGTTAGGCAGGCAGCTGGCCAGGTTGGGGAGAAGGGGCCAGGCAGGCAGGCAAGGAATCAGGAGAGCACAGGGAGGAAGGCAGGAGAACGGGCAGGTAGGGGGTCAGGGTGCCAGGAGAGAAGGCAGGGAAGGATTCAGGGAGTTAAGTAGCAACCTGACTCGGCTTCCACTAAAGACTCAGAAATTTTAGGGGATTCCAGGGGGATTCAGAACTAAAAGAAAAAAAAAAGAGAAAAAAACCTAATGAATTTTTGATGAATGAACAAAGGACTTGGAAGAATCTTTGTCCAATTTTAAAGCCCCCAGACACCAGGGTTAACTCCTCCCTGCACATCTTCCACAGGGTTTGGCCACTCTGTGTCTGCTCAGCATGGTTCTCCCTTTAGAGTGAGGAAGGTGCTGGACAATGGCAATCAGGTTCCCTGCATTGTCATCTTGTGATGAAAAGCCTTTAAGAACCATCTGGGAAGTAATCCCAGCCATCTGGGATGGCAGGATGGCAGAATTGTGTGACCTTTGCTCTATTCTACCTGGATTAGGCCTTAAAATATAGGGAAAGAGGACAGTGGGGTAAGGTAGGGGAGGAACCAAAACTGTCCTAGAAAACCAGAGCTAAGTCTTCCTTCCCATATGAAATAAGGGAGAGGGCCAAAGCGAATGTGGAGATGTGTCTGTGTGTGTGTGTGTGTGTGTGTGTGTGTGTGTGTGTGTGTGTGTGTGTGTGCATGTGCTGAAAAGTTAAGAGATACAGACTAATATGACTAATATCCTGTTAATATTTCTGCAACCTAGAGGCTGTGGAATTGAAGTGGGAAGCACCTGACTTCTTCCAGACTTTTTCTTTTGTGAATTCTGTTGTGATTCCATAGCCGCTTGGGTTTCCTTCCCAGATCAGTCACTAACTTGCTGCTTCATTTAAGCAAGACATTCTCCTCTTAGTGTCAGTATTGCAGTCAATCGCTGTTGGAAGGGGTATTTAAAGATTAACTGGTTGGAGCCCTTCATTTTTGAAACTGAGGAAACTGAGTAAGTCTCGGAAACAGTAAGTGGTAGAGGTAGGACTCAAACTCAGGTCTTTTGACTCAAAGTCTAGATCTCCGCCCCCACCCTGCACTTTTTAAAGCTATAATACAGTGACTCCTTCTTCATTTGTAAGTAATATGGCTTTCTGGCTAAGCCTGAGGCATTTTGCATGAGTCTTTCCTGACTGGCAGAGAGAATGCTGATGCCGCAGTGTGAGAAGAGGAAGAGATTGAACCAGTGATGTCTAAGTCTCCTTCTGGCTAAGACATACATCCCTGAGTCTATACTTCTGAGTCAATTTCTCCCTTCTCTGAGTGTCTGTTTCCCACACAGTTGAAGTAAATGAACCTGGAAGCCTTCTAAATAGCAGAGCTTCAAATACCTGATGATAGGCATTATGTTCCTTGTAAGCCTCATCTTCCCTAGGAAAAAATGTCCTCATTCACTTGAACTGGTCCTCATATAACATGAAGCAGATAGGAGGGAGTAAGGGAGCCAGGAGAGTATATCTCTTCAAGCTAGTGCATGTATTACTATTGTCATCTTATAGATGGAGAAGCAAAGGATTGGAGAGGATGAAGTGACCTTCCCAGAACCAAACAACTAGGAAGTGTCAGAACTATTATTTCTCAGATCTCTTTCTACCATATCAAACTGCCTCAATATGAGTCAATAGCATTATATGAAAGCCAAAAGAGTCAGTCGAAGGCTACCAAAGAGCAATCTAAGACTATATTAGGAAAGGAACAATATTGAGAATAAAGAAACTTAATAGCACTACTGTGTCCCTGTTCATACTGCAATGAAGTATTGTGTTTATGTCTGGATGCCACATTTTAGGAAGAATTTCTTTCTCAAATTTATTAATTATTTTAATTTTAAATTAGTTAGCTAGCCAACCATCAATTATTTATTTTAATTAATTTTAACTTATTTTTAACATTCATTTAAAAATGGGTTCTAAATTCTCTCCCTCCCTTCCATCCCTCTCCTTACCAATTGTGAAGACAAAGGGATGTGATATCAATTATATAATGTGAAATTGTGAAATCATACAAAATATATTTCCATGTTAGCCATGTTGCAAAAAAAAAAAAAGAAACTGAAAAAATATGCATCACTGCATTCAGACTCCATCATTTCTTTCTCTGGAGGTGGATAGAGTTTTTTATTCTATGTCTTTTGAAATCATCTTGGATTGTTGTATTGCAGAGGATAGCTAAGTTATTCACAGATGGTTCATTGTACAATATTGCTGTCATTGTGTACAATGTTTTCCTGGTTCTGTTTACTTCACTTTGTCTCAATTCATATAAGGCTTCTCAGATTTTTCTGAAAGCATCCCTCATTATTTCTTATAGCACAATAGTATTCCATCACAATCATATACCATAACTTTTTCGGTCATTTCCCAAATGATAGGCAGCTTTTCAATTTCCAATTCATTGCTGATACAAAAAGAGCTGCTATAAATATTTTTGTACAAATGGGTCCTTTTCTCTTCTTAAAATCTCTTTGGGATACAGATCTAGCAGTGGTGATGCTGGTTCAAAGGGTATGCACAATTTGATTGCCTTTTGGGCATAGTAGCAATTTGCTCTCTAGAATGGTTGTATCAGTTTACAACTCCACTAACAATGTATTAGTGTCCCAGTTTTTCCATGTCTCCTTCAACATTTGTCATTTTCCTTTTCTGTCATATTAGCCACTTTGCTATGTGTGAAGTGGTACCTCAGTTGTTTTGATTTGCATTTCTCTAATCAATAGTGATTTAGAGCATTTTTTTTTATATCACCATTGGTAGCTTTGATTCCTTCTTCTGAAAACTTCCTATTCATTGGGAAGAATGTTGATAAACTGGATAGCTTCCAGAATCAGGACAACAGGGTGTTGGAGAAGAAATGATTAAGGGAGGACAAGTGCTTTCAAATATTAAATGGATTGTCACATAGAGTATTAATAATATGATAGTTCAAATTCATGTGTCACTCTAAGGTTTAAAAAGGGCTTTATATATATTGACCCATTGTTAACTCACCTTGAGTTTGCAGTCCTCAGAGAAACTGCTGTTTATTCATGTTTCTTCCATCTTGTATTTGGGAAGTTGATTTTCTAACCCAAGTATAAAACTTTACATTTATCTCAATTAAATTTAATCTTGTTCAATTTGTCTTAATGCTATAACCTGTCAAAATCTTTTTGAATCCTAACTCTGTTACCCAGTATGTTAGCTAACCCCCTTAGCACTACATTATTTGCAATGTTGTTAAGTATAGCACTGGTATCTTATCCAAATCATTGATAACAATGTTTGCAAGTCCTTGAGGCTTAGGAGGATGGGATACCCTCTCTTATTAAGGAGCTCCAGCTCTGGACTTTGGACCAAGCTTAATTCTGGGGAAGTCTGACCCCAAAGTAAAGGAATCAGACTCTTTTTGCGTGCTTTGATTCACTCCACCCAGTTAAGTGACCCAAAGTGTTTTCTGTTCTATGTATCATCTAGGCTCCATGAATAGACTCCAAGATAGGCTAACCTACTGTGTACAGGTAGATTGTGGAGGATTGCTGCTGTGGTTGATGGGTGATGATGATGATCATAATGGATTTCATATGGTAGAATATTTGGAGAGAAATAGTAGGGTCAAGTGTCCATAATTTTAGGTCTTCAAAGCTCAAAGTTTAAGGTATGCTCTGTGTCACCTTCTCCTTCCCCTCCTCCCAACCCTTTCAAGTTGGTCAATGGTTATTAGTCCTGACTTTTTTGTCAGGGACACAGGGACTTTCCCTTGAGTTTTAACCCATCAATCTTCTCAGAACTTTAGCAGCAGGGACATCTTTTGATACCTTTGTTGACAATCAGGGTTGTGGGCTATTGGAGCAAGAGAATGAAAAGAAGCGGTTGATTCTGTTTCCCTGCAGATCTTTAAGAAAAGGAGAGATTTCCAACTGCCCAGCTTTTGGGGGGAGGGTATCATGGAATTAGGAGAATGGACAAATTGGTCTATGGAAACCTATGGAGACCTCAGTTGAAATCACTTCATCTGTGCAATGGGCTGAACATTCATGAGTGCCCTTCCAAATTCATTGTTACCTTCTAGGGTGACATCTACAAGCTTGGTAAATGCTGCTTCCCTGGAATCTTTCTCTGTTGTGTCTGGAGAAGGTGGCAGCAAGGGTGGATGTGGGATAGCAGTGTAAATGTAGCCACCCTAAGACTCTCACTAATAACCACCACGATTTCATGTACTCACATTCACATACATGCACCCTCAACCTCAGTCCTGTTTCAGGGAGAGAGGCATTGAGGAATGATAAGTGAGCTGTGTTGATCACTCATGATACTAAAGATGGGGCCAGGAGAATCAGAAGACAGATAAAGGAGGAGCTGCCCACATGGGAAGAGAGCAGCAAGTGAGAGGAAGAAGGAAGAGATTGTGGGATTGGGGTTACACTCCATAAACACCTTCCAGACTGTGTAATCCATGGGAGAAGGAGGGAAGCATTGGGGACTTAAGAGAATGGCGGGGACGAGGAATGATGGGTGAGGCTGAGGGATGTCTGAAGGCTAAATGGAAGTCTAATAGCATCAGGGCAGAGGGCAGAGCAGGGTACACTCTAACATAAAATGATAGAAAAACTGCAGCTGCTGGGCTCACAACAGAGACCCTTAGAGAAGAAAGGTAAAGTGGTCTGGGGCAAGATTCACAGATTACCTACTCCTGTAGAGTGAAGGGAATCTGGATGGTGGATAACTGGGACACTGTGTGCCTAAGCTGTGACTTCTAGTCTAAACTGTACAGCTATCAGTGGTTCTCAACCTGTGGGTCGCGACCCCTTTGGGGGTTAAATGACCCTTTCACAGGGGTCGCCTAAGACCATTGGAAAACACATATTTCTGATGGTCTTAGGAACTGAGACACTGCTCCTCTATCTGTCTCCAGGTGGGTCTGTCCACACACAGATATGCCTACATACGAGTATTAAAGAGTTGTAGCATTAGGAAGGTTGAGAACCACTGAGCTAGAGGATCAAAGATGCTCCCTACATAGGGGGCCTTGGGCCACCTTGCTATGGTAGAAAAAAACAGACCCCTAGGGTCAAAAAACCTGGAATTATAGACAGGTCAGCAAGTTGATTTACTTCTTTGAGCCTTTGTTTCCTCATCTGTAAAGTGGGCACAATAATAATGATTGCCCTAACTATTTCATAGTGTTGATGCAAGGGACAGACTATGGAAAAGTCAAGTATTATTATTTCTTAGGGCTCTTGGAGGCCAAGCACATGGAATTCCTTCCAAGTTTGTTGCTTGGTTTCTTTGACATTCTGTTCATAGGGGATTAATGTCTATCCTTATGGTTGGAGAACGATTCTCTCATCATCCTCACCCCATCCCCCCACATACACAAGCAATTAAGTAGGCTAAGTTACCAAAGACAGGCAGTACTGCACAGAGAAAGGAAGATGGAAAAGATGGTGCCTAGAGGGCTATGCCCTGCCCGGGCATCACTGTTGCATTCCTAAGCACTTTGGTCTTAGCACCTTCCTATGACACCTGGGGCTAGTGCCATTTATTTGTCATTTTTGTTTTCTCTCATAGTGTCTTCTGAATCAGGCTCTTCTCTCCCCAACTAAGGGGGAGGGACTAGATCTTCTCCATCCATGGGTCTGTGGCAATTCCCAGAACATGACAAGCACTCTAATCGTTGGTTGACTTTGACTTTGTCCCCAAATCATAAAATTTTAAAACAAGAAGGGACTTGGCAGATCACGTATCATTCCATAGCCGAGGAAACTGAAACCCATAGAGGAACAATGACTTGCCCAAGGTAACATAAGTTGTCTGATGAAAGTCTTGCGCCTAGAGCCCAGGTCTTTTGACACTCCAGTCCAGACCTCCTTCTAACACACCATGCTACTTCCTCCCTGTCATCCCTTTCTCTCTGGTTTGCTTTGGCCTACAGGAGGATGTAAGTCCCTCCTGTGCTTTGAGAGTGGAGAATGCTGGACTGTTTGCTTTCTTTTCTCAGGGCAGCTGACGAGATTTGTTTTAAGGCAAGCTGTACATCAGCAACACCAGCTTCCTGCTTTCCACAGCTCAATGGCTCCCTGGAGCCTTGTCGGATCAGTTCCAGGAACTGGTTGCCTATCTACCACCTTATTAAACTGGTTTCCAGATGCCTCAGTCTGAGGCTGAAGGGACAAGGGAAAAATGAAGTCTGTAATGTTCGTAATTAATAATTCTGTTGAGTGATAGAGCAGGTGACCTTAGGAGATGAAGTAGGGTAGAGAGGAGTTCTTTGCTGAGTGTGTGTGTGTGTGTGCACATGCACACTCATATGTCAGAAATGGAAAAGAAGAAAAGAGACAGAAGACAGACAAATAAAGATGGAATGCATGTGAGGGGACAGTGTATGCGAAAAAGAGTGGAAGTGTGGGAGAAATGATGACTTAACACTGTTGAATTATTCTGTGTTCTTTCCAGCACACCAGGCTTCTTTGAAATGTGTTGGGTGTGTGCGTGTGTGTGTGTGTGTGTGTGTGTGTGTGTGTGTGTGTGTGTGAGAGAGAGAGAGAGAGAGAGAAAGAAAGAGACAGAGAGAGAGAGAGAGAGAAAGAGACAGAGACACAGAGAGAGAGAGAGAGAGAGAGAGAGAATTATATGATTACCACATGACAGCAGAGTCTACTAGACCAAGATAAAATGATTCAGGCTAGCTTATAGCTGCCCTGATCGACTGCGGTTTTCCATATAGTGACAAAGTTTGCTTAAACAACAGTTCTAGTCTCTGCCCCTTTCATAACTCCACAGATGGACTGCAGCAGCTTGGTCCTGAAACTTCTGATGGAATGGTTCTGTAAGGGGTCATGCTGACATTCATAGTCATGACCACACAGAAAGAGGGTGAGAGATAGAAAGATGAGCAGATTGACAGGAAGGAGAAAGACATTTTGATCTACATTGCCTATCAAACAGATGTTTTATTAGATTAGTTTTATTTCCCTGACCAAGCTAATTGAACTGCCAGGGTTCTGATACTCTATTTTCATATTATATGAAAGAGAGAGTAGAAATATATTGAAAAGGAATTGAGTAAAATGAATGGAAGACAGAATACAGCAAGAAAACATATAAGTATTTAGTAGACTGACTTGTGTGACCTTGGGTAATTCTCTGGCCTCAGTTTGCTTATCTGTGAAATGGGTGGGAAGGAACTAGAATGCCTACCAACTCTAGAACCATTAGTGTCTGATCTGGTTTTCTCACATCTATGTTATGGGGAAACTTTCCTCTATTTTCAGCCCCTCTTGTACCTCAGGACAAACATATAACATTCTAGGTCTCTGGGTGTTTTCCCTAAAAAATGACATTAATTTTTTATCTTCTTTGCATATACCTCTGCCCTTGACTTTATCTCCCATGTAATTCTTTAGAAAATGACCACATCACGAACTATTTGGACGATTCTAATAAAATAATTGCACACTACGCAAATTATTCAGAATCACAAAATATCAGAACTGGAAGGGAACTTCAAGGTCACTCCAGTCCACCTCCTTTATCCTGCAGAGTAAAGAAGTGAGACCCAAGGACAGAAAGGAAATGACCCTGATTGCCTGGAGTCACATAGGCAGAAAATTGCAGAGGTGGGATCAGAATGAATCCCCAAACCCAGCCCTCTTCCCATTATGCTTCAATGTCTCCTTTTTGTACTAGTCTATAGGTCACATGGTAGTCATGGGATTCTTTTGCTTCATGATTAGGATGTTTCTTTAAACCCACTTTTTGAAATGAAAGTTTGCAGTCACAACACTGGGAGCCCACTGGCCTAATTTTTGTCTCTTGCTGTAGTTCTGGGTTACCATTTTTTGATAAGTTCTCAATGGAGGATGAGAAAAGTACTTTGCCATGAAAAAACAAAAACGAAAGACCTTCAAAGACTTTTGTGCACTCCTCTTCAGCTCTCTAAATTTCTCTTCTCTAGACCAAATCTTGATCCAGTACCATTCTTCCTAATTTCCCTAACACATTGTCAGCATCCTTCTCCATAGCTTATGCCATGACTTTCTCCAATGCCATCTGTAGGCTTCCTTTCTAGGTCCTTTTTCAGAAAGCTTAGGCCCCATTCTCCTTTCCTCTCTTACTGGTTCTCACCTTGAAGTTTTTGTGCAAGTTCAATTTAATTTTACAGATATACATTATATACATTTTAATATTAAAGTTGTACTCTATTCCTTCTTTGTGATATGGAGAGGACCCTGGATTCTTGATGGTTATACCTCTTACAGGCTCTACCAAGCTGGAAAGGTCTCAGATGTAGACCCAGGTCAACAAAAAGGACTTTATAGGAGCATCTCTGAATCTCAGAATCTTCATCTTTAAAACTCAGATGATCATACTTGCACTACTTACCTCACAGTGTAGTTATAAGGAAAATGCTCTATAAACCCCAAATCGTGATATGTATGAGAGCTATCATTATTATAAACAATATGTTGGTAGTTTAATTTTTTTTCATTTACTATCCTGCATTCTTTCTGACCATGGTCTTGCCAGATGTAGATGTGGTGACCTTTCATTGCTCTCCTTTTGTGAAACCATTGGGCATTGATTGTTCCTTTTCTTCATGTTTGGCAACAAGTCAGTTTCTTTTTGCTTTCTGATCAGAAAAGATGTATGAAACCCACTCTTTGAAATACTGTTGTCCATTCCTATATTTCCTTTCTCTCTCCTCTTCTCCCCTCCTCTCCCCTCCCCTCTCTTTCCCTTCCTTTTCCTTCCCTTCCTCTCCATTTATCCAACACTTGGATCAATAGAACATTCTCCCCTAAGAGTTGTTTTAGAAGTACAGTGCCAAATATATCTTCACTATGAACTTTAATTAAGGGTCATAGAATCTTGAGCTAGTGGGAATCTTAGTGACAATTTAATACAGGCATAATTAGCTTTTTTGGGGGTTATGGTTTGATAGTTTTGACAGTTTTTGGTAAAGTCTATGGACTACTTCACAGAATAATGTCTTTAAATGCATAAAATAAAACAAAGAATTATTACATTCATATTTATTAATATTTATAATGTTACACTATGATATACAAGGAATTCAATTAAATTATATTCAAATACAATTGTCAAAATTTAAAACAAGCTCTTGGACCCCAGCTTAATAATCTCCAATTTAATTTAACTCTCACATTCTACAGATTAGGAAACTGAGGCACAGAGAAAGATTAAAATTATTTGCCCAAAGAACTGGTAATTGAGGGGATGCCCATCAATTGGGGAGTGACTGAACAAGATTTAGTATATGAATGTAATGGAATACTATTGTGCTATAAAAATGATGAGCAGGTAGATTTCAGAAAAAAAACCTGGAAGGATATATGAACTGATGCTGAGTGAAGTGAGCAGAACCAGGAGAACATTGTACATAGCAGCGGCAACATTGTATGATGATTACCTATGATAGACTCAGCTCTTATCAGCAACACAATGTTCTAAAACAGTTTAAAAAAACTGACAATAGAACTGCTATCCACATTCAGAAAAGGAACTATGGAGTCTGAATGCAGATCAAGGCATACTATTTTCACCTTTTTGTTAGTTTGTTCGTTTCTTATTTTTTCTTTCTCATAGTTTTTCTCTTTTGCTCTGATTCTTCTTTCACAACATGACTAATGTGGAAATGTGTTTAATATGATGGTACGTGTATAACCTATTATCAGATTACTTGCTGTCTTGGGGAAGGAGGAGGGAAGGGAGGGAGGAAGAGAGGGTAAGAGAAAAATTTCTCACTCAAAATTTTACAAAAATGCATGTTGAATACTGTCTTTTCATGTATTTGGAAAAAATGCTATTAAAGAAAAAATATACAAGTAAACAAAAAATTACTTGCCCAAGGTCAGATAGGTAGTTTACATGGCAGAATCAGGATTAGAAATTAGACCATTTAACTTTAATTCTAGTGCTCTTTCTACTAAATGATTCTGCCCTCCAACATATTTCTTTTGCCAATAGAAAATGTATTTAAGATGTAGCACACCTCTAGTACAATCCACTCCTTCCTTCACAGTATGAAGTGTTGGTGTTTTAGCCCAGTGGGGGAGTAAGGGAGAAAGTGACAAGAGATGTTGACTATAGTAGAGTTGTTCCATCCATCAGGTTGTGATGGAATGCCAGTGCTGTCCCTTGTCAGGGCCAACGGCAGAATCCACCCACTCTGGTCTGAGATGAACTGGCCAAGACCAGAATGGGCCAGAGCAACTTAACAGGAACCGGACAGTCAAGACTTGATGGGGGAGGGGTGGAGTGAGGGAATAAAAAACAACAAAAACAACAAAAGCCTTGTTCATCAATAATTCTAATTTATAGTGAATCCAGTGTTCTATGCCTTGAACTGAGCTAAGGTCTCAAGTCCAGAGTTTCTGTATCTTCATCTAAACACACAGTCCTACTGGAAACAGTCAGACATCATTAGGAAGTATGTTGTCTGTTCACTTCTTAGAACTATTAGGTTCTAAGTTTATATACTACCTGAGACTTCTTGGAGAGACTACACAGACACAGCTGTTTGTTTAGGAAATGTTTTATTATATATTGTTCATTGTTTTTATTGTAACTATGCTAGGAGTAAACACTGCCTATGATATTCAAACACTCCTGTCAGTTCTGGGCAGAGTTCACTCCAGGGTGCCAAGGTCACACAAATATGGCTCTCTATAAGTTAACCAGTTCAAAAAAGAGGCAGGATTTCACATTAGGTCTTCCATAGCTGGTTTCAGATTAGGGAAATTCACAAGTCTACACACCCTTAGAGAAATGTCACTCCTGAGGGAACTGAGTATAGGATCAAAGAAAACACCACTCTCTTGTTCCTCTCCAAATGTCTGAGGCCACAGAGATCAAAAGAGCAAGACATAACTAAAACTATTCTGAATTATCTTTCAAAGGCCCCCTGTGTTCATGAAGGCATGTTACCCATGCAATATGACAATATAATTTCACAGTACAAAGGTGAGAGTGATAAATAACTATATAATAATTCATTTATTTCTTAACAAGTATTTATTGAAAAAGGATTATGTATATTTTCCACCAAAATTCAATTCTGATGCCTTATTTTAATAAAAATTTTTTACTGTTGTTGAGTAATTTTTGAGTGTGTCCAACTTTTCAGGACCCCACTTGGGATTTTCTTGGCAAACATATTGGGATGGTTTTCCGTTTCCTACTCCAGCTCATTTTACAAATGAGGAAACAGAGGCAATGAAGGTTAAGTGACTTGCCTAGGGTCACACAGCTAGTAAGCCTCTGAGGCCAGATTTGAATTTAGGAAGATGTCTTCTTGATTCAAGGTCCAATACTCTTTCTGAGTCACCTGTTACCTCAAAATATTTTATTACTGATCTTTTTTTAAACATTAGCATCACTTCCCAATGATCCCTGAATCAATAGAATCATTCTTTAGTATGATGTAGAGTCAAGCAAAGCAAACAGACACACTGACCAGGTCCAATAGTCTTTTGGTCCGCAATCTTTCAACTGAGGTGAAGGAGGTTGTTTTCATTTGTAACCTTTTGGAGTTAAGCACGGTCACTACATTGATCTGAATTCTGGTTGTTTTAGTATGGTTTTCCTTTCCCCATTCATTTATATTGCTGTCTTGGTTCTTTTTACTCTGCAACAGTTCATACAAATCTTTATAAGTTGCTCTAGATTTTTTTCCCTTGTTACTTCTTATTGCACAATGATAATCCACTGCCTTCAGAGAGCGTCATTTGTGCAGTCATTCCCCAACCCATGTACAAGCCATTCTTTTGTTTTGTTCTTGTATTTTGTTTTTATGCTACTGCAAAAAAAAAATTGCCAGGAATATTTTGGTAAATAGGAGACCTTCCCCTCTGAATCTAAAGTTCTGCATTAGATTGTAAGCTCCTTGAGGGCAGGGATTTCTTAGTGTCCAGGGAAGGTCAAGCTTCATTGTCATACCTTTTTATTACATATGTGTTCAGGATAAAGAGCTCCTTCTACCTCTCAAAAGATAACAGAACTTCACAGACCTGGGCTCACACTCCCCCAACTCATTTGGCAGCCCCATTCATACCATAGTTAATAGTCTTCATGAATTAATGCGGCTAAAAGAAGTCATTATCCTGTGGCTGTTCTTATATTTTGGTTTTTTTACTAAAATCTGTATTGCTATGAATATTTTGCTGCATAGGAGACTTCTCCTCCAAATCGAATGTTCTGCATTAGATTGTAATCTCGCTTAGGGCAGGCTCTATTGTTCACCTCTTTATGTATTCCCAACACAGCACAATGCCTGACACACAGTAGGTGTTGATTGATTGATTGTTTCTGATCCAGTTGAGTTGAAGTAGTGAAAGCAGGGGTCAAAAGGAATGAACATTTAGCCACTTTTCTTGAGTAGTTCCAAAAGTTTTTTTTTTCCTACAATATCTCTGAGTTCTCAAGCTCCATGCCAGAGGAGCACAATCTTTTGCATATTCTAGAGCTCTGAAAAGGTCTAAAAAAGGGCTTGGGCCTAAATTCTGTAGTTGTTATCTGAGGACCAGCCTAGCTAACCTTGGAGAGACTGCAAGGTCAATTGGTATGGCCAAAACAAAGTAGTCACTTGAAGGTCAGTCACAGGAAAGGGACTTTTTTTTTTTTTACTACACCCATTCATAAGGACCATTCACTATGGTGTGAATGGGCTTGTGAAATGAGTTGGGAGAGTAAGAACTCAGATTAAGGAAGTTATATATCTTTTGAGAGGTAGAAGGGGAATACAAGTACTTTATTCCAGGCTCATATGTAATCAAAGGGTGCACCTCTGAGACTTTACCTTCCCTAGACACTAAGTCCTACATTTTAGCTGGATTTGAATGTTCACATTTTCATAGAACTAGGTTATAGGCTCAGTAAATATCTCTTGGCTGCAATGAAATTCAAGAAACAGATATTGAGCATTTACTGTGGGGGACGGTGTTCCGTTCTGTTGTGGGTGCGATGATTCTTACCCTCATGGAGTTTACAGTCTAGCAGTGTAAATGATAGGTTCTAAGACTTAGGCACCAAGCATCTGCAAATAATTATCCCACATCTGTACAGCATGGTCTTGAAATTCCAAGGTGGAGAGGTATTTGTGGAGTCTCTGAACCAGCTAGCAAGGAGCCAGGAAGGTGGAATATACATTAGTATAGATATTTAAGGTTAGCAAAGCACATTAGAGTCACAAAGCCTTAAAACAATCTCATCTGTTGGGTGCTGTTATTATAATCATTTTACAGAAGAGGAAAAAGGTTCAGGGAAATGTAACAGCTTGCTCGTTCTGGAAAGGCAGGGTGAAGACTTTGTTCTTCCTGACTCTAAGATTGAACTTTGTCCACTATACCACTTTGTATAATAATTGCAGAGTGGGAGAAGAGTTGTCCCCAGGGTGGTGGTGGTGATGATAATGGAAGCCATACTGTGGGTCATAAAAGGGTACCCCCTGAGGGGATCTTTGCTATGGCTAGTGGGCAGTTTGTGAGTCGACTGCATGCATATCTATCACTTTAATCTACTCCATCTACGTGCAACTTGAGGAGGGAGCTGGGGCAATGATCCTAATGGCAGCTGTGTATGAGGGATGGTGAGAATCAACCAATCTACATTGATTGAGTTCCTACAATGTGCCAGATGCTGGAAATACAAGGATGAAAAAATGAAATATGATTTGCTCTACTCTCTATCAGAGGAAGAAACACACACCTATGTGAGAGGATTCAGAATAAATAACAAAGCAAATAAATAATTAACACTTACATAACTCTTAGCGTGTGCCAGGTGCTGCGTTAGGCATTTTATAAATATCTTCTTGTCTGAGCCTTACAACCACTTCGAGAGGACAGTGCTATTGTCACGCCCTTTTTACAAATGAGGCAGGTGGGTAAAGGTTAAGTCACTTGTACAGGATCATACAGCTAAGAGTCTAAGGTTGCATGTGAACCCAGGTCTTCTTGATTCTGGACCTCTATCCACCTAGTGGTCCTCTATATACAAACTGTCACATACGTTATTGGATGGCTAAGTGGTACTGTGGATAGAATGCTGGGAAAAGAGTCAGGAAGACCAGCCTTAGACACGTACTAGCTGTATGACTCTGGGCAAGTCACTTAAGCCTGTTTGTCTCAGTTTCCTCATGAGCTGGAGAAGGAAATGGCAAACCACTCCAGTATCTTTGCCAAAAAACCCCCAAATGGGGTCACAAATATCACCCCTTTCTATTCAATTGATCCTGTGCCCCTGTCTATGTACACATATATTCACACACTCACATATGTATTCATACGCATGTATACCCTCCTATATAGACATATGTGTGTGTATATATATATATATATATGTATGTATATATATATATATACATACATATATATGCA
>CM053580.1:58265055-58296101 GCA_028627135.1 Pseudochirops cupreus | reverse complement strand
AGCTGCTAGATCCTGGGTTATCCTGATTGTGCTTCCACAGTATTCAAATTGTTTCTTCTTGGCAGCTTGTAATATTTTCTCCTTGATCTGAGAACTCTGGAACCTGGCTACAACATTCCTAGGAGTTTTCTTTTTGGGATCTTTTTTAAGAGGTGATTGGTGAATTCTTTCAAGTTCTGTTTTGCCCTCTGGTTCTAAAATATCAGGGTAATATTCCTTGAGAATTTTTTGAAGGATGATTTCTAGGTTCTTTTTTTGATCATGGCTTTCAGGTAGTCCAATAATTTTGAAATTGTCTCTCCTGGATCTATTTTCCAGGTCAGTGTTTTTTTTTATGATTAACTTTTGTTTATTTATTTGTTTTTTTGGTTTACATCATTGATTTCCACAAGATTTTGAGTTATAAATTTTCTTCCCATCTTTCCCCTACCTACCACCCCAAAATAGTGATCCTACTGTATACCCCTTCCCCCAATCTATTCTCTCCTATGTCCTCTCCCATGTCAGTGGTTTTTTCAGTGAGATATTTCACATTGCCTTCTATTTTTTCATTTGTTTGCATCTGTTTAATAGTATCTTGATTTCTCATAAAGTCATTAGCTTCCATTTGCTCCACTCTAATTCTGAAGGAATTATTCTCTTCAGTGAGCTTTTGAGATTGTTTTTCCATCTGGCAAATTTGACTTTTTAAGGCATTCTTCTCCTCATTGGCTTTTTGGGTCTCTTTTGCCATTTGAGTTAATCTATTTTTTAAGGTGTTATTTTCTTCAGTCAGGTTGTTGACTCTCTTTTCGTGATTTTCTTGCATCATTCTCCTTTCTCTTCCCAATTTTTCCTCTACTTCTCTTATTTGGTTTTCAAAATCCTTCTTAAGCTCTTCTATGGCTTGTAACCAGTTTATATTTTTCTTGAAGGCTTTTGGTGCTGGAGTTCTGACTGTGTTGTCTTCCTTCCATTCCATGCTTTGACCCTTTTTATCCTCAAAAAAGGAATCTAAAGTCGGATTGCTGTTCTTGCTTTGCTCGTGTTGCCAGTCAATTACTTGACTTTTGGGCTCCATAGAACACTCCTTTCAGAGCTGGGGCAGAGCTTTGTCCCAAATTGCTGGAGTTTTCACAGCTGCCAGAGCTATTAGGAGGCCACCATCTCTGCAGCCCCCACCAGCTTTGGCTCACTGGTCCTGTACCTCAGGACCACCACCCAAGACCATGATCCTGATCTAGGCAGGTTAAGGCAAGAGCACTTGGCCTTTGAATAGTTACTTGGCAGGGAGCCTGTAATCTGCAGGCAGGGAGCTCTGAAGCAGCCATGTGGAGGTGGTGACAGGGCCTCTGCTTCTGCCACTTCTTGCCCTGGGGGCAGACGGCTGGACCGGCTCCTCTCCCCCAAATGTAGCCAAGTTCCACTAACCTTTCACTTTTGTCCTTGGCTCTCATAGATTGATAATTCTGGAAACTGCCACAGCTGCTGGTGATCCACTCTCCCAAATGCTCCAGCTGTGGCTTGTCCTGACTGCCCTGGGGCTAAAGCCATGGTTTCAGGCTGGGCTGGGCTCAGCTCCCAACGTGGTGTGATGAACCCTTCCTGTCTGCCTGCTGGGCTGCCTTCAGTGGGAGCTTTGTTTCTCTGTCATTCTGTGGGTTCTGGAGCTCTAAATTTGTTTAGAGTCATATTTTATAGGTATTTGAGGTGATTATGGGGGGAGTTCACAGAGTTCTCCTGCTTCTACACCGCCATCTTGACTCCTCCCCGTTTGAGTATGTGCTTCTTTGGGCTAGCCAGCCTGTCTCTCTCCTTCTACACTTCCGGAATGGCAAATGGTTTAGCTTCATTTATTTGCTTGTTTTTTTGTTTGTCAGTCAGAGGATCTTTGAAGCCTTCCAGGCAGAACCACAGAAATGTGCTCTCTTTCTTGGGAGATTGAGGGGCATTCTTTTCTCAATGACCAATGCCTGCTGTCTCTGTAGTTCTCAGGAACCTGTGAATTCTGTGGTCATTTTTTTTTTCTTGGGCATGGCGACAACTGACAGAGAGTGATCACTAGCAAGTTTTGGAGTGTTCATGCCTTGCTATAATAATCAGCTTGAAATCTGACAAGGAGCATCCACTTTCATCTCCTCCATATCTCTTTTTTGTTTTTCAGAGGAGGAAACTGAGGGGAAGGGTGGGATGGGAGATGATTTGCTCAGTAAGCGATGATAGCTAGCAAAATTGGGATTCAAGCTCCAGTCTTTTGACTTCAAATCTGGCATTCTTTCCACTACCTGAATAGATCAATGAAAACATGAAATCTCAAGCATCCAAGATGCCTTCCCATCTATGATGTTATCCTTACAACAGTCTTGGAAGAGAAAGAGAGATGAAGGGAAAAGATAATTTGCTCCCCCTTCCATTCCTTCTCTTTACCCCCATTTCCCCACATTGATGGGGAAAAGAGGCCATATACAGGGAAGTTACTTGACCAAGGGTACATTGATATGTGTTTGCCATGGGAAGAGATTATGTGACACTAAACATAGGGGGATGGGAAAGGGAATTGGGAAGTATCTAGAGGAAGGTGATATGAGTGAAGGGAAAGGAAAGAAAAGAGATAGAGAGATGAATGAATATGAATGAAAGAGAAGAAGAAAACATGTTAAGATCTGCAATGCCCATTCTGAACTTTGCCCCCCAACTCCTACTTCTGGGCTGTATCCTCAGGAGGGCAATTGCATCAAGGCCTGAGGTATTCTATGAGTTTGTATTAGAATTCACAAGCCCCCATCAGCAGCCTCATCTATATTAGTCTGTCAGTTGACAGAATTAGCTTCATGTCACTTCATCTCTAGATTCTGTATCTTTTCAATAGATGTCTCCATTCTTGGAATACTCTCTTTCCATCCTCCCCTCCATCTATTGGCTTCCTTGGCTACCTTCAAGACCCACCTCAAATCCCATCTTCTACAGTCTACAAATTGCACCTTTTCCAGTGTCTCCTCCCACCCTCCCATTGCTTGTGCCTTCCCTCTGAGATTACCTTACACCAAATCTATGTATATTTTGTACATACAAAGTTGTTTATATGTTGTCTCTCCTCTTAGAATAGGAGCTCCTTTAGAGAGGGGACCATGGTTTTACCTTTCTTTGTATCCCCAATACTTAGCACGGTATTTGGAAAACAGTTAAGTACTTAATAATGCTTGCTGTTGTTGCAATAACAACAACACTATAATCTCTGCTGGGAAGGTTGCTTAGCTGGGCTTCTTTGACCTATTCCTCTCCATTGCCCAAGGATGGCCCTTCTCAGCTCACTGAGGTCACACTGCTCAAAACCGCCTCCTGCTTTGTCTCTCATTTGTTCCCTACTGGGTCCAGGTTCTCCTCCTGGTTGAAAAGCACAGCATGGCTGCTATGAGGACAAGAGAGCATGTGCCTCTCTTTTCCTTCATTTTTTGCCCTCTATCCCTTTTTTCTTCTTCCTTTCACTCATGTTACCTCCTTTTAGATACTTCTTCCCATCTCCCTCAGTTTAGAGGCATATAATCTCTGCCTATGGCAAACACATATCAAATGTGCCCTCAGTCAAGTAACTTCCTCATCTTTGGCCTTCCCATTCTGCTGCTATCCTCTAGTAGATAGGTAGGAAGAAAAAGACAAATAGTAATCCTCTCTCAAGAGCTGGGTCACAAGCCTTGGGACAATATCCTTCCTTGTCTGTCTCATTAGAGAGTGTGTCTTATTATTTTTAAAGGGCCATCAGGTACGTGGCCAATCCTTGGCTAGCCAATGACTGGCTGATTTCTGATTCTACCAATTATGATTAAACAATCTCTTCACTTCTTAAAAGGGTTACAGAATGGAGAGCATTAAGTTAGTGAACCCTCATTATCTCTGTTACTTGCCTCTTCTGTGACTTGATCCACTGGGGGTCAAAGGAAGATAAGGACTCAGTTAATCATGGATATGCTGATCAACCTTCCCCCTCCCACTATACGTACATTTGGCTAATTATACACAATGTTTGAAATTATATAAATGGAATTTTAAAAAATCTATATGAAGCTACATAGCTGCCCACTCCACCCAATTTTGGGTTTGAAGACTACACTTAATAATGAAAAGTGATGGAATAATTTATACTGTTGAAGAGAAGACTGAGGATCAGGTTACTTATGGGGTTATTATATGAAGGAGAGTGACTACTGATGCAAGAAAAAATTGTAGAAGCATTTCAATTAGGAATAGGAAAGAAGGTCTCGACAGTGAAGGTTGTTAGATACTGGAACAGGTGGCTGAAGAAGGGGAGGGTACTTCAGTAACCTTTCAAGAGTCTTTTAAAAAAAAAAGAAAACCCAATTGGAGAGTTGGGTGTATTCTGGCCTGCAAGCAGACACTAGCCAGGTAACTTCCTAGAATTCCTTTTAGGTTGAATGATCTGAAATTCTGTGTTTGACTTCCCCAAACATCAAAATTCCCAACTTAGTCATTGTCCTCAGAACAGAGTTCAAAGATTCAGTGAGGAAGATACAGGAAGAACACAGCCCCACTTTCTGAATGTGCCTGAGAAGCTCTATCTTGAGCAGAGGTGTCTGACCTACATGGAATCTGTTTTTGCCCATAGTCTGAGGGACACAATTAAATTGCAAGCAACTGGGAGGAGGAAGAAGAATGGGGAAAAGTAAGGGGAAGCAGGGAACTGTTCACTTGCTGGGATCCAGGCAGAAAGGAGAACATCCATTAGATTACATTAGGACAGATCTCACTGACCAGCTGCTATCAAAGGCACATTGCCAGAGCAGATGGGTGGAGGATGGGAAGGGAAAACGTTAGCTAGAGGTACATACAGTAGGATTCACAAACTCAGGGACCTTTAGTTCTGTGTTTGTTGACGGGGAAACCAACCTTCTGATTCCCTTCCCCTTCCCTTCACTCTTTGCCCCGTTCTTTCTTTCTTGTTTTCTATAGATTGAGTAAAACCCATCTTCTCAGAACTCCCCTGGCTGCCCTTTGGACAGAGGAATTCATATGGCATCTGGGAGCTTTCTAGTGAGTGCCAAGCAGAAAGTTCAAATCTTGAGTTTTGGGGCTTCCCGGCTAGGGAATATAGAGGGAAAATCTTTCTGATGGGCCTGTGAAATCCGGAGCTGAAAACATCTGGCTATGGTGCCAGTCAGTCCTGAAGCAATAAGGCAAAACTATCTTCCAGAGGGCTTCTTTGTGAGTCTAATAAAGGGAAAATACTCATTCCACCATGCAGAGAGGTGGACTGCCTCGAATTTGAATTTCTTTCTTTGTTTTTCTTTCTTGCCTCCCTATCACCATTTGGAAAAATTGGTGGAACACTAAGGCACTTGGCGTTTAAAAACCCTTCATAGTTTGACTCTGGTCTACCTTTCAAATTTATTTCCCATTATTTCACTTCACATACTCTATGGCTCAGCTATGTTTGGATGGATTTGGATACAATTCATGTTTATTGGATTGGATTGTATAGAACTTAAAATACCTCTCCACTAAACCCTGGCTTAAAAAAAATCATTTAAAACTTAATTCTTTTAGACAATATTCCTAGAATAACTCTACCTGATTCTTGCTGCTCCAGTAATTACACAATCTTCTTAGTCCCAGGAATATAACTCTTTAAGGCCTTCATGACATGTGTATACTATGCATGTCCTTATTTTTTTGTGTGTCTATTTCTCCATTTGATATGTAACTTTCTTTGGGGGGGGAGCAAGCTAACATCTTAGGATCATAGATCTAGAATAATTGGGGCCCTCTAAGGCCACCAACCCTCCTCCCCCCCCCCCATTTAGTAGTTGAGAAAACCAAGGTCCAAGGATGTTAAATGATTTACTCAATATTTCACAATTAGCATCAAAGATGGGATTTGAACTCATGTCCTCTCTACCAAGCTAGGGTTCTTTCCAATGTATCAATATCTACTATTATTTTATCATAAGCCACCTACAGGCAACTTTAGCCCTAGAGAAGGGAAGTGTTTCATTTCCCTTCATTCTTTGAAAGGGTGGGCAACCCAAGTAGAGCTCCCTGAGGATAGCATTACTGAAAGGAGGTGTCAGAAGCCAGTCTCCAAAGTCTGGTAGGGTTGGAAGATTATATAGAAAAATGTTGGACTTTAGTGGTCATTTAGACCAACCCCCTAAGTTCACAGAGGAAAAAATTAGGAGAGATTAAGCCATTTGCCCATGGTTGCAGAGGTAGTAAGTGGCAGAAAAGGGATTTGAACCCTGGCCCTCTGACTCCAGATCTAGGATGCTGCTGCCTCCAAGTATTATAGCGTAATATAAATGTGAGCTATTTGTATTTAACACAATACATGGCAGCTTCGTTACAAAGCTGTGCCCCCAGTCTATGCCACCGGATTTCCTTGTCCTTGAAACTTCCTTTCAATGGCCCCTTTTGGTATTTTATGAGGGGGCCCAAGGTGGATCATCCTAACACTTCATTCTCTTTTGCAATGAATCGGCTTGGATGGTGGAGTGATGAGCTCCACAATCTCCTTTTAAGGAAGGAAGGAGTCCAAAACAGCCATTGCTTCATTTTCTACCCAGCTGCATTCTGTTGACTTCTTCACATGGTCCCCTCTGCAGTCCTTTGACTTTTCCATCATGCCCTCTCACTAGGTACCTTCTTCCCTCCAGTATCCCCGCCCTTTCAATTTCCTGTGGTGTGTTGTTTTCATCCCCCATTAGATTGTACAGTATCTTGGAGGGTAGGGACAGCCTCCTCCCCCCTTCCCCCCCCCGCCATATTTATATCCACAGAATTGAGCACAATGCTTGTTTATAAATGTATATTGACTGACTAAGGCAAGTTCCTTGTCATCCCTAAAGAGTCATGGAAATGAGACATTCTGTCATTTTGATCACCACTCTCATTACTATTAATCACAATGATCAGCATTATCGTTGCTACTATAAAGTACTGTTGACATAACTAAAGTGGAAATATGTTTTGAGTGACTGCACATGTATAACCTTGATCAGATTGCTTGCCTTTTTAATGAGGGGGGAGTAGAGGGAGTGTGGGAGAGAATTTGGGACTCAAAATTTAAAAAATAAGGTTAAAATTGTTTTTACACGTAATTGAAAAAAAATTTCTAAAAAAAAAATGAAGTGCTCTTGGTACTAGTGTTCTGAAAACCAAGAAAGTTTCACCCAAAGTTTTTCCAAATATGAAATGCTTGAACAAGGCAGAGGGCAGGTATCAGGGAGGTGACAAAATAAATACAAGAAGGAAGACTTTTCAATCTTTTTCTACCAGGAATACATTTACTCTTATGATTCTAAGTGGGCAAAAGCTCACTTGGCCTCCCATGTCCCTGGAGTTATTTCAGTTTTAGTCGTCATCACAGATTCTCCAGTCCACCATCCAGTGGGACATTCAGTGTCCTGAGGAACAGAGCATCTGTCTACCCCAGGGGTGCCCAAGACAAAATAGCTTTCTAGAATCACTTCCTACATATCATACCCTTCAGTTACTTCTTCTGTGCTTTTCCCAAACCATGCTTTCCCTCAGTTGTTTTCTAGCTTGATATCTGACTGACAAAACTTTACTTGTCAACATAAAAGTTGAAATGTATCTAAGTCAGATTCTTTGAAAAAGGGAGCTCATTTTGTATATTATACACAAAGATAAGAAGAAATGGGAGAAATGATGGAAAGAACTCTCCTTTGATCTAGTATGTCCTAGCAGATAGGCATGTAACAAAACCACAAGATTTCATAGTTAGAAGAGGGCCTAAGAAGCCATTGACTCTAAGCCACATAAAAATGAAACCCCACCACAATATATCTTGACAAATGATCATCCAGCCACTGTTTGAAGGCTCCTAGTGAGGGGAAAACCATTGCGTATTGGGGCAGTCCATTCCAATTTGGGGTAACTCAAACTATGAGGGAATTTTTCCTTATGTCATATCTAAATGAGCTTTCTTGCTATTTCCACATATTGTTCCAGTTTTGCCTTCTGGGGCCAAGCAAAACAAGTCTCATCTCTCTTAACTTATGACAACCTTTCAAGTACTTAGCAATAGCTATCAATGTTCCCCTTGAGTCTTCTTCAGACTAAACATAGTTACTTCATCTGATCTTCACATGGCATGGACTCAAGGCCCTTTGCTATTCTGGTTGCCTTCCTCTGGCTCTGAGTTTTCAATGTCCTTCCTGAAATGTGGCGCCTTGACCTGAACAGAATAACCTGTGGCTCTTGGCTATGTCTTGTAAATCAGATTATTGGACTGATGCCCCATCCAGAGTTTTCCCTGAAAAAAATCATAATTTAACTTGTGTCAAGCACCAAATACCTAAAATAAATAAAAGCTCATTTTATTAATAATGCTGCTGAATTATTTTATATTGATTAATCATATTTATTCAAAGAAAAGCTAATTCAATTACCTCAAAAATACTCAGTCTAACAACACATAGAATCTAAGACAGGCTATTTAACCAGACAAAAACCAGAAAGCACAGAAGGGCTTGAGCCCATAGAAAGAGGGATTATCTTCCTTTTTCAGTGGACCTCCTAGCATCCTGGGCTATCCATCCTATCTTGCAAGAGGAAATATTTGGGGTTGTAAGAGAGTGAAGCAATCTTCTTGTGCTGGTGACCCCTTTCCCCAATCCTCTTCATCTAGGAACTTAGTCCTCCAGTATAGTACTGTCCTTGAGTTATGGCTCCTAGCCCACAAGGGGAAAACTCTTGGAATCACAAGACAGATGACTCCTTTTCTCTGTATCTGCACAGTTCACATAGCTCACATTACCAATGAAGGGAAATCTCCAGGTTTGCTCCTCCACGTGACAGCTCTGACCCTTGTTGCTCTTTGGCTAAGCCTACTACTTGGTCCAGGAACTCAGCATTGTCTAGGGAGTCCTCCTCTGTGTCCTAAAACTTGGTGCCAGAATTCCTCTACTTATTTGTGGATTCCTCCCCAGTCCTGACATTGCTTCTTCCCACTACTGGTTCTCATTCATGTGTCTCTTGTCTGGGTCCATGACTTCTTACTGTTCCATTAATGCTTCTGACATTGGCCATTTTGAGACCACGTGGTTCCCAGGAGGATCCTTGGGGCTAGGAATTTAACAAACTTCTCTCTAGGAAACTGGTGTTTTTATATGTCTTAGCTGGCTTCTCTTTGACCATTTTAGCTCTGGTTCAAAGTCCACCAGTTTTAGACTACCTGAATTCCTGATGGCAACATTTGCCATGTTTTACCAAAAACGTAATTTCTGTCTCATTTAATCAGCTCCAAGGGTGACTTTCCTGGTACACAGTTTGTGTGATATTACTTCAAAGGTGCTACAGTACCCAGAAGAGCTCCCCAAACCTGCCACTGCCACTACCAGTCTACCACAGTATCTGAAATTCTCACAATAGAGTGACTTGTTTGAGTAAGGGTAGGGGCAACTTGATGGTGCAGGGAATAGAGCACTGGGCCTGGAATCAGAAATATCTGCATTTAAATCCAACCACAAATACTTAGTAGCTTGTGGGACCATCAAAGAGTCACTTTAACCCTGTTTGCCTCAGTTTCCTTATCTGTAAGATGAGCCGGAGAGGGGAATGGCAAACCACTCCAGTATCTTCGCCAAGAAAATCTTAAATGGGGTCATGAAGAGTCGGACACAATTGAAAAGAATAGACAATAACAAAAACTAGGCATTCTTTCCAGATGGACCCTAATGAGATTCCTTATATTCCCTGAAAGGGTAGCATATTTAACACTCAAATATATGAACAGAGATTCCTTTTTTATTTTCATTCATTCATTCATTCATTCATTCATTCATTCATTTATTTGCTTTTTGGAGGGAGGAAAGCAAGGCAATTGGGGTTAAGTAACTCGCCCAAGGTCACATGGCTAGTAAGTGTTAAGTGTCTGAGGCCGGATTTGAACTCAGGTTCTCCTGACTCCAGGGCCAGTGCTCTGTTCACTGTGCCACCTAGCTGCTCCCTTTTTTATTTTTCTTAAGAATGAGCTACTATTATCACTAAGAAGAAAGCAGGGTCCTGAAAGAGAGGGACACAGAATGAATCAGTCACAACCGAGGTCAGGACAATTCTTGAGTATTGAGTTCCGCCACAAAGGACTAGTAGGGGACTGATGTATGAGCCCAATGAGCTAGGGACTGGATACTTACATAAAGGGAGAAGATGAAGAAAAGGTGCTGAGGCTTCTGAAGCCAAACTTTGTGTCATACTTCTGCCTACAGGTGACACAGTGCCACATGTAGGGAGTTGGATCAGATTGAAGGTCAATGGGGAAATTTTTTTTTCTTTAGAGATAAGAGTATCAAATGGTTTGGAGCTGGAAGGGATCTTAGAGATGGCTTGGATTCCCCAAGGATGCCATCGTACCTCCTGCTCCATCATGTCTTCCTTTTACTTCTCTTTTCCCTTCTTACTTATTCCCATATACCCAGAATGAGTTAGGGGGTAGAGCCTCCTACTGTAGAAACAGGGAGCTAAATCAAATGTTCTTTTGAAGTCTTTCTCAGTCCCTGGATTCTTTGGCATTGCTAACTGCTCTTATAATTTATGTAAACTGCAATTAAAATTTTCAGAGAATAATGATCTAGGTACCCTGGAACCTTGGCTGTGAGGTCAAGAAGGCTTTGGTTTAGGTCCTGTCTCTGATATATGCTAGCTGTGTGACCAAAGACACGTCACTAACCTTCTCGGTGTTCCAAGTAACTCTCATATGAGAGATGAGTGGCTGCTCTGCATCAGTGAAGGGAATTTCCACATCAAGTATTTCCTTACATGGATAAATGACTGGCCTTTGCCCATTTGGAAGAAAAATTAATTGAGATTGGGTACGATTTTTTTTTAATGAACTGGGTTAGTTCTTTCTTCTCTAAATTGCTTGTGAAATTTGTAAAATGACCTTGCTAAATATTTTCCTCAGCAGAGACTGAAACATTACAGATAAAATTTGAGGGAATGCCATCAGTATTACATGGTTCCTTTGTGATCCTCAACCCCCAAATGGAATACTAAATTCTGATTTATATATAAATGCCAAAATTTACACCAATTCTGGGTGTTCTCCAATTCGAGAGCCCCAGACTTGGAGTGAGAAGGCCTCAGGTTCTGTTATTCACTAGTTCTGTAATCTCGGACAAGTCCCTTGACCTCTCTGATGCTCAGACTCACAAACTATTAGACCTAGAGGGGACATGTGGGCAGTTAGGTGGCGCAGGGGATAGGGCATGAGGCTTGGAATCAACAAGGCTCATCTTCCTGAGTTCAAATCTGGGCTCAGACGCTTACTAGCTGTGTGACCCTGGACAAGTCACTTCACCCTGTTTACCTCCATTACCTCATCTGTAAAATGAGCTGGAGAAGGAAATGACAAAGCACTCCAGTATCTCTGCCAAGAAAACCCTAAATAAGGTCACAGAAAATTGGACACAACTGAAACAACAGCAAAACAAGAGGAGACACTAGGAATCACCTGGAGCCTCATTTTACATATGAGGAAACTGAGGCCCAGACATCAGATGACTTGGCTAAGGGCACACAACTAGGAAGTGCCAGAGCCAGGATTTCAGTTTAGGATTTTTTGCTTAAAGGTCATTGGTTTGCTGTTGCTGCTGGGTTTTTTTTCTTCCTATACTCTATTTTCTATTATATTCTCTCTATTCTATTTTCTATTCTCTATTTTTTTTTTTCTGTTCTCACCCCTTATTCAATAAAATGTAGTGGCTTCTTATAACCCCCCAGAATTAAATATAAACTCCTCTGTGGGTTATTAAAATGCCGCCTTCTTCTTACCTTTCCAATCTTCTTTCCTCTTATTTCCTTCCATGATCTATGATCCAGTGACACTAGATCAAACGCTGTATTCTGTGACCTAACTCCATGCATTCTCATTGTCTGTTCCTCAGGCATGGAGCGCTGTCCTCTCTCACCTGTGCCTCCAAGCTCCTCTGGCTTCCTTCGAGTCTCAGGTAGAATCCTATCTCCTGCAATGCCTTCCCTCTGAGACTATCTCTAATTGATCCCACCTATTTCTTATTAATACCTGATTTGCATGTTATCTCCCCCATTAAACCATGAGCTCCCTGAGAGTGGGAACTACTTTTTCTCCCCTTTTCTTTGTACTCCTCGAACTTAGCACAGTTCCGGGCACACAGTAGGCTCTTAATAAATGCTTGTTACCTTGACTTGACGTGATCATCTCATTCATAAACAACAAGCATGAAATGAGATTAATCATACTTAGTTTATCTTGTGCAAAGATTTTTTTTTGCAAAGAATTGTATATTATAAAGTGCTTTGTAACCATAAAGCTCCCTCCAAATGTGAAGTATTTACCAGTTTGTATATTTTGTATTCTTTACATTTTCTTAGACATCTGTGTTATCTGTCTGAGACTGCAACCCTGTAATATCAGGGAACCAGCTCAGCTAAATATCTCATGCAAATAAAGGCCTCAAAAAGGCTGTCTCATGATAAAAATGCTGCCACTCTTGATTCGAAAATGCTCATTCTTTTCCCTGGAATTGTCCCTACTAATTAGCAGCAAGTAGAATGATCTCACTTCTCTAGATGTTGTCTGACCATGGGAGAGTACAAGGTGACCAGCAGCATCCATAGTCAATTCCTCAGGATTGGACACATTGACCTGGACAGAAAGGAACTCTTCTCATGTGACCTTAAGAAAGTTATATCATTTCTCTAAACCTCTATAAAATGAGAGGAGCTAGACTACATGGTCTAAAACAGAGCTTCTCAACCTGTGGGTTATGTTCAATTTGTAACAATGAAAACACATCCTGCATATAAGATATTTACATTATGATTCATAACAGTTACAAAATTACAGTTATGAAGTAGCAATGAAAATAATTTTATGGTTGGGGGTCACCACAACATGAGAAACTGTATTAAAGGATTGTGGCATTAGGAAGGTTGAGAACCACTGGTCTAAAAGGTGACGCACTATAGTGGACCTGGATTTGAATCCTACCTCTAGCATATACTAGCTGTGCACCTGTAGGCAAGTCACTTAACCAAAGAGAGCCATCATTTCCTTACTGTAAAATCCTGATATGCCTATAGTATCTACCTTATAGGACTGTTGTGAGCCTCAAATGAGATATCCCATCCAAAGTGTTCTGAAATCCTTAAAACTCAGTATAAATGTCAGTTATTACTACTATTATGGCTAAGATCATTTCCAGCATTAAGCTTGATGATGCATCAGTCCTATGACTATTCTTTTCAGTATCTCCCCATGGACTCACTAGCATCTCTAGCCTGTTGCCTCTTCCCTTCCTTGTCTTTCTTCAGGCCCACTCTCTGAGTCACTGTGTTGGACGGGTTTTCTAGATGTCATGTAATCTGTTTCCCTGTCTGCAGGAAAGCCTGACATTCAGTCTAAAAAAAAAGGTCACAGGTCATTAAACCTTGGAGGAACCTTAGGGATCACCAAACCCCATCTGCTCATTTGACATATGAAGAAACAGAGGCCAGAGAGATGAAGGGTTTTGCCCAAGACTTAAGAAACCACTTGCTTTGTGGTCCCAGTGCTGAGTATGGGTCTGGGGAGACACCCGAAACAAAGATTGTCTTAAGTTCCCCAAATAGAATTTCTCTTTCCCATTAGGAAAGTCCCAGGGCTCCAGACATGAGGACATCTGTCTGTCTGCAATGACGCTATTGCCTGGGCACTGGGGTAAGGAACAGGCGTGGGTGAGAAGAGACACGTCTCTGCTTCCCTTGAGATCCCAATGGGTGCGTTTGCTCCCTGATACACAGGTGTTTTGGTGATGCTGAAACTCACTAATTCTGTTTGTTTTTGCCCACGTATCCCTCTCCCCCATCACCTTTTTTCCTCTCTTGGCACTCAGCTGGTCCCTTCCCTAGCCCAGTCTAACATATCAGATCCTCTGTGACAATCCGACAGCAACCCAGGCTAAGCCAGGTGCTTGGAGGACATGTGACTGCCCCTGGCCTCTAGTGCTCTTGATGCTTTGAGGATTCATACAAGCCCTCAGCTCCTCTTACCCTTGGATCAACAGGGACCTTTCAGATGCGGGTAAATAAGCAATCACCCCAGCCCACAGCTTCTCCCGTCCCCAACCACGAAACCTTTTACTTGGCTGCCAACTCTTAAGAGCATGACCTAGTGAAGAATAACTTCCCCTAATTCCCCTCCCAACACACCAACTTCCTCCCAGGCACCCAACCCTCCTGCCTCCCACGGGACCCTCGTTCTCACGTTCACCTCGTTCCTTCTTGCTCCTTCTCTATTTTGCTAGTTGGAACCCACAATTATAGACTTTGACCTCAGGCCCTTTCGGGTGAGAGGGAGCCAGAAGGGAAGTCTTCCCTGAAACCCAGTAAGGTTGAGGTCAGTGGCTCCGATCCTACTTGGCTCCCTTCTCAGCCTGTTTGGCTTGAGTAGGTGTCTCTGGCCAGGGTTGGGGCCGCATGACAGAAGGGGCAGTCTGGAATGACTCTGCATCCACAGGGTAAGCTGGCTGTTCAAAGCAAAGGCCCTGGCCAGGCCCGCTGTTTCCAACACTTCACCAAATTGCTCCCATGTCGCTCTGGTATTTGCAGATTGGCATTTACTCCCCTAAATGCTGAAATGTAAAAGGTGCTAGATTGGTTGGTTTTCTGGGAGTGGATGAAGTACTAGACTTGGAGTCAGGAAGAGCTGGGGTCAAATGTCACCTTATGTACTTTCTGGCTGTTTGCTCCTAGACATCTCCTCTCTCCTTTCTGGGCCTTGATTTCCCCAACTGCAAAATGAAGGTGCTGGATTCGATGGTCCCTAAGGTGAATGCCAGCTCTAAATCTGTGATCCTATGTATTCTTTGCCTGAGAAAAGTTTCCCCCTCCGGGATGGAGGGTTCAAGGATTTGATCTTGAACAAGCATAATATCAAGCAGGTGAAGGTCCTGCTAAAGCTTTCCTACACTTGTCTTCCTAGTGAAACTTCAAAGCAACCATAAACACATTGTTTTTTGCCTCTTAGCAAAGGCAAATACTACCATTCCTATGGTGTCCCAAGATTGTCCACCTCTGGGCTGCCATTGGCTTGTGGGGAAAGAACTCCAGAAGGGACCTCCCTTTGTCACCCATTCTAGTTTAAGGGAGACCTTCCAGCCCATCCATTGTCTTCCTTGGCATAAGCCCTATGATGTCCCCTGGACCAGGTTAGAACCCCTATTAAATTAGTAGATCCATTTGGGAGAGCCCCAGATAAGACTGTTATCTTTACAGAGTGAAATATTCTTTAGTTCAAAGGAACAATGCAACTGTACTGTGCAGCTGAAGGGAAACATGAATTACCATTAGCCATTTACCAGGAGTTCTTCAGTACTTGTGGTTTGGCTCTGCCAGTACTCTTCCAGAAGAAGACGACACCTTGGTGCACTCTTAGGCGTTTTGGAATGGCTCTGAGAGGGTTTCTATGGCAAGTGTCTGAAGGCTTCCATAGAGGACGTCTCCTGTCAGGAATGACTTTCCCAAGGAATAGCTGCCACTCTTTGTCTGTCTCTTTTCTGGCACATTCTGCCTTATAAAGTAGTTATTTCTGTATGTCTTATCCTTCTGTTAAATTGAAAGCTTCCTGAGGGCAGGCAGGGTCTGCATGTTAGCATGGGAGTAAAGGAGGACTACCTCTACTAGCCCATTGAATTGTTGTGAGACTTAAGTGAGAATGCCTGTAAAGAGTTCTCATAAACTTTAACATGTTAAAAATATCAGCTATTATCACCAGATTGCACCGAACCTGTGATCTCAGGGAAGAAGCTCCCCCACCAACATCAATCAATAACTTCTCTGCAACTTACCTAGATAATTAACTGGAGCACAAGGCCAGGGTTACAGTCAGTAATATGTCAGAAGTAAAACTTGAACTCTGGTCTTCTGACTCTGTGGCTACGTCTATATTGTTATTGTTAAAATTAAAAAAAAATCATTCATCTCTCTTTGTTCAATGCATTTCAGATATAAACAATTGTGGGACAAACCACTATACTGTCATCATTCTTTTATATTTAACATTTGGTGGACTTTGCACAATCAGATCAAACTACTGCTTTTTAGAGTTGAGGAAAGGCATTAAGATGTAAACCCACTTCTTTCCTTTTACGTCCTCTGAAAGCATCTTCATGAAAAGTCTGGTAGCAGGTAGAATGACCAAGAGGATAAAAGAACTTCATCCTATTCTTAGATGTCTTTGATTTCATTGGCTAGCCTTTCATCCCATGTTGCTTAGAGACAATAAGTATTTGGTATGTCAGTATCTATTAAAAACAGTAAAAAATAAAAACTAGGCAGCCATGATATATCTAGGTGATTATATACAACAAAGGTGTCAAATTTATGACCTAACCTGCAAAATTCCCAAGTGGGCCAAACGCTGTTAAGCTCTTTGATAAGATTAATAAAAATATAATACAACACAAATTAATGCTAATTTGTGGTTTTTTAAGCCAATATGTGGGTACAGGGATGCTTATATATGAATTTGACACTGCTGATCTACAGGACAAAATATTTCTTTATGATGACAATTGGTTCTAGTACAGCTTTTCTTCTGCCTACGCTGTAATTACTTACATATAGGGTGTTCTAGGAGGACTAGCACCTCTGGTATAAGGGCTATTGGAGACCTTTTCGGGGCTGCTCATCCACCTTTAGGGTCCACCTGGAACTCACTTCTCGCCTGTGGATCCAAGAAGTGGTAGCATGTGCAGTGACCACACCCTGGTAAAACTGCTGGGCAGACAGGTGAAAACCAGGTTGAGGGTAATTGACAGAGGTCAAACTTGTCGGTGAGTTAGAGGATGTCTACCCCAAACCTGTGAAGATTTTCCTTGGCCAAACTGGCAAATGAGAACAAATTATTCTATTGGTCATGGAGGTGGCTGATCAGGCACTGTGGAGCACTTAGACCTTGGTCAGACATCGAAGATGCCAGGTCATCCTCTGCATACTGTGCCATTCACCAGTCATCTTGGCTTCTCTCTTGCTACTAGACTTCGATTACTCTGGAAGGGAGAGTAAGGCTGACAACTTTGTGCAACTTCAATTAAAAGCTCACTTAAATCCAGTTCACATGCAAGTAAACAAGACATTACCCCATGATGTCATTGGTCCTTTTGGTAAAAGAAAGATAAGCAACAGCTACTTACTACAGTATCCAGCTTGGTGAATGTTTATAGGTGGTTTCCTCCTTCCCTCATCTTATTTTAGTTTAAAGCCTCTTCAATTAGATTTGCAAACTGTCAGGGAAAAGTAAAAATATCAGTCTTTGTTAGGTATACTTTATAGCTGACCAGAAGCCTATGTTCTCTACATCCAAATCTCATTCTCTAACTTCATTTCTTTTTTTTTTTTTGGAGGGGGAAGGGCAGAGCAACTGGGGCTAAATGACTTGCCCAAGGTCACACAGCTAGTAAGTGTTAAATGTCTGAGGCGGTATTTGAACTTAAGTCCTCCTGACTCCGTGGCCGATGTGCTATTCACTGCACCACCTAGCTGCACTAACTTCATTTCATAATCATCTGTTGTTCACTGTCCAAATCAGCTTTTATCTTTTACACCCCCTGTCTTTAATGATGTGCAATGATAAAAATGTCACCCTTGTGGAGTTTAGTTTCTTTTCCAATGCTTCATAATCTGAGCAAAGCTTTCTAGGTTCCTTCTGGTAACATCACTTGTGCTCATGCAAATCACCAGGCTTAACTGATTAATCAATCAACCAATAAGAACTTGTGAAGTGGCTACTATGTGCTGTGGATGGAAAGACAAAAGTTCCACTGTCTTTACCCTCAAGGGGCTTACATTCTAACAGCAGAGACATATAAATATGTAAGCATATTCAGAATATGAGCAAAATAAATACAAGGTTGTTTGGGGAGTGAAAACACTAGCAGCTGATGGCACTAGGAGAGGCTTACTTTGAAAGAAGGTAATATTGGAGCTGAATTTTGAAGGAAACCAGGAATTCTAAGAATTGGAGGTAAAAGAGAGTGTGTTCCTGACATAGGGGATCACCAGTGGGGGTGGGGAGTGGGAAACGTGTAGATGGGAGGTAGAGTATTATAGGTGAGGAATAACAAATAGGCCAGAATGACTGAGCTGTAAGTGACAGGGATGCCCCCCATGAGGACAGGCACTGTCTTTCTTCTTTTCTTGTATTTGTATTTGCAACGTGTGAAAAGACTGGGTCAGGTTGAGAAGAGGTTTAAAGTCCAGACAGAGGAGTTTATATTTGATCCCAGAGGTAACAGAGAGTTCCAGGGAAGTGATTAATAGTCATCCCATTCTGACAAATCTTGGGAGGTTCTTGTCATCCCTTGGACTCTTGCCTTAGGAAGATGACAGACCTCTCTATTGTTATTATTAGGTTGACAAATAGCTGTCTCTCTGCCCTGAGCAAGAAGTTGGCACTGTTCTTCTCTTCTTCTAACCATGATTGGATGATCTCTTTCCTGACAACAACTTGGATCTACTTTGTCATTCCTTGGAGGACAACCAGCTATTTCTTCCTCAGATCATCCAGACTAATTTTTTTTTAACCTTCAAGAATTCCTCCTTCCTTGGATCTGGGTGTAAAGTTTTCCCATTCTTCAACCTCCTAACATAGACCAAGTTTCCATTCTGTCTCTTTATCTCCTTCCCTTAAGATGTAGTGTTCAACATGGTACAATGGAGAGAGTGGTTGGTGTGAGGTCTGGAAGACCCAATTTCAAATTCTCCCTCTGACACTTACTAGCCTGAGCAGGTCACTTAGCTTGTATGTGCCTCTGGCAGTCCCATAGAATTTATTTAGAGTAGTTCCCAAAGGCAAAGAGGCAGAAATTCTGGATTATTGACACCAACAGAAAATGTTAACACTTCAAAGTAGCCAAGAGTTTCATTCTCCTTCCCTCTCAGCCTTTTCTTAGGATTGTATGAGAGAAAACAAAGTTTCAGAAGATTTTAAAAAAGTAATCTTAGATCAAGATTACCAAAGTATTACCAAAGCAGTTTGAAAGCTGATTGATACATTTCCCTACCTCCTCCCATTCCCATCATCAGACATCTCCTCATTTCCCAGACAGTGTCCCCCTTTTGGACTCCTTTGGCTTCTCCAACATGTTATAAACTCCATAAGGGCAGCCACTACCTTTCTTGATTTCCTTATTTTCATCCTCCATGCTTAGCACAGTGTCTGGAACCAATTAACTTATTAATTGATTAGTTAGTGCTTAACTAATGCTTGCTGACTATTGACCAGTCTCCACTGGTATGGCTTCATGCATTCAACAAACATGTATCAAACATGTACTATGTGGAAAACACTGTTCTGGGTCCTCAAGGAGGTACAAAGATGATTAAGATACAGTCCTTGCCTTCAGGGAGCTACAATCTAGTAGGGGAAGGCAGGGCATGAACTCAGATAAATATAAGACAGATTAGAGTAGGATAACTGCTTAACAGGAGTTGTTCATTTTTCTTTTTTGAAAGGGACCACTGACATCATGGGTGATGTCTTCACTTGTGCGTGAATTGAATTTAAGGGAGGCAGAGTAGTCACCATTCTCAATTTCTTATCCTGAGTCATCTAAGTCTAGTGGTAAGACAAAAGTCAAGATGACTGGTGATGGCCATGGATGCAACTGATAACCTTGTCATCTCCAATGCCTGGCCAAGCTTGAAGCACTCTGTAGCACCTGCTTCAACTACCTTCATGGTCATTGGAACAAATTGTTCTTATCGACCCATTCTGTAAAGGGAACACTTTCACATGTTTGGAGTAGACCTCCACCTAAATCACCTATGAGTCTGAGGCCTTTTGGTTACTCTCAACCTGGTTTAGTGCATCTGCTATGATGGGTTGCCAAGGTATGGTCACTGTGCATACCCTAACTTCTTGGAGCCACAGGTGACAGCCGAGTGCCAGGGGGACACCAAAGATGGATGAGCAGTCCTGAAAAGGGTGCAACAGCCCTCCCACCCAAGGTGCTAATCCTCCCTGAGCACCTCATATTAAAACATCATCATTATAACCATAAAAAAGACAAAAATATAGGTATGGGTATATATAAGGATAGTATAGAAGGATAGGGATAGGTAAAGTACCTATGATTTCAGTGGTATAGAAAATTTCTCCTACAGATGCAAGTTGGTATCTTCCCTGCAACTTATGGTCTTAGAGACCATAATACCATTGAGAAGATAAATAGCTCACTGATATCAGGGATGGGATTTGAATCTTGGTCTGCCTAGCTTTTTCTATTGTATGCTAACTATACTAACAGTGCCCCTCTGCATATGGCACTATTCTAGGCACACACAGAACAATAGTGACAGCTCTTGTTTTCTAGGATCTTCTAATTGATGCAAAGAGAGCTATATTGAGGGCAGAGCCAAGAAGGCAGAGTAGAAACAGGAAATTCTGTGAGCTCCAGCCACAACCACCTCCAATACCTATAAAATATGACTCTAAATAAATTTTAGAGCTGCAGAACACACAAAGTGACAGAGAGAAACAAACCACCAGCTGAAGCCAGCCTAGCAGGCTGACAGGAAGGGTCTATTGCACTAGATTGGGAGCCAAGCACAGTCCTGCATGAGCTGTACTGAGCCCAAGGTGGCCCTGACCTGTGGCCCAGACTGGCTGGAGCAGACTTCAGGAGAGTGAATGACCAGTAGCTGTGGCAATTTCTAGACTTCTCAACCCACAAACATTAAAGAGAAAGTAAAAGGTCAGTGGGGAACTCTGTTGGAACTGGGTGACAGAAGAACATGCCCCCAGGGTGAGAGGTGGTGGAAGCATGGCAGCACCACTTTTGTGTGGCTGCCTCCAGAGCTCCTGGTCTGCAGATCATAGGGGGACCAAGCAACCATTCAGAGGGTAATCACTCTTGCTTTTACCTGCTTGAATCTGGATTTTGGTCTTGGGTGGTGGTCCTGGGGTGTGCAGCCAGTATGCCAGAGCTTGTGATGGCTGCAGAGAGGGCACCCTCCTCAGACCTCTGACAATATTTGCAAAACCCCAGTGATTTGCAACAAAGCTCTCCACTCTGGAAGCAGAGTTCTACCATGGCAAAGAGCTCAAAAGTCAAATAACTGGCCAGCAAGATGAACAAGCAGAGGAAGCACAATGAGACCCTAGAATCCTTCTTGGGGACAGAAAGGATCAGAACATGGAACAGAAAGAAGTCAACAAAGACAAAACTCCTGCATCAAAAGCTTCCAAGAAAAATATGAATTGGTTACAGTCCATGGGGGAGCTCAAGAAGGATTTTGAAAATCAAGCAAGAGAAGTGAAGGAAAAATTAGGAAGAGAAATGAGAATGATGCAAGAAAATAATGAAAAGAGAGTCAACAGTCTGCTAAAGGAAATCCAAAAAAATACTGAAGAAAATAACACCTTAAAAATAGACTAACTCAAATGGCAAAAGAGGCCCAAAAAGCCAAAGAGGAGAAGAATGCCTTAAAAAGCTGAATTGCCCAGATGGAAAAGAAATTTCAAAAACTCACTGAAGAGAGCAATTCCTTCAAATTTACATTGGAGCAAATGGAAGCTAATGACTTTATGAGAAATCAAAATACCATAAAACAGATCCAAACAAATGAAAAAATAGAAGGCAATGTGAAATATCTCATTGGAAAAACCACTGACCTGGAAAATAGATCCAGGAGAGATAATTTAAAAATTATTGGACTACTTGAAAGCCATGCTCAACAAAAGAACCTAGAAGTCATCCTTCAAGAAATTATCAAGCAAAATTGCCTTGATATTCTAGAACCAGAGGGCAAAATAGAAATTGAAAGAATTCACTGATCACCTCTTGAAAAAGATCCCAAAAAGACAACACCTAGGAATATTGTTAGCCAAATTCCAGAGTTCCCAGGTCAAGAAGAAAATATTACAAGGAGCCAGGAAGAAATAATTTGAGTGTTGTGGAAACACAATCAGGATAACACAAGATCTAGCAGCTTATACATTAATGGATCAAAGGGCTTGGAATATGATGTTCTGGAGGTCAAAGGAGCTAGGATTAAAACCAAGAATCACCTACCCAGAAAAACTGAGTGTAATGCTTCAGGGGAACATATGGTCATTCAATGAAATAGAGGAATTTCAAGCATTCTTAATGAAAAAACCAGAGCTCAACAGAAAATTTGACTTTTAAATACAAGAAGCATGAGAAGGTAAACAGGAAAAAGAAATCATAAGGAACTTACTAAAGTTGAACTATTTACATTCCTACATGGAAAACGATAATTGTAACTCATGAGATTTTTCTCAGTATGAGGATAGTTGAAGGAATATATAGGTATATATACATACATATATGTGTTTATATAGGAGGGTGTATGTGTGTATAAATACATATGTGAGTGTGTGTATATATGTGTATATGTATACATAGACAGAGGGCACAGGATCAGTTGAATAGGAAGGGATGATATCTAAAAAACAAAATTAAGAAGTGAGAGAGGAATATCATGAGAGAAGGAGATAGAGAGAGATAGAATAGGGTAAATTAACTCATTTAAAAGAGGCAAGAGAAAACTTACAATGGAGGGGAAGAGCAGGAAGGTGAAAGGGAATGGACAACTTTACTCTCACTGAATTTGGCTTAAGGAGAAAATAACACGCATTCAATTGGGTATCTTACCCTACAGGAAAATGGGAGGGGGGATAGTGGATAAGGGAGGGGGATGATAGAAGGGAGGGCAGACTGGGGCAGAGGGTAGTCAGAAACAATCACTTTTGAGAAGGGAGAGGGTCAAAGTAGAAAATAGAGTAAGTGGGGGGGGGGCGGGATAGGATGGAAGGAAATATAGTTGGTCTTTCACAATGTATCTACTATGGAAACATGTTGCATAACTACACATGTACAACCTATATTGAATTGCTTATCTTCCCAGTGGGCGTGGGTGAGAAGGGAAGAAGGGAAAGAATCTGGAAATCAAAATTTTAAGAATAAATGTTTAAAAAATGTTTTGTTTTGTTTCTATATATGCAACGGGGAAATAAGATAATATAGGCACTGGGGTGTAGAAATCCATCTTGCACTACTAGAAAGTTAGAAGGGGGATGGGGAAGGATATAAAAGAGAGGCAGATTGGGGGAAGGGGTGTTCAGTAGGCTTGCTCTTTTGGGGTAGGGTTAGTGGAAAGATGGGGAGGAAATTTGTAACTCAAAATTTTGTGGAAATGAATGTTGAAAACTAAAAATAAATAAAGAAAAAAATAAAAAAGTTATATTGAGAAAACATTCAGGGAACATGCATACTGCAGGCTGAAAATATGGAAGAGCTACACCAATTGAGAGTCAAGATATTTACCTTATGGTCCTGTTTTGGGAGATAATGTACTGAGCAATAGAGATTTAGATGTGCCACTGGGCCGTGTATCTCCCCTGACAGAACACAAACTCCTTAAAGGCAGGGGCAGTTTTGTGTGTGTGTGTGTGTGTGTGTGTGTGTGTGTGTGTGTGTGTGGTGTGTGTGTATGTGTGTGGGTGTGTGCATGTATGTGTATGTTGTTGTACCTCCCGTGTTTAGTACAGTGCCTGACACAAAGTACGCATTTAAAAATACTTATAAATTGATTAATCAATTTTCAGGCACTCTTAATCTCTCTCTGTCTCTCTCTCTGTCTCTCTCTCTGTCTCTGTCTCTCTGTCTCTCTCTGTGTCTGTCTCTGTCTGTGTGTGTGTATATGATGGACCCCATTTTGGCAGCCTGGTAAAGCCTAAAGACAACTTTTCAGAATAGTGTTTTTAAATGTATACAATAAAATATATAGGACTTTTAAAAGAAACCAATTATATTTAAATAGTAATCAAAATGTATTTTTTAAAAACCAAGTTTGTGGACCCCAGGTTGAGAACCCTGAATCTATGGGGTTGGGCCCAGGAGATACCTCATCTCTGGTTTTGTTAGTATAAGAACATGTTCTGGAGGTTTCAGAAGCTGTTGGGAATGGGATGAGAATTGACTTGACTTAGGTCCAGGGAGAAGGCTTCAGGTGTAAGGCTGATTTGCAAAGATGAATCCCTAAGAATTCCAGGGCTTTGCAATGTCTATCCAGGAAACTGCTTTCTGATCACCATCCCAGATCCCATCTGCTGCAGGGCATCTGTGGTTTCTTTCATGCAACAAGCATGTAGAACAGTCGACCTTCAATGGAGTGAAGTTGGGAATATGTATGTGAGTATAGCCCTTTGGCTCTGTTTGGCTTTCCAACACAAGGTGTAGGGAGGAACAGGAGCTCTGTCAGGGTCGGCCCTGGTTCCAAGAAGAGTGACCTTGTTGCTCAAGGTCAGTAGCTTCATAGAAGCAGAGAGTTTCCTTGGGAAGTAGCAGATATTAATTTCAGCATCACTAGGATTCATACTGGGAAGTGCTTAGAATGATATTTTACCCATTAGGGACAAGGGAGCAAAATAAAAGAAGGGGGGATGGGAAAGTAATTATTTTTAAAAAATTATTTTATTTATTTTGCTTTGACAACCACAAGTTTCCTAAGCTCTCTGGGAACTGAACTCCTGTTTTGACTAAATAGAAAGTCTCAGAGGACTGTGGGCTGATTGGAGAGATTTCTCCCAGGCTCCCCCTTACTCCCTCCTGTCAGTTCCCTCCCCTTTCTCCAACCCTTTTCCTTCTGCCCTCTCTGACTTTTCTCCCACCTCCCTCAGCTGCCAGAGGCCTGGACTGAAAATGTGCCCTCCAAGTTACAGGCATCTGGTCAGGAGAGAACAATGAAGCACAGAGAGGTCATGGGAATGAAATGGGGCTCCTGTAGGATGAATGGGCCAGCCAGGCATGGAGGGGAGGCAGGTGCTGACAACAGGCTCATGGGGGGGTGGAGAGGAGGGCTGTTGGCCAAGGAACTGTGGGTAACCAGGGAGGGCAGGGGCACGAGCACAGCTGGTAAGATCTCTCCACTTCTAGCCACCCTGTCAGCTGCAAAGACCCCAGATGGTACTAGCCAGACCTTTACCCAGCTTTGTAGCATTTTCTCAGGTACTGGACACTAAAATCAGATGAACATGGATTGAGACCGACCTTTGGTCTTCTACAGGAGACCCCAGTACAGCTCATTTGGGGAATGGGAGAGGGAAAATGAAAAGTGGTTGATCTAGCTACAATCAGGAATCAAACATAATTCTTTACAATACCTCGCGCCCCCCCGCCCCCAAAAGAAAGCCACTTGCTGGATCCTCAGTCCTCAGAAGTCTTATATTCCAAGCCCATGATAACAAAATCTGCCATACTACAGTACTTCTATCCTCTATAACACAGTTCAATAAGACAAGAAAAAGAAATTGAAGGAATTCGAATAGGTAAAGAGGAAACAAAACTATCACTCTTTGCAGGTGATATGATAATATACTTAGAGAACCCTAGAGAATCAACTAAAATGAAATAAACCCACATATATACTATATATTAGGAACAAAGTCCAGCAGGAAGAGATAGAAAGAGAAATTCCATTTAAAATCATTGTGGGCATGTAAAATGTTTGGGAGTCTACCTGCCAAGACAAACCCAAGAACTGTATGAGCACAATAATAAAACTTTTCACACAAATAAAGACATATCTAAACAAGTGAAGAAATATTAATTATTCTAGGGTAGAATGAGTCAATATAATAAAAATTATAATTCTGTGTAAGTAAATTTACTTATTCAGTGCCATTTCAAACTACCAAAAATTATTTTATGGAACTAGAAAAAAAATTCATGTAGAAGACCAAAATTAAGAATATCAAAGGAATCAATGAAAAAAAAATTGAAGGAAGGTGGCTTAGCTCTACCAGATTGGTGCTGTTGTTGTTCGTGCATTGTTCTCAAAGAGGACCAATGACATTAGGAGGGTGATGTTTTGACTTGCAAGGGAATTGGATTTAAGTGAGGCAGGGCTGTACAAAGCAGCCTCACTCTCTCCTCCAGGGTCATCAGAGTTTAGTAGTAAGACATAGGTCAGGACAATTGATGGTGGCCCCTACCAGATTTTGATGTCTTCTTAACTCAGCTCTCTCTAATATTAGATGATTAGATTTAAAGAACAGAATGGTGAGATGGTGAGGACACTGTCCTTCACCAAGGCCGTAGGGGGAACTATCATTATTTGGTCTTGAGAAGACTTGTGAAAAAAGAGGAAGTTGGGGAAGAGACTAGGCTGAGACTGAAGGCAGAGTGGTTAGACCGGAGTATGCTAAAGGGCACTGACTGGGAGGATATAATGGTGGTGAAAAGAAAAAGAGTTAGTAAAGTAGATTTCTGTGAAAAGCAAAAACCAGAATGTATCACAAAGCCAGGAGTCTCAAGAGAATGGACCATCCTTCTTAAAGATGTAGGCTAAGGTGGTGAGGAGAAAGTGAGGCATTTTCTAGAAGGAACATGAATAATCAAGGCATACTCCTTTTTAGATCAAGGGAAGAAATTAAAGGGAACTAAGGAGATACCATAGACTTCTTAATTAACTGGTAAAGATAGCTCTGAGTCAAGAAGCCACCAAAAGGAAACACACTAAGGTATATCTACCTAAGTAAAATCCATTCTTCTGAGTTGTCAAAGTGGATCATGTCATGATTGTATGCATGCTTACCTTGAGGGATGCTACAAGGTTTTTACCTCAATCCTGATGCCTATGTAACACCTATGGAAAACTTTATTGTGTTACTCTTGAGGGCTCACTACTGAATATTTTCCCAAATTTTAAAGCTCCCCCTCCCAGTTTTAAAGAATCTTTTCTGATTAATAATAACTCATTCCACTTGATTTGATTCAATTCAACAAGCATTTATTTAATAGGGCTGTATGAAAAAGTCTAGCTGAGGGTGAGCTCCGGTTTTGTACAAAGAGAGGGCACTCTTCGTTATTTTGTTTATAAAACCTTCTCTGAATAGGGTTACTAAAATGAAAACTGAATGAAGACATTATTCAGGGTATAACAAACATCTTAGAGCAGTTTTAAGCTTTGGTCGCCTGCACCTGCACTAAGAGTTCTGAGACATGCTCTAGAATAATATAACATGATATATAAATTAAAATAAGCTAACGTAGATAAAGAGCTTTGTAAATTTTAAGATGTCGGTTGTTGTTTGTTGATACCATAGGAAAAGCATTGGATTTTTGAAATCAGAGGACCTGTATTCAAATGTCTACTCCTGACAACATACATGACCTGTTTCCCTGCCCTACTAAATGACCTCTAAGATCCCTTCTATGAAATTATGAAATTCCAGCCAAGACAGTCACATCCTAGCCCACTGATTAATTCTATCCCCAAGGATGTTCCTTGTGTTGGACCTTTTTTTTGTCCAATACAATTCATTGGGTCAATGTCTTTAGGGAACAGGGAGCAATGAAGCCTTTATTCCTTTCCTAGGTCACAATTATTAATTCTGAAGTCATTATGCCAGAAGCCATATTGCCTTTCCTCCAATGGGTAGGTTTTCAGGGTATCCTGATTGTCTATCATTTCTTATAGGTAATGATAGCAAAACTTACTGGTCCTGTCAATTCTCTCCAGTCTAGTCCTATTTCCTTAGAGATGAACATCACATTTGTAATTCATTAGTGCTTTTAGTACAATGCCTGCTTATTCAGTTCCCAGCTGTCTAAGTTCACAGGGGCATCAGAGACCATTTAGTCCTACCTGTCTTTGAATAAGAATCCTTTCTACAGAGTCCCTGCAAGCAAAAGTCCAGCTTTTACTACCAGATCTTCAGTGAAGGGGTCTCAGTCATTCTATTCTGGGATATTTCAGATTGTTAGGAAACTTTTCACCAGAGCAAGCATTTTTATGTAATTATTTTAGAACAAGAAGAGATCTTAGATGCCCCCTATCTGACCCCTTCATTTTCTGAGTGAAGAAACTGAGGTCTGGGCAGAATTAATTTTTGCCACAGATAACAGAGCAAATTAATCAAGGCACCTATACTAAGCCCCAGATTCCCCAATTTCCATTCCAGCAGGACTTTTTTATACTCATTTTGGCCACAAATTCCACAATTTCATATCTTGTAAAAGTTTTTCTTACTTTTACAGCTAGCCCAGCAATTTTTTTTTTTTTGCGTTTCTAATAAAACAAAAAATGTTATTTCAGTTTTTAAATTGTTAGCATACATTTTGCCCTGGATTTCCCATATGGCATTTTTATTATGTAGATTCATACTATAGAACTCAGGAGTCTTTCATCTTTTTTTTTTTTAATGTCATGGATCCCTTCGGCAGTCTGATGACTCTCAATCTTTCTCAGAATATTTTCAATGCATGAAATAAATATATAGAATTAGAAATCAATTATATTGAAACAGTTATATCTATACGCAGATATACATGTACATATATTATACATACATAATATATTACATATACATATATTTAGAGAGAGATAACTTTCAATAAAATTGGCTTCTTTCATATTGGTAGATGAGATGAGATGAGATAGATAGATGATAGATAGATAGATAGATAAAAAAAATTATGTTTGTGGATCCTAGGTTAAGCACTTCTGCCTTACCTAATTGACCTAGCCCTTTTCCCTATATTCTGACTGAATCTAAAGAGACCTAAATTGACTTCTACAATTCAGGAAACACTTTTTTTTTTTTTACCAACCAGATTCCATATAGGCTTTTCTTTAGCTTTGGTCCAACAGCCATTGACACATGCAGTCCATAGCACACTATTTCCTACTTACTCCTATGATGTCTCACAATTGTTCACTGTGTGTTTCCTGGATATACATTTTCTCTCTCCAAGTGAATTGTCCAATTACCCCAAAGGCATGGATCATATTTTGTTTTGTTTCTCTGTTCTTTGGTATCTATAATTATTTCTACCTCAAGATTATTCATATAATAGTTATCTGTTGAACAAAGACATGAATAATGGGTCCATGGGCAATTGAGCCGTCAGCACTTTGGATTCTGTAATCAAAAACTCCTCCTGGCTTGCTTTGGCATGTAAGATCTCCTTCAATGGATTCTGTATGGGGGTAAATCACTTTGTTTCTCTGGGGTCAATTTCCTCATCTGTAAAATGAAAGGCTGAATCATATGGTCTCTAAAGATTCTTTTAGATCTGTTATTCTAATTCTACTTTCTTGGCCCTGATAGGACCAAGAGGGGTTCTAGTTGTTCTATTCTGTTCTATTCGTGGTGCTAAGGCTAGACACTCTGGAGCAGGGCTTTAGATAGGCTTTAAATCTCCTCCAGGTAGAGGCTATGGCAACACTCACTAACATGTATCCAAACCATAGTGGGGACTCAGGCTAAACCTATACCCTATTTTCACCCTTTTAAACATGGCAGCAACTTCTGCATTTGTGGCTATAGCTTCAACCCAAGATTCCAACTTGAATTTCCTTGGTCTTTATGACACTCTTTCATGTGTAATTTTCAACTTCCAGCCCAGTTTTAAGTACCCCCGTCTCCCATTATGCAGCAAGGAGAAATGTCCTTTTAATTCCATGTTTTCTAAAGCTGAATGCCGTATTAAGATGCAATGAACTTTACTTTTGCCTCTGTATTTTATGTTTTTTCTCTTTCCATAGAGCTCCAGTACCTGGGCTTTAGAAAGCTCTAGAAACAAATGAGTGGAATTTGTAAGAGAGGGAGTACCTCCCCTTTAGGCAGCTGCAGCCATGGAGGGGAATCTTCTCAATTCTCACCCATGACGGATCATCTTTTTGTGTGGGTTGGGGGAGCAGAGGAGGGGATCCAGCTGGAGCAAGAAGGATGATGGAGGTCCACTTGAAGGAGCTTAGAGTGCTCATGTAACCATAGGGAGCTTCAGAACTTTTATCTCTGGTGAAATGTAACAGTTGAATGTAATTCTTCCTTAGATGGCAGAGGAACGGACCAAATGGAAGACTCATAGCAATATAGCTGTAAAGCGCCTTAGGAGGCATCTAGTTCAATCCCATTTTACAGATGAGAAACTGAGACCCAGGAAGATTTGTCTAAGGTCACACATGTAGTAAGCATCAGAGGTATGATTAGAACTCAACTCCTCTGTCTCTTGAGCCAGTATTCTTTCCATTGTACCATGTTGCCTACTGAGAAGAAGGAAGAGAGGAACAGAAAGGAAATCTGTCTTCTATTAACACCTAGTAGAAAAATTATTTGAAGACCTAAAAAAATTATATAAATAAACTCTAAACTCACACTTGCCACAAACAATCCTTTAATATCTCAAAGTTCATGTTTCAAAAGGTCTGGAGGCCAGACAAATGAGCCTCTCCCTGATGGCATCTACCTGTCCTGTAACAGCTGGACCCAGGCCGCTTTTTCACTCTGCAAATCCACCCAGTGAAACCAGAGCCATGATTTTGCTAATAGGAAAGCAACCCCCTATCTCTGGTCCCACCCTCCCATTCCTCCAAAAGACACACACACACACACACACACACACACACACACACACACACCACACACAGAGGCACACAGGCACACAGGGCTGAGGGTAGTGGTAGTGAGGTTGGGTGGAGGGAAGAAAGGGAGGATTAGTTTTATCAAAATACATCTGCAGAAATCCTCCCCAGGATAACAGTCAGTGCAGAGCTCCTGCCTGCTGCCAGGGGCCAGACCTGGGGGTGGGTGGGGAAACACCAGCTGGCCTGGGAAGGAAAGTTTCCCTCTGGGTTGCAGACTTTGCCAGGTGCAAGTTTCTTTTTTATTTATGTTTTTCTTCTGCCTTTTTGAGGTGGGGGAGGAGGGAGAAACTGACTGTTTCCCCTCAAGCCTCAGGTAGAGGCAGCAGCTGCTGGGAAATATCAAGCTTGACATGAGCCCTTCTACTCTGAACTGGAACCAACTGTTGGGAGTGAAGCAGGTCTCTCCCGGGGGATTGGGAGCTGCCTGGGTTCTAGGCAAGGCCCCCATTGTTTGGACTATGGCAAATAAAGGCATCTTAGGGGGCAGGAGGTCATCTCCTCCTAGACCTTGCCTGGAGGCAGGGCTTCTTTCAGAGCAGCTCAGACTAGATGGAAGGAAGAAGGGAGAAAATATGAGGAAGGAACATTATTTGATCTTAAAAACATCTACAGCAGGG
>CM053580.1:58237711-58264555 GCA_028627135.1 Pseudochirops cupreus | reverse complement strand
TTTTTTACCTCTGAAGACTGCTTTACTTGCATCCTGGAAATTTTGGTATGTTGCTTCATCACTATTATTGTTTTTCACATTGTTATTAATTGGCTTTTATGATTTTCTCTTTGACCTCTTCATTATTTAGGATTTCATTATTAGGTCTCATTTTAGGTCTGTGGCTTTTTCTTGTTTTCTCTGAATTGATTACTATTTTTATGTAATTAATGTCTAAAAATATGTTTATCAAATCTGATTTTTACCATCATTTACAATTTCTCTGTGTTCTCTTTTATGGTTTATCATGGGCAAAGTACCTCATGGTGCTGAGCAATATGTATATTTTTAGTTGTCCCTTTCAGGAGATATCATAAATATTTTGGCTTTAAATTTTCTAATAATTTCTCAATTCTGTATTTCCCTTTGGTTTCTTTGGTTTGGTATCATTCTGTTTTTTTTATCTAGCTAAGCAAGAGGAACATTAAATTCTCCTAATTTTATTCTTGCTATATATATATTTTTGCAGCTTAGTTACTCTTTCCTATAAGAATTTAGGTCTAATACCTTTTGGTACATAGATGTTTGGAACTGATCTTGATTCTTTTGTTGTCCTTCCTTTAAGTTTAAGGTAATTTCTTTATCTCAAGTGGTCTTATGTATTTTCTATTTTTGCTTTGTCAGGTAGCATCTTTTGCTTTTTTAAAATTTATAAAATATGTAGTATATTTTTTTACAAGTCTCTCATTTTGATTCTCTGTCTGTTTTGAAAAAAATTAAGATGTTCTTCTTATAAGGAAGATATTACTGTATTTCAACGCATAATTTTATGCCTTTTTTTTTTTTTGTAAAAAAGTGGAGTGTGACCATTATGTGAAGGTTTTTTTCTTTTTAACTGTGCTGGTATTACTTAAACATTATTTATTACTAAACTGTCTTTGGTGCAAAATTAGGATGCATGGAATACTCATGAATATGTGTTAAAATTGGGAAGATGCAAGACTTACCATATTACATGACTTACTCAGGTCAGCTTTGCCTGTCCACTTGCTCTCCTTGCATCTACGGGTCTTAATTGGGTTGAGTGATAATACCATTAGTACTGCAGTGCTCTAAACAAACCATGCAAGTCAACTTTCAGAAATATACTGACAAAGAATGGGTGCTGAGACTCTGCACAAGAGATAAATGCATATCCATATGCCATTGGTAGATACATTGCTGCTGTGTTTACCTGTTAAGCAGTATGAGGAACAGAATTATACCATGTGATGACTATTCAATAAAAGGTTATAAACCAATTTCTAGACTTAAAAAAACAACAAAAAACAGGTTGTGATGATTATACAGTGAAATATGGCATGGGGCTTTTAAAAAATCATTCTGTAACTGTTGTTCATTTTATTGGATCATTTAAACCATTGACATTTGAAGTTAGGATTGTGTTTTCCTTCATCTGGGTCTCTATGATTGCTTTATAAAAATATTTTTCATGTACCCCTACATGTCCTAAATCAACACTTTGCCTCTATTGCCAGTTTTGTTTAAACTACTTAAATGCAACTTTTCTCCAATAGGATATTCATCCCAGTCACCTGTATTTCCACTCTCATTTGTCAACTTTTGCCCTAGTATTAAGGCTTCATCCATCCATCCATCCATTCATTCATCCATTCATTCATTTATTTATATTTATTTCTTTAAAAAATATTTTTTGAATACTAAATGTAGTTTTTCTGTACATTTTTTTCAAGAATAATTTATTTGCTTCATTCTCTTTATTAATTCTATTCCTTTCCTATCTACTCTAAAGTTTCATTTTCTGTTTCAGGGACTATATATTTATTTATTCCTCCTGTAATCTTTTTGTGTTCCTTGTGGAATAAAGACTTCTGAGGTACCCTGTTTATGCTTCGTCTTCTAACCAATTTCTATATTATTTTTTATAGCTTTTGCTCCACTGTCACTCTTTCCTGTCGTCCCTCTCTCTTAGAGTTATCAGTCCAAGAGGGAGGTAATATGGGTAGAAGAAGTAAGTACCTCATGGTGGAAATCATGCAGTCCAAGTATATCTCGCTGCCTTTTCCATGATTGTTCTTTACAATAGCCATGCCATCTTATGTTTTCCCCAATTTCCCCAGATGAATATCAGCTACATGAAGAAGAAACATATCCCTTCTCCTACTGCAGCTCATTACTGATGGAGGGGCAACAATCCCAAAATATCCCCCCCACTCGCCTTATTTATGGAATTCTTTTTTCCATTGCAGATTATGCTTCTTTTCTCCCATCTCCCATGAAAATGCTCCTTGGTGGGACTTTCTTTCCACATTGGATAGAGACTTTCCCTTGGTTTATTTTCCCAGTGCCGATTCCCTTTTTCTCATGCTTCTCTTATTTTCCTAAAGAATCCCTGAAGTATCATTAGAGTTGTCATTATTTTGTTATTCACCCAAGGACTTCCTATGTGTGCCTTATCCATTCCTTTCTGACCTCCACCTGCCCTTTCCCCATTTATATACTCTTTCGCTCAGCAATTTTCTCCTATGAAATGCCTGGAGGAAGGTGCTTCAGTTCTGTTCCTTCCCTTTAACTTCTATTTCTTTGAATACTATTAAACATATTATCTCTCTTTTTAATTTTCCCCCTATTAGGCCACTTTCTTTTTACCTCATAGGTTAGTCTTTCATTTTCTCCCTCTCAAAACAAAACCAAAACCTAAAACAACTCAACGCAAGTACAACAACAAAAACAAACCTCCAAGCTTCAAAAAATGAGATAATTTATTTAATTACTTATTCTTTTCTTGATTATTATACTTATTACTTTTTTGTGCTTCTGTTGTTCATGCTGTTTATAAGGCAAATATTCTGCTCTTGTCTTTATTTGCTTTCGTTGAAGTGATTCAAACATCTTTATTTGTTGGATTTTATTGTTTTTCTAATTAGACTCTGTATTTGAGGATTGTGCCATTTTTGTGTTGTAGCTGAGCTCCCTTTCTTATTATGATGTTCTATTTCATTCCCTTCTACAGTTTTTAATGGCCATAGAAAAATCTTATTTTCATTTAAATTTAATTTCCTGTATATTCGACTGTCTTTAGCCTGGGCACTTACAGAATTAGTTGCTTGTGATTGGAATTGATAAATAGCACAACTATAGGATTAGAAAGTGCAGGATTTTGTCTTTTGCCTTTTTTTAGAGGGGTTCTCTAGATTATTTTTGATTGATTCTTTGTTTTCTCTATCTGAAAGTTCTTGGAAGTTTTCTTTCTTTTATTCTTTTTGCATTGTGATATTTAGATTTAAAAAAAATATGTACATATACGTGTGTGTGTGTGTGCGTGTGTGTGTGTGTGTGTGTGTGTGTGTGTGTGTGTGTATGGTGTTCTTCTGGGGACATTGATGTTCAAATTTGCTCATCCTGTCTTCAAGGTCAATGGAGTTCATGTGTATCAAATTCGTGTCTGCTTTTAACATTGGTCCTTTTGCTTCATTGTTTGCCAGCTGTTTCTCTACTTCCATTTTTTTGTTTTCCAAATCTACTTATTTTTCTTTTACTTTTTTTTGGTAGAAACTCTCTATAATGATTCCCCCTCCCATCTGCTAATTGAATTTATCATATAAACATTGAGAGTTATAACTTCTGCCATACTTCCATTCACAATTTCTTCTGTTATGGGTTTCATCTCTCTTGGAATTCAACAGGATTTTGCATTTCATTGGTTCACCTTTTTTTTGGTATCATAATATTTATAAAGAGAATTTATATTTGGAATTTGGAATCCAAATTTGGAATTTTTACTTGGAATCCCTTTGAAGATTTAGTACTCATCCTTCTTTTAGTTTTTGGGTCATCCTATCATTGATGGATCTGCTTGAACTCTATGTATTGATTGATTTGTCTTTCTCCTGTAAGTTTTAATGTTTCAACCTCTTTTCACTCACTTTCTGATTTCTCCTCTTTTGCTTGTGGACACACTCCTAGGGATGGGTCATAAAGCTTCCTCAGCCTCCTCCCAAATTAGGGAATTTAGAATTCACTGTCCCCTGTCCTGACCCCAAGTAGTTTCTAGAACCATGATTCTAGCTCTGTCTGGGTTTCAACTTTTTTTTTTCAGATCTAGGGCTCAGATTTGGACTTCTGCTCCAGTTCTTCATTTAATTCTTTTCATTTTCTACTCTGACTGGGTTGAATCAGCATCTGCCACTTTTTTTCAGGATTGGAACTAGGGGGACAAAGTTTCTTCAGCCATGGGAGTTCTTAATCTAGGGATCTTATTAGTCAGAAAGCAGCATGCTCACTGTACCCCCATTTCATGTTATAATCTAGGCAGAATCATTATGTGCCACTTGTTGTGGGAAGGGACAATGGGTTAGCTATACTGGCAATGTTTCTGTAGTAAGAGGAGAATCCCAGTATGGGCCTTAGAAACAAGCCCTCAAATGGAGTTTGGGCTTTTCTAACATGGGCATTAATGTTGGTGCATAAATGCTGAGCCAGGGCTTTAAATATTAGCAATCTCTCATTCATTCATAATTATTTTGTCTCTTAAGATTTCTGTCTTTTCTTGTCCTGTTGATTCAGCTAATTTACCCTATATTTAGCCAACAATTACTCTTGGGTAGAGGAGTTATCAATTAATGGAAATTGGGGAAAATGTTTAATTTGTCATTTTATTGATCCCACAATCTTTATGATCTTTTAATATTACTGACATTGGGCATCACATCTCATCTGTCCATCTCATCTACCAGCTTTCTTCTTCTTCTTCTTCTTCTTCTTCTTCTTCTTCTTCTTCTTCTTCTTCTTCTTCTTCTTCTTCTTCTTCTTCTTCTTCTTCTTCTTCTTCTTCTCCATCTCCTCCTCCTCCTCCTCTCCCTCCTCCTTCTTCTTCTATTTTTATCTGAGGATATAGTTCTTTGGAACCAGTTGACTTGGTACTCTCTTACTATCTCCTTTTTTATAATAATGACAATAAAAACAATTATCTTTTTAAACTATCATTAAGCCATCATTTTTTAAGGTTTGTATAGCACTTTATAAATATTATCTTATTTTATCCTCATGATAACTTTGGGAGGTAGATGCTATTATCAACACCATTTTACTAAGGAGGAAACTGATAGAAGTTGAATGGCTTGGCCAGAGGCACCCAGCTAGTAAGCATCTGAGGCTTGATTAGAATCTAGCTCCTATTAGCCATTTCTGTTTTGTTATTTCCAATTCAGAAGTCATAATTCTTGACAGAGAAATCAGAAGCAAACTAAGAATTAAGCATCTCTTCCTTCTCTCTGCTGTCAGTTATCATCCTGGATCCACCCAGCTATATCTGTGATTGGTAATCGTATAGCCTCTACTTCAGGGGATATACAGATGGTTCACTTGAAACCCCCAGAGGAAGAAGGCAGAGACAATATCACACATTTTTTCCTAACTTAATGTAGATACTTAAATGAGTATTTGTCGAATGAATGAATGAGTCCCACCAGAAAAAATGAATTAAATGAGATTATGGATTGCAAATCTAGTAGGAAATATTAGAGCAATTTATGAGACATTGAAATGCACTACCACAATACATGAAGGGAGGCAGTATGATATGGAAATAAAAGACCTTGGTTTGAGACAAACTTTTCCATTTGTTGTGTGACTTCAGACAATCACTCAACCTTTTTGAATCTCAGTTTCTCATCTGGAAACTCAGAGTGTTAGACTAGATGACCTCTATGGTTGGTTCATCCCAGCCTTAACTTTATGATCTATGGAAGGTATATGGACTCTGTAGGTTATAAAGTTGTTTTCAACTTTATTTTTTTCCTTTCCCACTCCTTTTATTATCTAGTTCTCATCGAGACCTAGTTCCCTCCTCGTTGACACAGCCTATCTGGTCGCCTTTGCCAGCATCAGCTGCTCCTTCACTCATTGCCCTCTACTCACTAATTGGGGAGAGGGATTTGGAATTTGCTCCTCATTGTCACTTCCAGGTTTTCCCTCCATTTCCATCACTGAGTAACCTCTTCTCTTTTGAAGTTCACTCATCTACCACACAATTAAAATTCTGGTCCCTATTGTCTACCACCCTTCAGGACACTCTCATTGTTTTCCCCAATGAATTCAGTGCCTGACTCCTGGTCTCTCTTCCCTCCCCAATTCATGTTTTCATGCTAGGGAATTTCATCACAGATATTGATAGTCCATCAATATGGAAAATGAGTCAGACTCACTGGAAAATTACAAGAGAATATATGTGACAAAACATCTTGACAAGCATAGCTTTCAGTAGCTCTCTTCATCTTTGAACAGTAAGACTTGTGTTGAAAAGAGATGACGTACAGACAAGGGAATAGAAAGGCCTGAAAGAATTTACAGAGACTGGAGCTGGGTGGGTTTCATTGAGGAGTGCTTCATGAAAGAGATGACCCCACCCATGGCAAGGATAATTTGCCTAATATACAGCAGCATCATCTGTGCTTAAACTGGTTGGATTGCTGAGATCCCACACCAAATAATAGCTAGAAATTGACTAATCTTGTTAGGCTGCTGGCCTGCATCCTCTCATTTGGAATGAATTCAGGCAAAAAAAGAGAGAGAGAATTCAGGCAAAAGAGGAAGAAAAAAGCTAGTCAAATGATTAACAAAGCTTGATGAGAGAAAATGACAGAAGCCAAGTTAAATAGGACCTTTCCAGAGATGCTTGTTTGAAAGTGTGTGTACATCTTCACAACAGATTTTTGGGAAGCAATGGGGAACTGTTTGAGGACCCTTGGATTCAGTTGGAATGACCCCGAGGCTTTGAGAAAATGCTGAGTCTATAATTCATGTTCTGAGACCAAAGGTCCCAGTCAGATCCAAGACAAATCCCCAGTGATTCTGAGAGGCTGCTGATTTTAGGAACATTGTTTTTTTTTCTTTTTTCCTGAAATAGAGCTGTACTAAGCACAGATCACAGCAAGGCAAATTCTTGAGAAAAGGAAAAGAAATAGTCAGAGAAAAGATGATGGGGGCAAAATAGAAATAAGGAGATAGGTAGTTGTATAATGGCAAGAAGTTAGATTGGTAAGGAACTGTGGTGATCATCAAGTTTACCTTTCCCCTCCTCATTTCCCTGACAAAGAATGTGAGTCTCAGAAAGATGAAATACTTCATCCAACAGACTTATGGATAGTACATGGCAGAAGCCTCTAACTCAAGCTTTGAGAATCCAGTTCTTAGGTATTTAGAATTCAGTTGGCATCTCGGTTTTGACTCTTATTAGCTGTGAAGCCTTGGATAAGTCATTCATCTTTCCTACCCTGAAATTCTTCACTGGAATAATGAGAATGATAATTTTAGGGTCAGATTGAGAAAAGTAGTTTGTAAGCCATTAGCATGCCATATAAATGCAAGATTATTGTTAGAGACATTAACCAATTAATCAATCAATAAGAATTTGTTAAAATAATTTTCTATGTACTCTTCCACATGCTGAGGATACAAAGGTAAAACTGAAACAATCCCTGATTTATAGGAATATACAAACAATTGAAGGGAGCAACACATATGTATGTCCATAGATACAAAATAACACGGACCAGGAAGCAGTAGCATTTGGGGAAGATGAAGAAAGACTTCAAGGGGCAGGTTGTGCTTAAGCTGGTGCTTGAGGGAAGCTAGGAATTCTTAGAAGTAGAGGTAAGGAGGGAGTCCATTCCAGATATGGGAGACAGACATTGCAAAGGCATGGAGATGAGAAACACCATGCTTGAGAGGAGTACGTAAAAGAGTGTAATGTATGATATGCTGAGGAAGGTAGGATGCTGACAACTTGTTAAGGATTTTAAATGTCAGACAGAAGAATTTATGCTAAGAGTAATAGAGGCAGAGAGGGAGAGAATAAGAGATAGACAGGGGAAGGGGCAGAGAGGTCAAGAGCTACAGTAAGGAAGAAAAAAGCAAACAGCCCTGGAAAAACTCAGCCAACTCTTCAAGTTCATCTAGGATACAGTATGGAGACCAGAACCATCATTTTTGGCCAGATGCACAGTTAAAAGGAACTTTTTACCAAATCAAACATTTTTCCTTTTTTAATGATTAATATTAATTAATAACAATGAAGGTTAATGATGAATTTAGTAAGAATTAATTATTGATTTTTTCAATTGACAATCTTACTAATAGATTCCACTTGACTTTAGGGAAACTTAGAGAAAAGGGAAAAAGTGCTTGTATGGATAGTGAAGAAGTGGAGACATCATTTCTTGGCCTGAGCTTCCCAGTTCACCATAGGACATAGACTATGTTGGAACTAGACATGTCCAAGTCCTAGAAACAAGGGAATAGACACATAAACTTAGGAGAAGTTGTGACATAACGGAAAAACAACAACACTGGGTCTATAATTAGATGATTTAGATTTGAATCTTAATTCTGCTATTTATCATAGGGTCACTGTGCACAACTAAGCAAAAGCATACACTGGAAAAAGCACTAGGTCTGAAGTGGAAAGAGTTGAATTTGAATCTTACTTTTTTCACTTACCACATGCACAACATGGAGCAAGCCCCATAATCTCCTTGCACTTCATTTTCCTCATCTGTCAAATGAAGAGGTTGGACTATGAGGTCCCTTCCAGCTCTATATTTACAACCCTAAGTCATTTGACTCAAGCTTAATCATCCTGTTACTTGGACTTACTTTCTTAATCTGTAAAAAAGGAAGGTGGACTCAATGGCAGTCAAGATTCTTTCCAGCTATGTATTTGTGTGTGGTGGACACTAGAAACATCTGTAAAAGGATAGACCTTGAGTTGATCATCTCTAATCTTAAAGGTAGCTAGACAGAGCAGTGGTTAGAGCTCTAGGCCCAGAGTCAGGAAGCCCTGATGGTCCAATCCACTGCTGAGCTGGATCAAGCAGGTTGCTTGTCTGCTGAGGTACTCCTCACTGCACTTGGCTGCTGGGACTACCAATAGACTCTACTACTATTAATATCAATTGCTGGGCTGATGATGGTTCCTCTTGATCTTTCAAAATTCATAAGATTCTAACCTGACCCATTCCTTCTTTAGGTATTTATTTCTTAATATCAGGAAAGAATGAACACAAGAGAGGAAAGAAAAAGAGGTACCATGTGTTTCCAGATACGTGGTGACTGGGTAAGCAATTTTCCACACTCACAAAGCACAAGGGAAGAGAAAAAGAGGTAATGTACATTCAATTCTGCCTCAACTGCAGAAGACTTTATCACCATATACTTGTTCCTTGTTCCTCAATCACTCATGGCCAAAACTAACTCCCCAAAGGTCCGTATCTTGGTTTGGCAGCAGTCAGAGACTGTTGTATATCCTTTGTATAACTCACCAAGAAGGTCAAATCTACATGTGTTCTGAGGACTGGGTCCCCAATAGCCACTTTCCAATGACAGTTTTTAAGATTGTAACATTTCACAAACACAGTATTGCATTGTCACAACAATCCTGTAAACTGAATACTATAGAAGTCATCTCTGTCTTACAGGTGAGGAGACTGAAGGTGAGTAGAATCAAAGGATATATCCAACATCATTCAACTGGGTAACTGTCAGAAGGAGGTTTTGAACACAAGTTGCTCTGACTCAAATTCCAACACTCTATGCTACATCTCTATTGTGTGATTTGTGTGTACAAAAAGGTTATAAGCTTCCTGAAAGCAGAAAACATGTCTTGTATCCTCCTGTTACTCCTTCTCCCTATAGGCCAGAGGTGAGGAACCTGTGTCCTGGAGGCCACATGTGACCCTCTATGTCCTCAAGTGTGGCCCTTTGACTGAATCCAAACTTTATAGAACAATTGCCCTCAATAAAATGATTTGTTCTGTGAAATTTGGATTCAGTCACAGGGTCACACTTGAGGACCTAGAGGGCCACAGGTTTCCCACCCTTGTTCTAGACAATAAATACTTAGGGGACATAGAGGGAGAGATTTAGGTTTTTGGGGCCAGATACTTAGAGGTGGAAGAGACCTTCTAGTCCAATCCCCTCACATTATGGATGAAGAGACTTGGATGGATGGATGGATGGATGGATAGATGGATGGATGGAACAAAGTCTTCATATTGTCCCTGAGTCTCACAGTGATCAGATTCTTCAGAAAAGTGTCCTTGATAAAGGATCATTAGGTGGCATTAGTACCAAGGCCATTAGGATATTACCGGCTTTAGGAAAGGAAAATGGAGGAACATGGGAGGTCAGAAAGGAACAGAGATGCGAAAACAAAGTAATGAACCTAATGATTTTAAAAGAAAACAAAGCAGGTTTTGATCAGACAAATTTGGCCATACAAGTTGAGTGTATCTTGTAATTATTAGTATAGCATAAATAGACAGATTAAAACAAAAGCAGAAAGTGAGATAGAAAAAACACTGAATTGAGCCTCAGTAGGTTTAAGGCCTGACTGCCACTGACTGAGTTATGTAACTTTGAAAAAATCATTTTAACTCTCTGGGCCTCAGTTTACTCATATATAAAAGGGGAATGGATTAGACTTTTTGTGTCGTGGACTCCTTTGGAAGTCTGGTAAAATCTATGAGCCCCTTCTAGGAATAATATTTTAAGTCCATGAATAAGTACATGGGATGACGATGGAAACCAATTATATTGAAATACAGTTATCAAAATATTAAAATGAAGTAAGTTCTCACACCCTTGATTAAGGACCCATAGACTGGATTAACTCAAAAGGAACCTAGAAGTGTTTAAGTGCTTTGATTTTCCCCCGCAATCTGTGTCAACTATAGTCCAAACCAATGAGTACTTGGATTCGTTACCATGGAGTGCATGGAAGGCTGTCTGGGCAGAAAGAGGAGGATTCTTCTCAGAGATTATTCATCCCCATTTGTGTGGTACCACACTTAATGCAGAATTGAGTCTGAAAATAGCAAGGGGAGCAAAAACTAAAGTGGAAATGGTGGGGAGGAAGAGAGAGAGATGCATTAGTAGCTAGGCCTACTCTTCACCTGATCAGACCCATTCTGCAGGCACTGAAAGGCTGACTCCACCTGCCTTCTTCTGCTTTCACCCTCTCTGTCTCCCCCTCCTCCTCCCCACAAGAACAACATTGCAAACTCTCCCAGCTTGTGCCCAGCACCCGATTTCTTTCCAGTGAGTAGTCCTGTCATTAGCCTATGCCAAGAAGATTTTTCCAACTGCTTTGCTGTGAACAAAGAACAGCAGCTTGCAAACTTTTCTTCACTCTTTAAACACACACACACACTCACACACACACACACACACTCACACACACACACTCACACACACACACACACACACATATTCTTTGGAGGACTCTAGGGATGTGCGTGTGGTTTTCTCCCTTCCCCTCTCCAATCTCTGGGCCACTGGCTGTTCCATTCCTGGAAAAGGGAGAGGGACTGGGGAGTTTCTGGGTCATTATTCATGGGAGGAGCATAGGGCTTAGGGGATAGGTGGCAGAGCCCCAGTCCCCATCCACCCATAACTCATAAGAGAGATATGCAAAACTGTCAGAGCTGCCAAGAGCTTCCCTGCCAAGGCGGGCCACTCTCCAAATGGGCTTCTATATTTATGTGCAACTGTCACACAACATAGCACTGGGAGGCAATTGAAACACAATCGGGGGTTCAATAGTCGGTCCCATATGTGAATGATTAAGGAAGGACAACTCCAGGAGCAAGGAGTAGCAAAGGGAGTCACATGACCTGGAGTAATAACCAAGCTGATCTCAGGGGGTTGGGAGTAAAGGGCAAATGGGAGTTAATATAGTGAGGCCAGGACTGGGTCATTTTGGCATCATGACTTGCCTGTTCCTCTACTGCTATCTCTGAAAACCTCTCTGAAGATCTGAGCAAGCTAAAACAGTGGATCCCAGATGCATCTATTGCTGGAGAGAGGCTTACCTCTCTCTCTCTTTTCAGGTAAATCTCAGGTCAGGGAAAGGTAGAGAAGGGTTACAAATTCACTTTCTTTATTGCACTAAAGAGCAGATGGATGTTCTGTGTGTTTGAGAAGAGAAAGTCTTGAGAGGAATCACAGGTTGAAATTGTAGACGTCCTCAGAAAATGTCTTCAAGATTTTAGAGTTCTGCCCTTTTATCTCAGTTCTTTTGGGGTCTGTGTTCCTGGTGAGTTATATCCTGGTCTGTTATATCTGGTGATTTTACTAGAAGGAGAGAGAAGTCATGGGGCTTTCTCCTCTTCGAGGTCATATGGATCGTAGTAAAGGTCCTTAGTCCTTAGCATCCGTATTTATTCTTTCCCATTTTAGGCGAAATGAATGAGGTCCCTGAATGTGTGAGGAGGGAAAGGTCTGAAGGATGCCTTTGTATCATGGTGTTACAGGATCGCTGTACCATCAATACTCCAGGAACAAGGAATGACCTACTCCTGTTATCTAGGTCAGTAGAAGCTGAGATGTAGACTCATCTGGTATGCCAGATGGTCATGCCTCATCTGGACATGAAGTTACTAGGACCAATGTTATGTAGAAACTAAGTTAAAATTTGAGCCTATTTCCCCAGATATTAGGAGATGGTATAGGAGAGAGTGTGTCCCAAGGTATTGGAGAAAATGGTTATACCTTGTTCTTGCCATATCTTTGAAGTAAATATTCCTTTGTAAAAACTAATTGATGTTAAGGCAGATGGTACTGAAGTACTAGTTGTTGGCCCTAACAATAAGGGTAGCCTGTAGTGGGGGCTGAGCCAATGTCAGTAGAAAAGAGAAACTCCAAGCCCTCAGGGTTATCCTCTGGAACCTTGACAGGCAGGTGTAGTAGTATGGCTCTGGGACAGGGAGCCAGAGCTCACAGGCTACAATTACCTTTGGTTTCTATGCCAATCACTCACAGATATAGCCCCCTCTCCCCACACATACATACCATTGAGTCTTATAGCAAATAAAAAACATTAAGAAAAAAAAAGACTTCAGAGTCCCCAAATAGACAGGATCCCATAGACATTCTCTCCACCTCTCCAATTCTAATATGACCTGGAGAAAGATTTTCCTCACTCTTAAAAGATCTCCAAGAGAAGGAACTATCTGAACCCACACCACTCCCCTGAAGGTTGGGCAAATCCTCTTATTGTCTAGTTTAAGATTAAGAGAGGCTCCAGGCTTAAAATTTGACTGGTCATACCAAAACTCTCCCTGGATCACATCAATCTATATAAGTGTGAGAACTTGGTGGTATGGACTTGACTAGCTTTGGAAGGTCAGGTTTAGGTTATTGGCTTTATGCCCCCTTATTTCTTTGGTCTTTTCATTGGTAGTACAGACAGACTGTGAAACTGCTTCAATCTCTCCCTTGTCTTCTCTACCTGCCCCTTAATCTCCCACTTTCCTTATCCCCTTTATCCTTTCCAACTCTATTCATTGCCAAATGATTAGGCAGCCAGCTGTGAGGAATTTCATTTGTCTCAGGAATGCTGACTCACAGACTCACTCCCCAGTTGCCTTCTTGGTAGCCCTATTGTTTACTGAGTTTACATTGACGGAAAAAGGAGCACAGAGATGAACAGAGACTTAGGTGGGGATGTACATGAGACTGGGAGGGCTTGGAGTGGGGGAGGTAAGGGAATGACACTTCAGGAGAGAAGGCTGGAAAATGATAGGAAGTTATAAGTTCCCAAGCAACTGAAGTCAGCCAACACCAACAGCAGTAAAAAGCAGGAGGGGGAAAAAACTGAGAAACTCATGAAAACACAAACAGACAGACTTTGTCTAGTACACAGAAAAAAGAACAGAGAAAATGGTCTAGAAAAACATGTTAGTGAAAAATAGGGGGGAAAGACAAGCAAGACACTGAGAAGGGAGCAGAAGAGGCAAGACAGGAAGTTGAAACATGGTGGATGGATGGATGGATGGATGGATGGATGGATGGATGAATGGATGGATGGATGGATGGGTGGATGGGTGGGTGGATGGATGTTTCAGTGGTTAGGGGCAAGTACTGTAATATCTTAAACAGTGAACTTTGAAAAAGCTTTTCTCATTTGATTCCTATGACTCAAAAAAAAAAGTCAGATCCACAAATTCCTGCTGAGCATGTCTCACAAAAATCTACATATTCCAGAACATTGCCCCTGTTTGCTTCCCTCCAATCAGTGCTGGGAGGGGAGCCAGGAGCTAATCAACCTATCATGTTTATCCTTTCCTTCTGACCCACAGAAATAACCACAGTCCACCAGTTATTCCACTGTACCTAACAGGAATAGGCTGTCCTAACTCACTGTACACACTGCAGAATGGATGACATCTGGATTGTTGATGTAGAACTAGGAAGTCACTTAATCTAAATGCTCATTTTTTAAATGAGGAAATTGAGACCCAGAGAAACTAAGTGACTTCTCTAAGATCACCCAGGGAGTAGGTAACAGAGGTATAGATATGGGGCACATACATGTCCATTGATTCCAATTCAGTGTTCTTTCTTCTGCTAAGCAGGGAGGTAAGTGTAGAGGACAAATCCAGCTGGAGGAAAGGCATCATGTTTATCCTCCCACTTTCCTTCTCAGGGTAGCACTCTTCCTCCTCCCTTTTTGGTTATTGTTCAGTTGTATCAGTTACATCCAACTCTTTGTGGCCTCATTTGGGGTTTTCTTGGCAAGGATACCAGAGTGCTTTGCCATTTCCTTCTCCAGCTCATTTTACAGATGAGGAAACTGAGGCAAACAGGGTAAAGTGACGTGCCCAGGGTCACATAGATAGAAAGTGTCCAAGGTTGGATTTGAACTCAGGAAGATGAGTCTCTCTGACTCCAGGCATGATGCTCTACCTACTGAGCAATCTAGCTGCCCCCCCCCCCTTTTTGAACTACTCCTTTTTTTCTATCCTCTCTGTGCTTAGTCTTCTTCCCCCTTCATTCCCATCAAGTGCACCTTTATATAAGCTCTCCACTAGATGAAACAATCCACTGTCACCCAAGGCTTATGAGACTGGTGACAATGACCTCAGCCATAACATGATAGAGTGACCCTAATGGAAGGGACACTTGTGGATGGCAGAAAGAACCTGGAACCTGGAAGAGTCCTGGCTAACTCTGCCACTTCACTTCCCTGTCATTTTACTCCCTAGTCATTAGTTTTCTCATCTGTAAAATGAGAGGGTTGGACCCCTGGGCCTTTCCATCTGCCCAGCAGCTGAACTTTCTTTTGTATGTTGTCTCTCTCAATTAGAATGTAGCTACTTGAGAACAAGGGCCATCTTGCCTTTTCTCTTTGTATGTCCAGCACTCAGTACAGTCTATGGCACATAAGTATTTAGTAAATGTTTATTCATTCACTTTTAGATGAATGGACTATAGATTTAAAGCTAGAAGGAACCTCAGAGATTATCTAGGCATTTACTCCAGCCCCTTCATTTTACAGAGGAGGAAATTGAGGTACAGGGATCCTTAAGATCCCTTCCAGTCCTACCATCCTGTAAGTCTCCTTTCTCTGAGCCTTACTCTTCTCATCTGTAGAATGATTATAACAATACCTCCCTCAACTACTCCCAGTGGGTTTTATATGAGGAAGAGATAATGGAGATCAAAGCCATTTGTGAACCATCAAGTGTTGTATACTATGAGATAGTGTTAATAATGGTGGAAATTTCAGATACCAGAGCACATAGGAGAGAGATATGTTTCACTCGTGTGTGTTGGTGGGACTTTCTGAATCCTTTCAGGTCATGTCATGTAAATGACCACCTACTTGGCCTCTTTGTATAGTTGGTTCTGAAAGTAGAGGGGCGGGGGGGGAGAGAGAGAACTGATTTAGACCTGGAAGGAGCCTTAGAAACTACAAGTTCAGCCGCCTCATTTGATAATTTTTAAAATTTAAATTTATTTCAGTGAACAAAAATCTGTTTTCTTTTCCTCTTGCCCCACTCCCTTTGTCCCTTGGAACAAATATTCATAGTCAAGCAAAATCAATTGTCATATTAGCCATGTCCAAAAAGTATACGTTCATTTTAGAAATAAGGAAATTGAGTCATAGATAAGTTACATGACTTGTCCAAGATCACAAAAGTAAGCAAGCTGTAGAGCTGAATGGAAATTTAATCCAGATGTTTTGGTTAAATCCAGTACATTGATAACGAAATTTTCTCTTATGCTACCCTGGGAAAGATAGGATTGGCTTAGAATGGAATGAATTAAAAACTCTCTTTCCCTTTCCTTGCCCCTCCCCCAACATTATTCAGATAGTGTCTGTAGCATGGCCAGTGAAAAATTCATTTTGCTTTAGTAGACAACAGAGCCAAATAGAACAACTTAGAGAGTTAATAAGCCTGTATAGACTCAGCCCTTAGTCTGGGCCCCATCTGGGAGCTGTTGGCTGGGTGGGGGTAGGGAGCCACAGGGAAGGGAGGCAGTGGCTTTGATAGGAAGGTGAGCCTTGCAGCTGAGCAAACAGATACACTATTGTTTCCAATCCCAGGTTCAGCGCAGTGGACATTGAAGCTCCATCGGCATATAATTTATCCGACAAAAGCATAATACTGCTCCTCTGTGTTTACACAGGTGCCTTCCTTCCCCAGGGAAGCCCCAGAGCTCTGCAAATATGCATGACCACATGTTTCCACAAGATGGATATTCTCATCTCCATCCTACTAAGGGGGGAAACTGAGGCCCAGAGAGGAGAAGGATCTCTGGTGAGTCAGTGAAGGGAACTGGAAACGAAAGCCAGGTGTCATGACTCCCAGCTCATATATCTAATTACCAGGGCTGCCTTTTGCTGGCTATATGTAAAGTACCTTCAGGGCCTTTGGCTCTAGGATAGCCTGACACCCTCCCTACCTAACACTCTAGTTGTATTCCCAAGCAATTGGGTTAGAGGGTCACACAATACAGCTCCCTCTGATGAGGAGTGTGGCAGCTGAGTCAGCATTTCACAACTCAATCTTTGGCTAGAAATCTGTACATCAATCCAGGGAAAGGGAAGGAGGGGAATAAATGAAATCTGCAAAATATTTTCCCCAGTATGAAAAATGTTCTGTGGCAGTTTTAATACCCTCCTCCCCTCCCCCAGTTGTACTTGCTTTCTCCCCCAACTCTTCCCCTCCAAAGCACAGACCCATGAAAACCAAATACAGAGGGGTGCTGAAAGGAGAGAGAGCTTACTGATTGTCTTTGTTCTCGTTGACTGATTTCCTCGAGGCCTGCTGCCGGGTTTATTTTTTAGCATCCCGGCACCTGCTCAAATGCCACCCACCTCGACTAGATGGCCAATTACCACTTAGCAGAACCCTTGAGAAGATACTGTGTTTTCCTGGTAGCTGCAGGAGACAGAAGGCCTGATAAAGGTCACCTGAGGTCTTGGTAAAGCTCTAAAAGTGGGAAGACTCTAGTCTAGATCTTTGTAAGGAGGAGAAAGGCTTCACTGTACCTGTTCCAGTCAGGGAAGAGGTGAGACAGAAGCCTCCTAAATTTTTCTCCTATCCACTTGGGAAGTAATGAGTTGGAAAAACCTTTCACTGTTGAAAGAATCCACAATGTTCTCCACTGTTTGAGTGCTATACTGATCTTCAGCCTCACTCTCATGAATCCCATGATGGGATGGACAGGAGCCCAACATGATAAAAAGAAGTTCCCCCTACTCCCTCCCTTCCACCTCCCAAGGGATCAATGATATTCGAGGAGGGCTGCCATAAGAAGATGTAGCTCTGAGTAACACAAATTCTAGGAACCACATCTTCCAAGTAAATGGCCCATTGGTCCAAGCAAAGCTGTTGGGGAGATTGTTATGAGAGGTCCAACCTTTATCCCAGGGTCTCCAAGTGTGTGCATATGTGTGTGAAATGGTAGTTGTTTAGCATTAGATAGCAGGTTGCTAGGAGATGAATTTCTAAAAAGAAAAGTGTGTGGAACAAAAAAAATTAATAATAATAAATAAACAGATGATGGGGAATGATGCCAAGACCTGTTATGACAAGAGCATTTCAGTCCAGTTCATTTTCATGTGAGAGCCACAGGGATGTCAGAGTTCCTCCTTCCTCAGCACTGAGTTCAGTTTTGCCTTCCCAGCTCCTCACCCTTTGTTTAATGTGGTGGGGAAAGCTGAGATGAAATATGGATCTCTGGAGGGCTATATCTTTGTAAAAGGCTATTATAGCTGTAACAAAACTGTTGTAATCTGTAGCATATCTCGTTACATCTTCAAGCACTCTGGTTCCCTTCCCAGCCCGAAGGCAAACACATGCGCACATCCACACATCCACATTCACGCTGACACCTTCCAGTTTCCACTCTCTAATCTGTTATTCACAGTTGTTTTTTTCACACAGGTTTTTCCCCTGACCTCTGTGAGGAGTGGTTTTGGATAAAAGCAATGGCTGGCTGGTATTTACTTCTGGGTCTGTAAAGTACTGAGGAAGGTTAGATACATTAGATAGAAGGAAAACTAGATGAGGACTGTTGGGGTGAGGAGCAGATTTGGAACTTCATTGAGCATGGGTGTTTCCAAATCAGATCAAAGCTTCTCAGAGATGGGAGAGATCTTAGTTATAATTTAGTTCAATTTGTAATTGAATAGGAATATCCCCTGTGATGTCATAGCGGTAGTTTGATGGCACAGAGGATAGAGCATTGGAACTGGAAAGTCAGGAAGACCCAAATTCAAACCCATCCCTGGACACTACATATATATCTGTATCTATCTATCCATCCATCTATCTATCTATCTATCCATCTGTCATCTATCTATCCATCCATCCATCTATCTATCCATCTATCTATCTATCTATCTATCTATCTATCTATCTATCTATCTGTCATCTGTATCTGTAACTGTGTGATCCTGGGCAAGTTACTAAATCTCTGTGTGCCTCAGTTTCCTCGTGTAAAATGGAAATAATATACTTCCCAGTGTTCTCGTGAAGATAACATGACATAAAAATTGTATAGCATTTTGCAAACCTTAAAATAGTATATAAGTGTTAGCTATTATTGTTGTTGTTATTGTCACTCCCAAATGGCCATTCAGCAATTCCCGAGAGACGTACATTAATGAGCAATCCATTAGCATCAAACGTATCCTTTTCCATTTTGGGGCAGCTCTGGTTAGGAAGCTTTTCATTGTATAGAACCAATATCTAGATGCCCTTGCAGCTTGATCCATTGCAGCAAGTTCTGTACCCTTGGGCCAGGTAAAGCAAGTCCAATTTCTTTTCCAGATCACTGCCCTTCAGATACTTGGAGACAGCCAAGATGTGTCCCTAAGTCTTCTCTCCTCCAAGTGAAACATCCCCAGTTCTTTCAACCAAACTTCACATGAGATAATCTCCAGTCCTCTCACCCACCTAATGAACCTCCTTTGGACATTCTCTGGTTTGAATTAGCCTTACTATAATATCATCTGACTTGGCAGCCTTCTTCTTATCCACAAGGATATCACACACAAGAGACATTCAGGGACACTTAGTGCCTAACATTCTCCTTTATTTGCCAATCTAATAAACTTGTCAAAAATGAAGTTAGTCCTGTCATGACTTCTTGATAAGCTGATACGGACCTTTAGTGACTACTATTTCCCTTTTAAAGTCACAACAAACTATTCCTTTAGCAAAACAATCTAGAATTTTTAGCAGAAATTAGAGTAAAGTTTAGTGGCACATAGTTTAGAGACCCCATTCTCTTTTCCCTTAGGAAAAACTAGTACAACACTTCTCCAGTAGCAACATTTTTGATTATTTTTCAAGGATGATATAATGACTCAGCAATCATATCTGTAAATGATTTCAGTATCCAGGATAGGTCTGACAATGTCATTCGCATGCTCAAGAGGCTTCAATCATTCCCTTTTATCTGGAGGACCAGATATGAACTCTGCTTAATGTTTAAAACCCTTCACAATGTGACTATGACCTACCTTTCCAGGATTATTATACATCATTTCCCATTGCACATTCTATGGTGTAGCCAAACTGGACCCCTCATTGTACCTCCCATAGATCATTTCATCTTTGTGTCTTTGAACAGGCTGACCTCTATGCCTGGGTTGAATGCTTCCCTCACTTCTGACTCTTAAAATCCCTAGCTGCCTTCAAAATTCCTGTCAAGTGCTACCTTCTATATGCTGCCTTTCTTGATCCCTCTTCCAAATATAGCTCGCATTGTGTGTGTGCGTGCGTGCGTGTGTGCGTGTGTGCGTGTGTGTGTGTGTGTGTGTGTGTGTGTGTGTGTGTGTTGAACTTTCATTATGTGGCCCACAGGTGCCAATTTGTTGCAACGGATCAAGCTGCAAGGGCAGATATTGGTTCTATACAATGAAAAGTTTCCTAACCAGAGCTGCCCCAAAATGGAAAAGGCTATATTTGATGCTAATGGATTGCACATTAGTGTGGGTCTCTCAGTAACTGCTGAACGACCATTTGGGTGTGATAATAATAACAATAACAACAACACACGTGTGCATATGTATATGTATGTATATGTATATACATATACACACATATACTGTATATATAAATGCAGATATTTTAACAACTTATATTTTACATGTTGTCTCCCTCTATAGAATAGAGACTCCTTGAGGGGCACAGATGGTTTTGTTTTTTGTCTTTGTATCTCTATCAGTTAACATAGTAACTGGCACATAGTGGCCCCTTAATAAATGTTTACTGATTGGTTAATTCATTGAATCCATTCAATTGACAAATCATGTTGATTCTGTTTCCATAATATCTCTTAAATCTGTCCCCTTCTTTCCATTCACATGGCCACCACCTTAATTCATCACCTCTCCTAGAAGATTGCTGTTCTTTCCTAATTTGTCTTCCTGTCTCAGATCTCTATTACTTTTACTCTCTCCACACCCATTGGTCAAAGGGGTATCCCTAAAGTACAGATATAATTGTGTTACCCATTTGATTAAGAAATTCCAGTGATGGGTCTCCTCGTACTTCCAGGATCAAATAAAAATTCGTTTGTTTAGCATTGAAAAAGGGGATTCACAATATGGTTCCAATGTACTTTTCCAACCTTATTATTTATTATTATCCTTCATGCAGTCATCAATCCAGACAAATTGGCCCTTCCTCACACAAAACACATTCCATCTCTCATCTGAGTGCCTTTATATTGATTGCCTTTTAGACCTGAAGTGCATTATTTTCTTACCCCCATCTCTCAGAATTTCTAGTTAGTTTCCTTCACAGTTCAGCTTAAATGAGCATCAGGCTTTCCCTGGTTTCCCTAGCTTCTAGTCCCTCCTCCTCACTCCCCGTGCCCCATAAAAGTCCCTTGCATATCTTTTGTATATATTTATATGTATACAAAATATCTTTTTAGAAAATGTGAGTTCCTTGAGAGCAGGAATCATTTCATTTTTGGTTTTTTTGTATAGCCAGTACCTAGCAGAATGCCTAATACTTAGTTGTTGAGAATTAGATGCTTATTGGTTGATAATTAATCCTAACTGATAGTTAAGTCTAACTGATGACAAACTCATTGAAGTCAGTCAAATGCACTCTGATAATCTCATTTGTTTGGGGTTTAAGTTCCTCATTCATCACTTTTGTGCTATGATTTTCAATCGGACGATTGTTTATCTTTGTGGAGAAAATATAAATGCAACTACAGTGGAGTCATTCTGCTTTCTCTCTGTCATTCATTTGTTCCAATTTATCTTTGCTATTTCTCTAAGAAGCCCATTTTGCTGTCCTTGGCATTCATTTCCATTTTTAATTCTTTCTGAGTCCTGACACTCTCTTTTAAGGACTGTGCTGCTTTTCTGCATTCACCCCTAGCCACCTTCTCTTGCTTCTATCTTTTACACATGTAATTACTTAATGGCTTCCCTCTTCCCTAACATCAGTCTCTTCAGACACTCCCTCTTCCTTTTCTTCTTCATCAAAAATATTTGTTTGTGTCTTTAGAATTTTACTCTGAAAATCTTCTTATCCATTTTGAGTCAATTCCCTTCAGGATTTTAAGCCAGGTTATCCTTCTCTCCTTTCTCTGACTTTTGTGAAATCTGATGTCCCTAAATCTACAGCAGAGGAGGAGGAGATTGTCAGACCACATCCACCAATCTCTTCTTTACTTATTATGGGCTCTAAGATGTTGTGATGACTGACTATGAAAAGTTCAAACATTTCTGTTTTGACAACCAATTCATTCATATTCATCATGAATTCCCTCAGCATTGAGCAGAACCATGATTAATCCCATACTTTTCTCCATTTCTTAATCTCGTTTACTTTCTCCCAGATTGCCTCTTCATCTAGCTGCCTCCTTTAATTTCTTCTAAGCATTCATAACTTTTGATAGGTTTTGCTTGTGGTCTTATGGAATCATTCCATTCATCTTTGCGTGTTCACCTCTTCTTTCCTATCCGTTTTGCAAATTGGATTGGATCATAACTAGAGTATGAAAACTATTAGATGTAGTGATAGTTGTAGGTCTTAGATGAAAGAGAAGGAAGCTTAAATTTCAATATATATGTATATATAAATTTCAATGGAGAGCTATTCAGTTGTTTTACTCATGTCTGACTCATTTTTAGGTTTTCTTGGCAAGGATACTAGAGTGATTAGAATTTTCTTCTCCAGCTCATTTTTTACAGATGAACTGAGACAAATGGGGTTAAGTGACTTGCCTAGGGTTACACAACCCCTAGTAAGTATCGGAGACCAGATTTGAAGTCATGGTGAAGAATCTTCCTGATTCCAAGCCCAGTGTCCTATTTACTATACCACCTAACTGTTCAGTTTGGAGAGCTATATTCCAGTTCTGGGTCATTCTGTGTTTAAAGGACTCCAGAGAGAATAATTAAATTGGGGGGGGGGGGAGGGTAGGGTCGCCTGGAGGTCAAATGGTCAAAATTAGACAACTAATTATGAATTCTTGTATCTTTGGTCTTTGAGACAGTTAGTTGCATTCCCTCTTCACAGTAATGTGGTTTAGACTCATGTCTCTGGGTTACGAAGCAGAATATTGTATAGAACGAATTATGAAGTCATTGTTCCCCTATAGTCTAAAAGATCCACTACTCCCTCCTAGGGAAAATGAGATAGGCTGAATAGAAGTGGTTCTTCCCAGTGTCCAGCTTTGTTACTGACTATGGGTTTTCAAAAACACAGTAAGCTGAATAATTTCCAATAATTTTCCTGGCATTTAAAAGTAAATTGTTGAGGCTTTTACTCACAGGATTGCCTTCCCCTTGGCCATGCTGACTTTTTCTCTTTGACCACCTTATTTTTGAACACTATGACTCTTAAAAATTAATAGTGAATAGTCCTTAAAGCTATTCTTTCTGTACTAGAAGACATAATTTAACAAATAGAAACCATGTAGCGAACCCCATCATAAACATTTCTATTCTTGTGAATTGATATATTGATTTACTCGGTGGTGGCTGGGGGCATGGCACACCATATGATCAGGTAGGGAGGATAGATGATGAAGGCATGGAATGGAACCATTAGGGGAATGGAATGGAACTGTGGAAATAAAGAATGATTCATCTATTCCAAGTTACATTATATATCTATGGAAGAGCTAGGATTAGCCACGGGAAAACAAGCAAACTCATTTAGTCATCAACTCCCATAGATTCATGTTTCATCTCCAGGCAGAAGAATACTTCATGTATATATCTGTCTCTAATCTCTCTTCTGAAGTCCAGTCATACATTGTCAACTACTGGACATAGCCTTGTGAATGTCTTGTAAATATCTCAAACTCAACATGTCCAAAATGTAGTTAAATATGCTACCAGTCCAACACCAATCCTCAAACTTCCTTTCCCTATTTCTGTTGAGGGTACCACCATCCTCTCAGTCATATTGCTTCCAAACCTAAGGTTCTGTTGCCTCTAAATCCCACACTCACATAAAATCAATAGTATTGACTAGTCTTCCACGACATTTTTTCTCATCTGTCCCTTTCTCTCTCCATTCCCAAAGCTATCACTTTATATCAGACTTTCCCTGCTTCTTACTATGATATGAGCTTACTTTCAGTCTCCCTGCTTCTAGTCCCTTTTTTTCTCCAGTCCATCCTTTACATAGTTTCCAAAATAATCTTCCTAAAATATATATCCTGCTAAATCACCAAGAGGCTTAAACATAAATAAACAAAGTTCATCAATCTTCACCTCGTGACCACAATAATGTAAAAGAAAACAACACTGTAACACATCAGAATTCTGATCAATGCAGGGACCAGTCATAATTTCAGAGGACTGACAGTGAAGTATGTCTCTTGCCTTTTGACAGAGTGACCTACAGGTACAGAATGAGGCAGGCATCTTCAAAAAAGGGCAACAGACTTATTTGTTTTGTTTGACCATATTGTTACGGGAGAGGAGAAAGTTGTCAGAAAGTAACAGTGATGTGAGGGAGAAAAGAACAGTAAGACATAAAAAATAAAACTTTAGTGTCTCCTCCTTTCTCCTAGAATAAAATTTAGCCTTATTCCAATCTGGTTTTCACCTACTTTTCCAGTCTTATTTCACACTAATTCCCTTGACAGGTTTGATACTTTCTTTCCACCTCTGTGCATTTGTATAAACTGTCCTCCATGTCTGGAATACTCTCAATCCTCATCAGTACCTCAAAGGAGGTCATGGTTAAGAATTTACTTGACCAGAGGACAGAAGGATTTTATAATAAACCATAGTTTATTATAAAACCAAGATATCAATTTTAGAATTGGAGGGCCACAAGCAGGAAACAACATACAGAGAAAAGCAGAATTAGAGCTAAGGTCAAGGACAGTGTCCAAGGAATGACCAAGAGGGCAGGTTGTACAGGTTTGATATTACAAGAAGCAATAGGGAAATGAATGAGTTCCAGAGTTTTTCTCAATTTGCTGTGCTTAGCGTTCTGTGGCTGTATGAGTGTTTGTATGCCCAGCCATGTGGGGCCAGTCCTGTCCTTCAGAAACTTCCAAATGTACTGCAGCTGGATAGCTCCTGCTGCCTTCCACATTGTTTTCCATGGTAACAGCAGGCTCTCAGCGATGGTAGACAATGTGGGATGAAAAACTGGCTGCAAATAAGACACAAAGTAGATGATTTGCATGTGGCTCATCAACAGTTGACTGTGCTTCATCTGGAAAGGTCTTTCAGAGGTCATTTTATCTATTCCCTGCCTTCACACAAATAGATATATAAGGATCATCTCCAACATTCCAAGAAAGATGATGATAAACTTTGACCACAAAGTGTAATGTCTTACAACCACTCATAATAAATAAGATGAATCTGATTTCTAGCTGTAACAAAATGGCAGGTAGAAAAAAAAGACTATATCCCACCTCCCTCCTTCCCCAACTGGAGGCTTCCCCATCTTGTTATTCATTGATGGCTGTATCTGGTGTTACCATTTCCACTGCTATCATGAGGGATCAACAAGGAGGGGCACACTCTCAAAGAAAGCTGCGCCCCAATCTCAACACATATTCTTCTTCAAGTAACTTCCATCTTTGCAAAGAAATGAAGGCTTATCTTGCATAACAGAAGGTAAAGGGGATCCAGGGATGCATTCCCACTATCCCAGTTAACAGGGAGAATGAAATGTCCCATAAAAATAAAAGAGCTTCTTTTTGTGATGACTAAGAATTGGTGACTGAGGGGATGCCTACCAAGTTATGGTATATGAATGTGATGAAATATTATTGTGCTATGAGATGAAATGAATGGGGTGGTTTCAAAGAAACCTGGGAAGACCAGTATAAATTGATACAGGGCGTGAAGTGAATAGAACCAAGAGAACAATTGACATAGTTATAGTAATATTATAAAGATAATCAACTGTGAAAGACCTAGTAACTGATTAATTTGATAATTCATTACAAATCCAAAGGACTCATGATGTAAAATGTTATCTACCTCCAGAGAGAGACCTAATGGTCTCTGAGTACAAATTGAACGTATTTTTTTTCTCTTTCTTTATTTTCCTTGCCTTTTTTTTAATATGGCTAATGAGAAAGAGTTTTGAATGATCATACTGTAATGAAGATCACATTGTTTTTTTTTTGCCTTGTCAATGGAAAGGGGAGGGGGTGGAAGGAGGGGGAAAACTTGGAACTGAAAAGACAAATAAAATAAATTTTAAAATAGAAGAATTTCAATGTAAGCATGAAGGAAAAAGAAATAAAATAGCAGAAGGATATCCTGACCCGTGGAAGGAAGGAAGAAAAGAAGGAAGGAAGGAAGGAAGGAAGGAAGGAAGGAAGGAAGGAAGGAAGGAAGGAAGTTGGAGAAAGGAGAGGAACATGAGACAGGAGAAAGAGAAGCAATGTCATTTAACACTTAGAGCTAATGAATGGTACCTAATGGTAACTCCATAGGAATCTCTTATCATATGGGGAGAAAGCAGTACTTTAAAAAGAGTTTGTACACCAAAGAATGATTTTATGAGTCTACAGATAGCATAAGAAGAGAAATAATACTGTGTGAGTTAGAAGAAGAAAAGATGAGTTGTTTTAGCTGGTGACTTTGGTGAGAAAGATACTGAAGCAACTTGATATTATTAATTGAGAGGTCTTGTGCCTTCCTGGGATATGTATCTAGGATATAGTGGAGAATTTCCCTAGATTTGTCAAATATAATGAATACTACTCACTCTTCCCTATGTGGGGATAAATGATAAGGCCAAAAGGAATCTAGAAAACATCAAGGAAGTATGATGAAGGGCTGGAAGAGGCAAAGGTGATATTTTCAGCATTGCTATCAATCAAAGAATAGAGTTGTAATAGTAATCTGTTTAGCAGGATACTTAGCACTTAGTACTAAGTGCTAAGTGTAGAAGGGGCAAACCCTGTCCCATTGTTGAGAAGGCATGAACTCCCCTGTTGATGTGGAAGAAGGGGATTGGCTGAGGTGTGAATATAAGCAAGAATTCCAGAGACAGACAGACAGAATTGGAATGTTGCTCTGGGTGAAGG
>CM053580.1:58214575-58237211 GCA_028627135.1 Pseudochirops cupreus | reverse complement strand
TGTTGCATGAAGTAAACAATGTAAATGAACATGCAAGTAGAGCTATGTGTTTGGGGAGAACTAAGGCAATTACCCAAATCCTTTCTGTGCAAAATATGATGATGGGGAACTGCCACCTTTCCGTTCCCAACTGTCTGTATCTTATGGCAAAAGGCCCTGGCTGTAAACAGTTCACGAGGGAGTCTTGTGGCTATGAAAGCCACATTGGGAACTCAGATTTCTGTCATCCGCTGACCTCCAAGCAGTTCATGAGAATGAATAAGTGAGCTCCCTCATCCTGTCATTTTGGAGTTGGGGAGTTGGGCTAAGGCTGATAACTCCCTTGGGGGTGTCTTTTTTCCCATGTGAAATGGCTTCACTTTTCATCATCTGTGTAACTTGTTTTCCTCTGGCCTTCTGCTGAAAGTGGAGAGTGAGCTCAGCCATAGACAAAACAATTTGGGCTTCCAGTAACTTTTGATTTCCCACTCCTCAGGCACACTGGCACAATACTCTCAAGCTCTGAGCAGCTCAGGGAAGCAGCCCTTTGGAGTTTCTTCTTCATGATGAAACTCCCTCTCTTTGGGAGCCCCAGGCTTGTCTCACTATCTCAGATGTGATGGGGTCTGCTTTCAGCCCCTCCAAAAGAGCTGGAGATCATCATGATAAAACATCTCTGATAGGAAAGAGCCTGGGTCTTTGGGATCTGCTCCTCTGACGGTTCCGGCATGCATCCTTCTTCTTACTAGCAGACAGACAGACAGGAGCTGTTAAGTGCCAGGCTCTATGTTAAACACTGAAGATGCAAATACCAAGCAAGTAAAACAGTTAAACACTGATCTAACTCTAATTGGCGACTCCTTTCCATGACATCTCTCTAAGATAATGGAAGTAAAATACTTTGCAAACCTAAGAACACTATATAAATTCTAGATCTTATTATTCAATTCCACTAGCTTATAATATATTATTGAACCTGACCCTCTACCTAGACCTTTCAACCAGAGGACCAAGGAAGTGATGTGACTTAAAGTAATATAGCTGCTTAGAAGCTGAGCTAGGAAGAGAATCCAAATCTGCCAACTCCTTTTTTTTTTGGAGGGGGGAAGGCTGGGCAATTGGGGTTAAGTGATTTGCCCAAGGTCACGTGGCTAGTAAGTGTTAAGTGTCTGAAGTCAGATTTGAACTCGGGTCCTCCATACTCCAGGGCCAGTGCTCTATTCACTGTGCCACCTATCCGCCCCTAAAATCTGCTAACTCCAGAACCTGGATTCTTTCCACTACACCATGGCAGCATTTCTTTGCTGATCTTACCTTGAGGCAATATATACACTTCCAAAGGTTCTTATAGATAGAAGACTTCATTGACTAGGATCTTCACTGCCAACAACCATGGAATCAAAAGAACTTGGTGTGAAGGATGGGTGATTTCCCTTCCAAAGATGTCAAGAGTGTCTCCTCTTTGTCTTATCCCCCTGCACCCATTTTATGCTCTGGCTTCTCTCTCCTCATGGACAGTACCCTTAGCCCACCTTCCCATTGTAAGTGTCAGAAAAAAGAATCAGATTACCAGGGGGGAGCAACTTCATAGCCCCCTATCTCCTCTACATGTCTACTTCCATCCAACCACCTAGAAGTTTTTCCTTAAGTCTCATCTTACATCTTCTGGCTGATCATCCAAGCCTTCTCTTTTGCTTGGTCATTTATGGTGATAGGCAAAAAAGAAGCAGCTTGGTGTAATTAGAGTTCTGATGCATCAGAGGACCCAAGTTATCAAATCTTGCCTCTAGGATTTACTACCCATATAACTTTGAGCAAATTGCTTAATTTGCATCTCAGGTTCCTCACCTCCAAAATGAGAGGTGGGGAGCAGACTAAAGAGCTTCTGAAATCCCTTATACCTCTGAATCTGAAGCTTTTGTTATCTCTCATGGAAAGCTTTCATAAACTTGAAGACACTTAATATGTTGCATGTTCAATGTCGAACTCATTCCATCTGTTCCTCCTACCAGCTTTCTGGGAACACCTTGAATTCTTGTCACTCTGGAGCTTTGGGGGAGACCAGTCAAAAGCTGGGTTGGGGGGAATGAGGTGAGGAGTGACCAGTTAACGCGTATTGAGTTCAGCTGAGGTTCCTAGCTGATAGTATTTGATTCATTCCGTCTCCAGCCATTACAAAATGCCTAATCCCCGTAAACAACTTTAGTGGGAACAGTCCCTGATCCCTTATAGAAGTAATTTATGGCCCCTCTAAGTTATGTTATGGGGGCCCAGAAATGAGTCTCATTCTTTGGGATCCCATTTCGAGTTTTCTTGGCAGAAATATAGAGTGTTTTGCTATTTTCTTCTCCAGCTTTTATAGATGAGGAAACTGAGGCAAACAGTGCTAAGTGACTTGCCCAGGGTCAAATAACTAGTAAATATTTGAGGTCAAATTTGAACTCAGGTCATCTGGACACCAGACCCAGCGCTCTATCTGCTATGCCACCTAGCTGCCCTATGGAAGAAGATACCAGAGGCAGCTGCCTGAGTGTGGGTAGGAGATGTCCAGCATTCCTCTCCTTGATCTGGGAATTAGCCTAATTTTATGACTATCTGAGCCTAACCTTGACTGAGAAACTAGCTATTCTGTCCTAAGAGAGAAGAAAGATAGAATCCACAGAAAAGGAGTGTGCACAGAGAAAAGTGAGTGTGAGAGAAGCAAAGGAGAAGAAGGAGGAGGAAGAGGAGAAAAAGGAGAAGAAGGAGGAGGAGGCACCTTGGGAGCATAACCCTGACAATCAGTAGAAGAACCTGAAGTGCAGCCCATGGGACCATGAGGTGTGCCGGGGCAGCTCCTGGCATTGCTGAGCTCACCCAGAGGGTAAGAGCTGAGACTTGGTGTTTCCTTTGCTCCCTATTCCTCATCCTTGGCCTTTCCCTTTTCTGGAGAGATCTGCTCCCAAAACTTATCTTGGTTTTACTGAAGTTTATTTACCTTTCTCATTCACTTTATCTTGAAAGCTGGTTTAGTTAAGATAAGTGGTTAACCATTGAATTACTGATAAAGATGCTTCATTATTCAAATGCAGCTGATAGAAATAGATTAGCTATATATATGTGTTTATATACATATACATATATATATACATATACATATATGATATGTATGCACACATATCCATCCAACCATACACACACACACACACACACACACACAGACACACACAGAGCTTTCCTGACTAGAACTATAAATAAGAATAATTAATTCAATTTTATAACTCTCTACAACAAAGAGAAGTTAAGTCCAAAACATTTCTAAAGAAATGTTAGCATTTTTGTTTGAGATAGGTTTGGACTGACATGAGAGGTGGGCACTGACCACTTCCTCTTCCCAATTTTCTTTTCCCTTCTTAGTTAGTTTGAAAGGAAAAGCAAACCCAGCCTGAAGGGCACAGTCTAGCAAGTGACTGTGGAAAAAGTCTTGCTTGAAGGGGTCAAGAGAGCAACTGGGAAGAAGTAGCAATGTCTACAGGAATAAGAGCCAGTCCAGAAAAATACAGGCCAACTCTACCACTGCTGACAGTGCTCCTAGTCTAAGAGGTGGGGTGTAAGATATCAATACTGATCATCTTAATATACAAAGACTAATAAGCCTATTAGATGCAAAACAAACACTATTTAGACCTTGCCTTGTGACCATAGCTCAGCCCCCCATACCCTTCGTTAGTGATTGCCTCACTAGTGAGTCAACCAAGTCGTTACACACTTAGCCTGCTCTTGAGAGTGTAAGAACCACATTTTAGAGTGTAAAACTCAGTGTAAGAAGACACAAGTAGATTAGAATTTCATTTGATGCCACCTTCGTCCATTCTAATATAGGAATCTGGTTCTCCTTGCTTCTTCCCTCCTCCCCTTCACATTGTGAGTTATCAGGCTTTGTCTTTCATTATCTGGTTGTAGTCTTTGGGTCTATTTTCATGATCCTTGAGGAAACAAGGCCATTTCCCATAGTTAGTCAATAAGCATTTATTAAGAGACTATTGTATGCCAGGTCCTGTGCTAAGCACTGACAATGTAAAAAGAGGGGAAAAAACTGGCCTTGTCTGTAAAGAGTTTACAATCTAATGGAGGAGACAAGTGGGGGAAAAAAATCTATATACAGGAAAAATAGGAAATGGTTTAAAGAAGGAAGGTGTTAGCATGAAGGGGAATTAGAAGAAAAAAAAAACCTTCCTGTAGAAGGTAAGATTTTATCTGGGATTTGAAGGAAGCCAGGGAAGTCAGGAGGCAGGGATGAGGAGCGGGGAGAGCATTACAACTATAGGAGACAGCTAGTAAAAATGCCTTGAGTCAGGAGATGGGGTATCTTGTTCAAGGAATACAGGGAGTCTAGTGTCATTGGAGCAAAGAGTATTTTTTGGAGGAGGTGGGATAAGAAACTTGAAAGGTGAGGGGCAGGTTATTAAACACTTTGTACATCAAAGGGGAGATTTATATTTGATCTTGGATGTGATAGGGAACCACTGGATTTTATTAGGAGGAAGGTTAGTCATGGGATTTAGGAAGATTATTTTGATGGCTGAGGGAAGGATGGACTTTAGTGGAGAGAGACTTTGGCAGAGAAATCAACGAGCAAGCTTATTCCAGTAGTCCAGACAGGAGGCAATGAGGGTCTGTACCAGAGTGGCGGCAGTGTCAGAAGGGGGGGGGCATAAGAGAGAGCTGTTATGAAGGCAAAATCAATAGGTCTTAGTAACAGATCAGACATGAAGAAGCAAGACAGAGTGAGGAGTTAAGGATGATATATTAGTTTATGAGCCTGGGGGACTGAGAGGATGGTGGTACTCTCAACAGTAATAGAGGAGTTTTGAAGAGGGGACAATTTGGGAGAAAGATAATGAGTTCAGTTTTTAATGTGTTGAGTTTAAGATATCTAAGTGACATCTTGAGATATCCAATAGTTAGAGATTTGAGACTAGAGATTAGTAGAGATGTTAAGGGCTGGATAAGTAGATTTGAAAATCAGCATATGTTGAGGTTTAAGGGTTAGGGGTGCTCAAGAACCCAAACAGCAACACACTGGGTCTTGCCAAATGAATTTGATTCAAGTCTTCTCTCAGGCAAAGTAAAGCAAAGTTTATTAAAGATTCATCATAATGGGTAGATTCTTAAGGAGCCTAAATATCTGTGACACTTGGATTGGACAAGCTAGCCAGAACAATCTGACACAGAGTGAGTCTGCCTTAGATTACTCTCAGCCCCATAATGGAGGCAAGATGGATCTTAAATACAAAAAGAGTGTGGGAGGATTTAGGGGAGGTCTAGAGGAGGGGTATGGGGAGGGTCTTGAGGAAGAGTCTAAGGAGGATCTTGAAGGGACTGAAGTCAGTCTCTAGTAATGAGATTAAGTGTGGGAAATAGCTGAAGGCCACCTGGAGATGACAGACAACTGAAAGACAGAAATAGAGAGAGAGCCTGGATGTAGCAATGGGCAGCCAAGAATATTCCGACGTCCCCACCTTGGCCACTGATTCAGAGAAATGAGTGAAAGTCCACTCAGTGCTGGAAAGAGAGACCTGAGAGGCTGCATGATCAAGAGGAAGCCAGGTTTCAATAAAGGCAGAAGGTAGATGGAAAGGAAAAGGAAAAGTTGTTGTCCAGGGAGCAGCCATTCCAGAAAGCACAACAGATTGAGTGGGTAGCTTTGTTGTTACTGTCCAATTGTGTCTGACTCTTCATGACCCCACATGGGATTTTCTTGGAAAAGAAACTGAAGTGGTTTACCATTTTCTTCTCCAAAATGTTATGGGAAATAGAGGTTAAATGACTTGCCTAGAGTCACACAGCTAGTGAATGTCTGAAGCTAGATTTGAACTCAGGTTTGCCTGACTCCAGATCTAGCGAGTGTCCACTGAGCCACCTTGCTGCCTCCAAAAAAGGCCTGCTCCCACCCCTTATGAAACTTTCATTTTAATTGTCAGTTAATAATATTTATTCAGGACCAGGACCAATGTATCAGGCACTGTGTTAAGTGCTTTGTTGTTGTTCAGTCATTTTTAGGTTGTATCTGATTCCTCGTGACTCCATTTGGGGTTTTCTTGGCAAAGATATTGGAGTAGTTTGCCGTTTTCTTCTCCAGCTCATTTTTGTAGATGAGAAAACTGAGGCAAACAGAACTAAATGACTTGCCCAGGGTCACACAGCTGAGTGTCTGAGGCTGGATTTGAGCTCAGCTCTTCTTTACTCCTGTCCTGGTGCTCTATCTACCATGCCACCTAGAGTGGGACATTAAGGGATTGGATTGATGGGAAGGGGAATGAGGTTTGAATGATTATTGTAGGAGATTCAGAATCACTGGGATGGGGAGTGTATGACTAGAATGGGGGTGGGTCTCAGTCATTGAGGAATGATTTTAGGTGGATTCTCATTGTCCATAGGGATTTGGCCTCAGGTTGGAGTCTTCTCAGAGCAGGTCAGGTGAGGGGACAAGAGTACCTCTTCCCTCAAGGCATAAGACCAGACTGGAGACTTAATGGAGAGGCTTCTCTCCTCTTTCTTGGAAAGGAGGAGCCTGGTGCTCAATAAAATAATATTTCCCCTCTTTTAGTAACAGGCAGATTTGGCTCAATAGAAAGGCATTTTCTTCCTTTACTCCAGAGACAGGAGATTGCTTCCTGATGGAATGACACTTCTCTTCTTCTTGAGGGAGGCTGGAAGCCAGGCACAATGAAACGACAGCTCCTTTCCTTTGGCAGGAGACTAGAGACCAAGCAGGGGATAAAATGGGATGGCAGATGGAGTGACATTTTCTCCCCTCACCACAGAGACATCATGTACAATATTAGAGAGGTTAAGTAATTTGCCCAAGTAGGTAACAGTGATGGAATCTGAAATCCTCCTTCCTAGGCTTACACTGTAGCATGACCACTGCACTTTCTATGGAGGGTAATTATGGTGACATTTTATATTTGCACAGTACAAAGCTGTTTTAAACACCTTATTTGATGCATACAATATCCTTGTGAAGGAAGGGGTATACATATCTTTCCTCATTCCCATTTTCATAGTTCATGAAACTTAAACCCTGAACAGGCATATGACTTATCAGAGGACACATAGTAAGCAAGTGGAAGGACATAGCTTTGTCTGGAAGACCCCGGGGCTCTTTCTGTTCAATCATAAGTCTCTATAAAAGGAGGGAGAGAGGCCAGTCATCACATGGGACTGTCCCATGGCCATAACTTGGATCCTCAATCCTTGAGCCCCAACTAGTCCTGCAAGCCACTCTTGCCACAGGGCAACTAGTTTGGACAGCTTGGTGCAAATCCAGCACCACTATTAATTAATCAAGGAGCACTGGTTAACTACTAATTATTGGCAATTAGGTGGTGTAGTAAATAAAATGTGGGGCTTAGAGTAAGGAAGACCTAAATTCAAATATAACCCCAGACACTTCCTAGTTGTATGACCCTGGGCAAGTCACTTAACGCTGTTTACCGGAGTGTCCTCATCTGTAAAATGAGTTGAAGGAGGAAATGGTGAACCATTCTAGTATCTTTGGGAAAACAAACAAAACAAACAAGCAAACCCCAAAGAATTACAAAGAAGTAGAAACAGTAACAACACATGTCAGACCCCGTTCAAGGAATGGATACAAAAACCAGAAACACTCCTTACTCAAAAGGAGCTTACTTTCTAACGGGGGTTACAGCAAATACTTGTATAAGTGTGTGGGAGTTGGGGGGAGGGTGGACAGTACATTCTCAGAGCGCAGCAAATGATGTATCCACGTGGAGGACTGGAGAGGACGCTAGGGAGAAAATGCTGTCTCTCCATGTGGAGAACAGCGCTGAAAGAACGGCATCTCTCTACACAGAGGTCACAGGGGATCTGTTTCTAGGAGAACTGTAAGAACGTGTAAGGAAAATGCTGTGGAGAGATATACTATAGAGCATGAAGAGACATTATTTAACTGGTTCAGGTTGATCACCCCTGTGTTGAAGTGGAGACTCTTTGGCTGCTTTCAGCGACATTCAAAAAGTCTTTGCAGCTTTAGCTATGAACATTTTACCATCGGCACTTTTGGAGAAGCTTAGTGACCACTGAAAGGCCTGGAGCCTACAACTTTGTGACTGAAGGATCTAGAGAGCTCTTACTGACATCCCTTAGTTTTAGACTTTAAATGCAGTCAAATCAGCATCAATGTTCCAAGGTCTGAAGAAAGTAGAACTTCCTTGGGCATTCCCTCATTCCAGAGAACTAGTTTCACAGTCAGTGAAGTTGGTGCCCTGAGGAGTAACGAGTGACCTTTTAGAGTAACCGTCAGTCCCCACACTCACTGGCAGTTGAGATGTGGCTCATCAAGCCATTGGTCATGCTGCATCTGGACATGAACTTGGTGGGATGAACGCTATGCAGAATCTGAGCTAAGTTTTGTATCTACTGCCATGGAGACTGATGCAGTATAGAAGAGTATGTCTCTGAGGGTGCTGAAGGGGAAATGTATGTTTGTTCTTGCTATATCTTTGAGATAAATATCCTTTTGTAAAAGCCAATGGATATTAAGTGGTATAATATTAATGGGATATAAAATCTTCCTGTCCATTAATAGGCCTCAGGTGAAGCCCTTTAAGGGAAGTTGCTTAGGGGAGACTTGCTGGTAGGAAGGCTTTCATCCCTTTTGCTAATTTCTAATTAGGCACTGAGTCATAAGGGTTGTGGTACCTTCTGACTCTTAGAAGGTATATATACTCTGAGTTTGTTTTGCTTTGGGGCTTACTTATTGGATGAATGTTCTTGTGATTTGACCAGATGAGACTCCAGATAACTGTTAAGGAGCACACCTGCTATGAAAAACCCTGATGTTGGTGTGTCTCTCTCTGGTAACTATGTATGTATTGCCTTGGTCAGACAGTTGGATCTGTCTGTCGGTCTGTGCTAATTTCTCAGACAGTTAGAAGCCCTGTCTATTTCTCTGCTTGTATTTTCTCTCAAGTTCAGGGTGCTGACTTTTCCCCTAAACTAATTAATTTAATTTAAAAAGATTGTTGACCCCTTAAACAGCTATCTTTCCTAGTAAAGCAGCTATAGCAGCCATCCTGAGTATGCCAGTGTGGTTCCCATTACAAGTAGATAAATGGAATTTGAATGCTTGTTACTGGCCCCCTAAAAAGTGGAGGAAACAAAGATGGTGGATATGTAGGAAATGACAGTAGACAGAAAAAATACAAACCCATTATAGTGTGGGACAAGGTGCACCCTTGTTTTGAGACTGGGGCATACACACATAAGTATATACAGAATAAATAGAAAGAGAATAAATGCAAATAAATGCCAAATAGTCAATTACAGGGTGGTTTGGGAGGAAGAGACCAAGAAAAGCTTCGTGCAGAAGCTAGTACTTAAACTGTGCCTTGAAGGAAAAGAAGGACTTCATTAAATGGAGGTCAGGAGGAAGTAAAATCCAGGTAAGAAGAGCAAGAATGACCAGTTCAAAGGCATAGAGATGGGAAATGGAGAGTCCTGTGTGAAGAACAGAGTTTGTATGAATAGCAGAGTATGGAAGGAGGAGAAAATTTCAATGAGTCTAGAAAGATAGCTTGGGACCAGGGGGGTTTTCAGAACTAAATAGAAGAGTTTATAATTTATTCTTGAGGTAATAGGGAGCCAAAGCGTTCATTGACTAGGGGAGTGATTCCATCTGATCTACACTTCAGGAAAATCACTTTGACGAGTGTTTGGAGAATGACCTGAAATGGAGAGAGGCTTGATAAAGGGAAATCGATTGGAATGCTGTTGCAACAAGCTAGGTGGATAGTTATAAGGAACTGAAGTAAGATGGTGTCCATGTAAGTAGAAGTAGGTCAGTTCTATCCTTGATCTATGAAAGATGATATATGCTATTTCTAGAGTGAGTTTTCATCAGACTTGATGGAGAGGTTTGGGAGAAGAAGAAGGAATGGATAGTGTATTTGTTCATGGGTAACATGGGTGGAATTTGGGTGATAATTTAATTTTGTGGGCAACTTAGATTGTTTACAAATGTTTTTTGAAAATTATTTTGAATAGTGGTTAAAGTAATTCGTATTGGGGGTGTAACACTTGTGATGCATCGCTGCTTTCAGTTAGGGCTCATTTATTGTACTCTACTGTCAAAATGGTCTGAGGGAGACTTTAAATAGAAAGAGTCAGTAGCAGTAGCAGAGTGGGCGAACTTAGTTTGAGTTATGAATGGTTGTAGGGGATGGTGTTGAAGTAGGGGGTGGGAGGAATGGAATGGGTGGTGATTAAGACTCTGTTCGTATGGTGCCAAAAATCTGGGTGAAAAATGAAGTTTAGTAGAATATTTGAACATCTTGTAACTTAGACTAGATGATAATGAGTAACTGGGTAATTGATTCAGTTTTCTTTTCAGTTTCATTCAGATGTTTGTCATCAGGTGCATGGAGACTGTCCTCCAAATGAGTGGGACTAGTGCTGTGATTTCTCCCTAGGACAGACCCACATCCAAACCCACAACCAATTCACTTCATTATGAGATGCCAGTGCCCTCTTGGGTAAAGACCAAGAAGGAGCTTGAGCAAACATTCCCAGGCTGATGAACAGGGAGTGAGGTGAGATTCATCACATGAATGCATGCCCTCAGTTGGGCATTTTCACATGTGGAGGGACTGAGGTCAATCCCTTACCCCATTTGTGGATAGCAGGATCAGAACCCCATTGTTCATAAAGCCAAGTAGGGGGCATGGGCTTTGAGTGAGTTCAGGGACATCAGATTAACAAGGGAGTCCTCAAGACACTCCCTGTCCCTTTCTTCCAAGAAAGGGAGTGGAATGATAATGCTTCTCATTGTAACAAAAGACTTTGGTTCATCAAAGATGATGGTTTCTGAGCCACTGTGGGGTGTGCCCCATATTCATTTGCTTTTATTATTGTGTTTTAATAGTCAAACTGAGCCAAAAAAATAAAAACAAAAAACCAAACTTGCTACCCAAATCACATGTTCTGAGGGTCTCCAAGACGACGCCTTGACAATTAGAACAGGAAAGAGAATCGTGACTTTTCAAAGATTTGGTTAGACTCAGTCATATGGTCTGTGGTTCCCTGCTGTCTCTTCTCAAAAGCTGGTTTCCATTGTATTGTATTTTTTGCTTATTTTCCCAAGTATTTGTCAAATATTGGCCATAAGTCCAGGTCCTCCCAAAGTCATGTTCTGAAAACATTGTCATAGCTTCTCTCTTGAGAGATGCACTGAGTCAAAGATTAATGTGTTGTGGGATTGGATGGTGGTAGCAGAAAGATATCTCGAGCCACAGACAAAATCTCTAGTCCTGAAAATGTCCCCTACTTTATTTAGGCCCTCTCATCCTCCCCTTCCCAGGTCCACCTTTTAATCAGACAAACTATGTCACTCCCTTCCTCTAAGAGGGAATCTGAAAGTCAAAATTAGAAAGACAAGCGGGAGGACTTGAGTTTGAGTCTCCTCTCTACTGTTTCCTTGTTTTTATATCTTGGGCAAGTTCTTTTACCTATTTGAGCCTCAGTTTTTTAACTTTTAAGCTGGGGATAATATTTGCACTCCTCCCTTTCAAAGGACATTCAATCTAAAATTGAACATTTATTAAGTACCTACTGTGTGCCAGACATTATACTAAGCACTGTTAATGAAAAGGCAAAAATGAAACAACAACTGGCCTCTGGGAGCTTATGTTCCTTTGAAAACCCAATGAGATGATAGATGAAAAGTACTTTGTGAATTATAGAGCTCTATACACTGTGCAGTTAAATGGGTATAGGATCTGCGATAGCCATCTAGGGAACTTCCACTAACAACTACCAAAACCAAGGTATGTCCATGGGAATCACCTGAACCACAAAGAGAATCTGAACCACCAAGGCAGGTGGGATTTGAACCCATGACCTTCTGATACAGTCATGTACAGAAGAAAAGATCTATCTAGGGGTTCTAACTCTAGTTCTGTGCCCTCCGATTCAAGCATGGAACCCAGAGCCTCACCTCACCCTCAACCCCAAAAGTGGGGAGGTAGACCCCACTACACTATTCAGAGACACATGCTCCAACCTCTCTTCATCATAGAATTACAGTCACAGAATGTCAAAGTTGGAAAGGAGCCTTAGAAATTATCTAGTATAACTTCCCACCACCTTCTTTGCTTAAAGATGGGGAAACCAAGGCGCAGAGAATTGAACTGAATCACCCTATGTTTCCAAAGACCTGTTCCGATTTGATGCATAAAAGGTATTGATTCTTTGCAACTCTTTCTACCAGAGGGAGATGATTTCATTTGTTTAGGAGAGAGAAATGTGTGGGAACACTATCTGCCTTGGAATTAACACACACACACACACACACACACACACACACACACACACAAATTGTTAAAGCACTTTTACATTGTTTCAAAGTGTTTTCATATACACATCTCATTTGATCTCCACAACCCTGTGAGATAGACAGGATACATGTTACTCTCCCTATTTTACATATGGGGAGCTGAGTTACAGAATGTTTAAGCAATGAGCTGAGCTGAAAGTCAAACAAATAGTTAATATCAGAGCAATGACAAGAACCAAGAACTAGAACCCAACTCTTGTTTCATTGTCTCGTTCAACCTTGCCTTCTACTTCAGCATCATGCAATAGAAGGGCAGGAGACTACTGAGAATGATTCAGATCCTGGTGTGTGCTACTGTAAATGCCAAACTAGCTTTGCAGTAGGACAGGATCATTTACTTCCATCTCCCACTGTAAACTCTAAATGTTGAAAAGACTATTAACCAGGGTGGGACGGTGGGGACCAAAGGACTTGGACAGTGCTCTGGCTGTCTTTGTGGAGAAGAAAGGAACCAGCTGTAGGAAGATGAATAGACAAGGACCCTAGAAAACGGAATTGTAAACAAGCATTAGGAGATAAATGAAAAGCTTGGGGGAAAGGGTGTTCTGCCAACTGTGAAAGAAAAATAATTTTTAAAAAAGGCAAAAATAAAAAAGTTGGGTGAGAGGCGTGGGCAATGAAGGAAGAAAAGGAGAAGAAGGAGGTCTGGGAGGCAGTATTGTGTAATGGACATAATATTGGATATTGCATTCGAAAACTTAAGTTCAAACCTCAGTTCTACCTTTTACAACCCACGTGATTTTGAGCAAATCACGTAATTTCTCTGGGACTGTTTATTTTTTTATCTGTAAAATGAGGAGTTTGGATGAGATGATCTTTACATTCACTTCCAGATTAAAGATTCTATGATCTTAGAGAAGGAGAGAGGGAGGAAAGAATGGACAAATCAACCTTTGGAACTCTCCTTAATTTTGTGATCCTTGACTCAGTGTTCTATAGACTTGTAATTGCTGTTATTGGGTAAATTTGGATTTTCAAGGTCAGCTCAAATGAAGCAATTTTAGCTCCTTCTAGTACTATTCCTCAAATCCTGGTAAGTTTCTAGTATTATGATCAGGTAGTCAAAATGGTGAGATTCATTAGGTTTTGAGTCATAGTAAATTTTTTCACACGCTAGCTTTTCTTTAAGAAAAACATAATTCATTTTGAAAAGAGAAAAAAAATTGTCCATTTTTAAAAGTACAATTTTGAACAAGAGTTGAAGAAATACAAACCTCTACATATAACCAGATAATTCTCATGAGTAATCTAGTGGAGCAGTAATTATTAGTCAATAATGGAGGGGGAAGAACAAGTGGAAGCAAATGTTTTTGTTAGTGCTTTCTGCTATGGAAATTTGGATTTGAATTTCTGTTTCTTCCCAGGTCAGAAAACATCTTAAGGTGCTAAAGAGGACCAAACTGAAGCAATCATTAGAAAATACTTTTTCCAGAAATGGACCTTGATTACCAGAACGACAAAAAAAAGTCTTCAGCATCTGTGTCCAGTCATACTTCCCTTTTGATTAGATTGTCTATAGTTAAGGCAGATGTGTGTTTACCTACCACAGTCCCTGATTCCATGGAGGTCCAAAATTTGCTTTGCCAAAAATGTATAGAGATTCAATGTGAAAAATGAATTATAGAAACTATCCAAATGACTACAGCTTATGCCTGGACTTGGTTTCCCATGGCCTGGTTTGGGGCCTCCTGCAATACAGTGTGCTCTAATCCTATATTTTGAAACCTTTGCAGCATAAGCTCTTCTCTATTAGAATAATAGTTCTTCCCAGGACCCTAAATGATGACTTCAGTTGTGCTCAACAAGATATCTCCAAACCCAACAATAGGGCATACTGATATCCTGTGAATGCATATGTGATCATTCTATGAAAATTAAAGATTAATATAACTCACCACCAATTTTACCCTGGAAGTTCCCAAGAACTCCTCATTCCTTCATATTCCTCAATTAAAATGTAACTACCTTCAGAATAAGTACAACTTCTTTTTCATTGCCTGGTCCTCTGATATGGCTTGGACAGTGTCTGGCACAAAGTTATCCCTAGTCAATGTTTGTTGATAAACTGATTGATGGATGTGCTGAAGCTAAGCTCCAGGCAGTGTGTCCCTTGGGGAAAACAATAGAGCTGCCCAATCATTCTAATGCTGGGCAGATGGAGATGTAGGGTTCTGGGAAATCATTTTGGAGGGAGTGATAGTGAGTCACACCATCTCAGAGTGGATGGGGGTGGAAGGGGCCTAAGAAGCCATCTGGGTAACTGATTATCTTACTGAAGATCCCCAATACAACCTCCCCAGTGAGCACCCCAACTTCCAAACTTCACTCAAAGACTTTTCGTGAAAAGTAGCTTAACTGCCTTATAGGGTAGCCCATTTTATTTTTGGGTAACTAATTGCTTGGAGTTTTTTTTTTTATTCCTTATAATGAAAGGGATTCTGCACCTCTTCTGTCTCCAGACATTGCTCCTCCTTTTGACCTGTAGGCACTAATAGGACAAATCTAATTCTTTCTTCTCATGTCAATCCTTCAGATATTTGAACATAGTTGTCATGTTTCCCCCATAAAGCTTTCTTTTCCCCAGGCTAAACATTCTTAGTTGTTTTGATAAATCCTAATATGGTAGATCTTCCAGTCTCCTCCAACTTACGAATGCTCTTCAGCTTTTTAATGCCCTTACTAAAATGTAATACCCAGACCTAAACCTAATACTCCTGTGATCTCACCAAGGGAGAACACAGCAGGCCTATCCTCTGTTTCTGGTCGCTGGGGGTAACTATATATCTTTTAATATAGCCTAATATCTTATGAGCTTTTATTTTTGGATTGTTATGTCACACTGTTGATTAATTATGAACTTGTGGTCCACTAAAACCTGCAGATTGTTTCCTCCCCCCAGACGAAATGTTATTTATATAATCCTCCCACTGCTTGTCCAACAGAAAGATCTCATAGTAGAACTGAGCTCATCACAAAACAGCTATAGCCTCCAAGCCCATGGCAGTATTTACATATAGACGATACAGAAAAAGGATTGTATGTGTTTCCACAACCCTCATGGGTTGATTTAGATATTCATTTCAGGAGTACTGAATACAAATGACCTACCTGTGGACTCCTCTGTCCTTGACCAACTTACCTTGTCTTGGTTCCCTCTCATTCTCAGCTTTGGGAATAGAAATCTTAAATTATAGGACCCCCTGCTTCACTGCTCTTCGATTATCTAAGCTATGCTGCTAGCAGATGCTTCTATCATATCCAGTTAGGAAATTTTCATACTGATGAAGTTCGCATAAAGTTGAGTAGGGCTGGCTATGTACATACTCAAGACACATAGCCCAGGTTTTAAGAAGACTCATGGCTAGTGGCATAATTCCAAACCATTTGTATATAGCCTTCCACCCCCAACATCTCTCTCATTTCTTTCACTGTTTATTTATCCATTCAACATTTTAGAAACTTACTTTTCTCATCCACTATCACTTTTTAACTGTTGCTTCAAGTCCACCTCCCTTAGGAAGGTTTTCTTGGCTAATTGGGAAGAGGTCCTATCCACCAGGTTTGGTTCATAAGACTACCTCCTTTGTTCTTTCCTCTCCTTTTGTCTCTGTATAAGAGAACAAAGAATATCAAATATAAGAAGGAAGAGCCAAACTGTTATGCATTTGGTTTCTGATATTCAGGTCATTTAGACATTCTGTGTAATGCATTGGAACTCTGTGGATCCTTAGCGAGTAGGTACCCAGCAGTGGAAAGGAATGGTAGTTAGAGACAGGACCTTTACAATTGCCACTGTCACATCCACCTGTTAGGGATTTCAGTGCTACAGCAGGGCCATGAACCAAGGGAGCACTGCTTGAGACAATGAAAATTGAGTGTGTTGTCCCTGGCCCCATCAATATCGAGAGAAATGCTCTTCTTCCCACCCTCGAGAGTCAGGGGGAGCAATGATGGTATGTGAGGGTGAATCCATGCCCCTTCTCTCTTTTCATGTTTTTTTCCCCCTCCTTTCTCCTCTCTCCTTCAGTTTGCCCAACCTCCCACTTCCCTATCCTCCCTCAAAGAGGGGGGTTAGGCAGGTTACATGGCTGTTAAAGCAATTATCTGCATTAGGATCTGGCAGGTTCCTTTAGGCACAGGTTGGGAAACTCAAGAGCCTCCATCTGCTTTGTCGATAAGGAGAAAGAAGCTGCTGGAACCTATCCCTTTACGACATCAGTGGTTGAAGGAAGCAGGTGGTTCCCTCATTAAGATCTGATTGCCTGCAAAATTGCTGTTGATATGTTTTCAGAGGGGAAGACCCTGGCTAGCAACACTTATTCCTCTTCCCTTCTCCAAGACAAAAGGAAAAAGTGGGACCCCAAAGTTACTATCAAGGAACTGGCTATGGTTGCTATGGTTACCTAAGCAAATCCCTGTCTTTCCCCATACCAACCTCCTCCCCTTCCCCTCTTCCCCTACACCAAACCAAACCAGACTGGGAGAAGAGTGTAGGGAAGAAACAAGGTAGGGGTAAGGAAATGAGTAAAACATGGTTGAAAGATATATAGAGAAATCCCTGTGGTATATATTGGGAAGTTCCTTAATCCTTGTAAGGGAATTTTTAAATTAAATTATTTATTTTTAGTTTTCAACATTCACTTCCATAAGTTTTAAATTTTCTCTCCCTCCCTCCCCAAGATGGCTTGCAGTCTGATATGGGTTCTACACATACATTTCTATTAAACACATTTTCACATTAGTCATGTTGTGTAGAAGAATTATAACAAATGGGAAAAACCATGAGAAAGAAAAAAAATGAAAACAAACAAAAAAGAAAATAGTCTCCTTCATTCTGCATTCTGACCTCATAGTTCTTTCTCTGGATATAGCTGACATTTTCCATCACATGTCCTTTGGAATTGTTTTAGGTCCTTGCATTGCTGAGAAGGGCTAAATCTATGAAAATTAGTCCTCCATACTGTGGTCATTAGTGTATACAATGTTCTGTTGGTTCTGCTCCCCTCACTTGGCATTAGTTCATATAAATCTTTCCAGGTTTCTCTGAAGCCCACCTGTTCATCATTTCTTATAGCACAATAGTATTCCATTACATTCATATACCACAACGTGTTTAGCCATGTCCCAATTGATGGGAATTCCCTCGATTTCCAGTTGTTGGCCACCAGAAAAAGAGCTGCTACAAATGTTTTTGTACATGTAGATCCTTTCCCCATTTTTATGATCTCTTTGGGATACAGTCATAGAAGTGGTATTGCTAGGTCAAAAGACATGCATATTTTTATAGCCCTTTGGCATAGTTTCAGATTGCTTCCCAGAATGGTTGGATAGGCTCATAGCTCCACCAACAATGAATTAGTGTTCCAACTTTCCCACATTTTCTCCAACATTTATCATTTTCCTGTTTTGCCATGTTAGCCAATCCGATAGGTGTGATGTGGTACCTCAGTGTTTTTTTGATTTGCATCTCTCTAATCAATAGTGATTTAGAATATCTTTCATATGGCTATAGATAGCTTCAATTTATTCCTCTGAAAATTACCTGTTCATGTCCTTTGACCATTTATCAATTGAAGAATGACTTGAATTCTTGTATATTTTACTCAGTTCTCTATATATTTGAGAAATGAAGCCTTTATCAGAGAAACTGGTTGTAAAAATTCTTCCCTAGTTTTCTGCTTCCCTCCTAATCTAGGTTGCATTGACTATGTTTGAACAAAAACTTTTCAATTTAACATAATCAGAATTATCCATTTTGCATTTTATAATGTTCTCTATCTCTTGTTTGATCATAAATTCCTCCATTCTCCATAATTCTGACAGATGAACTATTCCTTACTTCTCTAATTTGTTTATAGTATCAGCCTTTATACCAAGATCATGTACCCATTTGGACTTTATTCTGGTATACGGTGTCAGATATTGGCCTATGCCCAGTTTCTGCCACACTGTTTTCCAGTTTTTCCAGCAATTTTTGTTCAACAGTGAGTTCTTTTCCCAGAAGCTGGTGTCTTTGGATTGATCAAACAGTAGATTGCTATAATCATTGACTGCTGTGTCTTGTGTACCTAACCCATTCGAGTGATTCTTGTTAGGGATTTTTATCCCATACTTTCAAGACACTGAAGTGGGAATGGTCCTTCTTCCTTCAGAACGAGCCCTGGGCAAAATTCCTAGGCGGACTGAGTTTGTCTTATCTCTTCCCTTCAACAACTTCTCCTATCTATTCTGCCTCCTTACTTCTTGCCTTCTGGAGACATAAAGCCTTCATGCAAAGGAATAACTCAAATGGTGATGGAAATCAGTCATGGAGGAGGAAATTTCAGGGCCTTTTGAAATTTAACTGGAGGAGTTCCTTTGCAGTTTGGGGCTGAGAGCTGGAAGTTAGATTTTGATGATGTTTGTAGCCTGAACATTGCTTCTGCCCACTTCCTAAAATATCCCCAGTCACATAAGATTGGGGTCATGAGGGAGGCAGTATAAAAGTTGGGCAATTCACCCTTCCAGTTCCTGGATGGAGTTGAGTATGCATTGTATTGGGGAAAAGCTAAATCAATTCACCATCATTAATGTAGAGCAAATTAACAAAAGCACTTTAATCCTACAGCCTGACAACTTTAGATGCAAAGGTTGGGAGGGGTGGAAGAGAGAGAGAGAGAGACAGAGACAGAGAGAGAGAGAGAGACAGAGAGAGAGACAGAGAGAGAGAGAGACAAAGACAGAGAGAGAAAGAGAGACAGAGAGAAAGGTGAGGAGGAATCCTTATAAAATGCAAAGAACTAGAATCATAAGTTTAAGGACATAAGGGGCCTTGGAGGTCATTGAATCAAATTCACAAATTTTATAGATGAAGTGGGCTCAAAAGGATGTGCCTTTCCTATGGTTACACTGGGAATGAATAACAAAACAAGATTTGATCCCAGGTCTTCTGAACAGTTGCAGTGTATGTCTGTTGAATCACAAAAGCTTTTCTGGACAAGGGTACACACAGTGAAAATTAATGGCCAGTGCTTACGAAAACAAAAGCTTGCAAGCAACTTCCATCTTAATGGCTTTAGTTTCATCATCTGTTCAGTTAGCTGGTTGGACCAGATGACCATAAGGTGTTTTATAGCTCTAATTGTCCATGTGTCTAGAATCAAGAGCAAACAATTTAATTTAACAACAACAATAAAAATTTAATAAGTGCCCTTTATGTATTGGGGTAATTAGGTGCCCTAGTAGATAGAGCACTAGGTCTGGAGTCAGGAATACTCATCTTTCTGAGTTTAAATCTCATACACTTACTAGTTGTGTGACTCAGGGCTAGTCACTTTACCCTGTTTGCCTCAGTTATCATCTGTAAAATGAGCTGGAGAAAGAAATGGGAAACCACTCTAGTATCTTTGCCAAGAAAACCCCAAATGGGGTCACAAAGACTCAGACATGACTTAAGCAATTCAACAACAAAAAACCCTTTGAAGAGAGACAGTGAACTAATAATTAGAGGGAAAAGGGTAGACTTTGGTAAGAAGTAGCAACCCAAGCTAAGGCTTGGTGAAAGCTAGCCATTCTAAGAAATGGAGATAAGGAATGAGAGTTTTCCAGCCACAGAGGTCATAGAAATGGGAGGTGGAATGTTGAGTTGTAGAACAATTAGTTAGTGAGCAATTTTGATTGAAATGTAGAGAGAAGAGGAGGTAAAATACATCTGGAAAAAATATATTTGGAAAAGATAGATTGGAGACAAATTCTAAAGAGCTTTACATGTCTAGCATCTGAACCAGGCAAGTGGCAATGTGGCTAGAGCAAAAGACAAAAAAGAATATAAAAGATGTTGTGGAGGGAGTATAGCCAAGGAAATGGAAGTGGAGTTGACAAGTGTAGACAGCTTTTCCATAGGAGTTTAATTACAAAAAGTTTGCATTTCTTTGGGGAACAGCTAAATCAATTCACCATCATTAATATAGAACAGATTAACAAATGCAAAATTAGAGAAATTTTGAAATGACAAAGACAGAAAACATCAAAATAATGTTCAAATAAAGAATAAATTAAGAAGAGGTAAATAAACATAAAATTGAAGAACAGGCTCAGGATATAATAAAAAAAATCATGGAAATGTAGGAGAAAACATTATATTAATTAATAACAAAAGACACAAAATACAATACCACAAAATATAACCACTACCAATAATAACAACAATAACAACAAAAGCTAGACATTATATTCAAAAATCTAAACATTCCAGGATGAACAAATGAGGCAATACTAAGCAAGGAGAGAAAAAGAGAAAATGGATAGGATCCCAGCATGAAGAAAGTCTGATTATGATTCATCAAGCAACATGATTGTTAAAGTACAACATTATGACAAAGAAAAAATTTCCCAAGGAGTGAAGAAGGAAAAATACATTATATTAAAAATATAACAATTTCAACAACATTAAGCTGTTCAAAGACAACAAAGGGAAACCTTAAATAATGTATAAAATATGGATATTAAAAATAAGAAAGGACCCCAAAGTAATATATTTAGCAAAACAATGATATTGTTTTCAAACAAATTTACTTGAAAGGCAAACAAAAAAGGTCATAGTAAATGAGTACTATATATACAGTAAGAGAGAAAAATCAAATGTGATGAAGTACAGGAACTATAAGTTTTTTTAATTAAATTATTTATTTATTTTAAAATTCTTTTTAATTTTAAGTTCTAGAGTCTCTACCTTCCTTTAGCTGCTCCCTGATTCATTGAGAAGGCAAGCAATATAATATCAATAGTGCATGTGAAATCATGCAAAACATTTCTATATTAGCCATATCTCAAAATAAAGCAAGACAAATAAAATGAGAAATTTATACTTCAATTTGTAACTTGTTTATTAGTTCTCTTTGGAGGTGGATAGCATTTTTTAAAATTTGGATTCTTCGTGGTGGTTATAATAGGAGGCGAAATATGCCACAGTGTGGTGGTGGTGGAGGAGGAAGTGAAGGAATTGGTTATCCATACGCTTGTGGCACTGTCTTTCCCAGCAGAGGTGGTTATTCAAACAGAGGCAACTACAACAGAGGTGGAATGCCCAACAGGGGGAACTAGAACCAGAACTTCAGAGGCCGAGGAAACAATCGTGGCTACAAAAATCAATCTCAGGGCTACAACCAGTGGCAGCAGGGTCAATTCTGGGGTCAGGAGCGATGGAGTCAGCATTATCACCAAGGATATTATTGAATACCCAAATAAAAACAAACTGATATGTATTTCTCCAAAACCTAAAAAAAAAAAATTAAAAAAATTAAAATTAGGATTCCTTCAGGATTGCCTTTGGTCATTGTATTGATCAAAGTAGCTAAGTCCTTCACCATTAATCATTGTTACAATATTGCTGCTACTATGTATAGTGATCTCCTGGTTCTATTCACTTCACTTTATATCAGTTCATATAGGTCTTCCCATGTTTTCTGAAACCATCTTCCTCATCATTTCTTATAGTACAATAGTATTCCATCATAATAATATACCACAACTTGTTCAGCCATTCCCCAACTGATGGGCATCCCCTCAATTTCTAATTCTTTGCCACCATGAAAAGAGCTGCTATAGATACTTATACACATAGAGGGTTTTTTTCCCCCTTTTTCTTTAATCTCTCTGAAATACAGACCTAGTAATAGTATTGCTGGGTCAAAAGGTTTACATGGTTTTATAGCCCTTTGGGCATAGTTCCAAACTGTTCTCCAGAATGGTTGTAATGGTAAGAGAATTTGAAGATCTTTCCTGTCCCTTAATGGGCTTCACTTGAGGCCCAACAAGAGAAGCTTGTTTAGGGAAAACTTGCTTTTCAGGAAGGCCCACACTTTTTGTTACTTTGTAATTAGGCAGTGGATCTGAAGGTTGTGATGTCCTTTGACTCTGAAGAAGGGTATATACATATATATATATATATATATATGCATTATATCTATATCTATATCTATATCTATATCTATATATACTCTTAAAGTGAGGTTTTGCTTTGGGACTCACGTATGGAAAGAGTTGTGTGATTTGGTCAGATGAGACTCTTGGTAGCCATTGAGCCCCCAGCTTTGAAAACCCAGATGCTGGTGCTTCTCTCTCTGGCAACTAACTATGTATGCATGTAGTGGTCAGACAGCTAGAAGCCTGGTCTGTTGAATTGTATCATTTTCTCTGTCTGTATTTTTTGTCTGCTTGTATTTTCTGTTTGTATTTTCTGAAGTTCAGGGTGCTGACTTTTTTCTCTGAATTAGGTAAATT
>CM053580.1:58178256-58214075 GCA_028627135.1 Pseudochirops cupreus | reverse complement strand
ATCTACCTAATAATGATCTATCTATCTTGAAAGTATCCTTGGTGACAGTAGAAGGCAACAGACTAGCTCCCACCAAAAAATTCTGTATAGAAGATAATTTTTGTTCTTGATTACAATTGATAAAAAGGTTCAGAGAATAAATAGAAGATGCTATTGTGTTTATTGTTTTCTGTTTATAACAAAAATGACAGAGCAAAAGTTAAGTTTAAAGGTTCTCTCATGTAGCAAAGTGTCTCTCATAATGTCATATATATGTTAAGATCATCCAGGATTTCTTCATAAATTCAACCACAGAGATGCCTCTCTTCAATGACTCTTTGATTACTAATGTCAAACCATGCATAAAACTGGGAGATATACCCTAACCAAGTGTTTGCTATTGAGAGAGACAGAGAGACAGAGAGAGACAGAGACAGAGAGACAGACAGAGACAGACATAGAGAGGGACAGAGACAGAGACACAGAGAGACACAGAGACAGAGAGACAGAGAGAGACAGAGAGACACAGACACAAAAAGTGAGAGACATACATACAGAAACAGAGAAAAAGAGAGAGACAGAGACAGGAAAAGACAGAGACAGACAGAGATGGACAGAGATAGAAACAGAAAGAGACAGAGAAAGTGACACACACATACATAGGGAAGCAGAGACACACAGAGAGAAAGAGATGAAGATAGAGACAGAGAGAGGGAAAGAGAAAAAAAAAACAGAGCCAGAGAAAGAGAGATAGAGACAGACAGAGACAGAGATAGAAACCCTATGGCAACTTCCTTTCCTCCTAATTCTTTCAACTCCCTTTCTACCAAGTGTGCTTAAGACTTTGAAAATTCTCCTCTCTTCTCATCTCTGACAGTCACCATGAGACCAAGAGAGGGTAGGTGAGAAAATGCTTCTATTCTGCTGAGCCAGAGGTACGAGCTAGGGATCCTAGAAGCAGGTATCTTGATCTTTTAGCATCTTTGGAAACAGGAAGAATTTTGGTAGAAATACTTAATGCTCAGCTTGGTGTTTAGCCACCACTTGACTTACACTGATCATCCTCTATGCAGTCAACCAACCACCTGTTTCCCAAGAAAGTATTGTGAAGTGATTCCCTCCCACCCTACCCCCAACCTAAATGAACATAATAGAGGGAAAAGAAATTAATTTTAAGACATGAAATTCTGATTTGTTTTTCTCTTCTACCATGCAATGATTGGTAGATTGAAGAAGGAGGAACTGATCTTTAACCTGAGAGATTGTTTTTGCCTTGGAGAGTTGGAACTAGGAGGTGAATGGAATGATAAGTTTTATGAAATAAGTGACTAATAATTTTAAATTTTATTAATATTTTTTCTAATCAAATAAAACTGTTTTTTTAAAACTACGATCAAAATTTAGGGGGAGTTTGTGACTGTAATATTATTCCAGACCTGGAAAGGAATGGAAAAGGTTCAGAAGTGGAGGCTAAGCTATGATCGATGTAGACTTCTAATTACAAGCAGCCAGGATGGAATGTAAAGGAGAAACATACTCACTTATCTGCCTCATCGTCCTGACTACTAAAGACTAATTTGGTACAGTATTTGTTTTCTAATTACAGCAAAGATAGACTTATATTGATTATGTATATTGATCTTTACTTTCTCATTCAATTATAAGCTTCCTGAAGGGAGGCACTAATAACCATTCTTTCATTTGTTGACTATTTCTTCTTATGGTGCCTAGAAGACCGCTTTCTACACAGACAAGCCCTTAATAAAGTGCTTGTTGGTGTCTTAGCCATAGAAGATACTTATGGAACATTTAATGATGATAGTGGTGACTATGAGGATGAGGAGGAAGGGGAGGAGGATGACAGATAGTCCCAAAGTCCCTGCTTTGGCAGACTCTCATAACTTTCAATTCAAAAAGCATTTGTTAAATTCCTACACTGTGTAAACATTATGGTGAATGATGGAACTTAACAGTTTCCAGGCTGGTGAGGAGGCCATCAAGTTATCAATTAGAAAGTGAATTATCTTCTGCTCTCAATTTGACCAGTGCCTGATTGTATGCCTTGAATCTGGGTCTCCCCTCTCTGGATTTTAGTTTCCACGAGAATGAAAGAACAATCGTGATGATCATATTGCTAGCTCCTTGGGATTTTGAGAAGTATGGATGAGATAATTTCTAGAGAAGACAATGAGATCCTGGGGAGGTAAATGCAATAAATAATTATAGGGTTGCTGTCTGGGACCGATTCTACCTTCCAGTCACATCCACCCGAACAAAGGCAGGGCTTCCTTAAAGTCGAGGATGTCCTTGCATTACCAGATCCCTATAAACAGATGACTTGTACCCAATGTGGGTTCCCAGCAATGACATTTTGCCTGGCGGATTTGTTTGCTAAAGCTTCCAAGAGAACAGAGCGAAAACAATTTGGAGCCAGAAATGCTGGGTCAGAATATTTCAAAGCAGAGTAGCTTTCTAAATAGGAGAAAGAAAAGGAGGAGAAGAGATGGAATAAAGAGGAGGGAGAAAGGGAAAGAAGAGGATAAATGAGAATTTTGTAAATTCAAAGTCAGTACTGAGGGAGGTTGGATCCACAGTATCAGTGGTTCCTCTACACATGAACCCCCACTGCCCCATATCACTGTGCCCTCCAGCTCTAAGGGGTATTACCTGCCCTCCCAACACACTCATCTGTAAGACTGTTCACAAGAGATTTCTACTCCAATCCCTCTTTTTCAAATAGCTCCACTGGGGGTCCATGGTATAGTCTTTCATTGGTGTCCACAATATCCTGAATGAAACCTGAGATTCTCTCCAGTGGAAAGCTTTGGTAGGAACTGTCCCCACTGAATCCCAGCCTAGTTAAAGTGTGGGGCGGAGGAAGGGGGAGGCTTGCTATTCTTGAATTATAATACCTTGGATATGCAGTCATGTGAATCTAGTGAGGTTAGTAGGAGGAAAGGACTGACAGAAATATATCTTTTTGTATTATAAAGCTATAGACTTATACACACATTAAACAAGCAAACAAACAAAAAAGTCTGTTACTGATTTCAGACGCTTTTTTTTTCCTTCTTCTCCTAGAAATTAAAACCAAGATCTGGACTCCTGGCTTGGAGTTTATTTATCTTTTTAAATTAAAACAACCACTTAAAGAAGAGAGGGAAATGGAGAGAGTGAAGAAACACTGGGACAGCTACTAACTTGCATTTAACCTAAAACTTCCTGGCAGAAAGATATCTGCTCAGGGCTGGGAGCCTGGGAGCACAGAGATTTGTTGTGGGCTCTCTAGGCATGAGCAAAAGGCTCCAATTCATGTTGCACAGAGGCACCTGAATCAATTCCCAAACCTCAGACCCCACCCTCAGTCTTTCCCAGATTTCATAAGGTTTGGGGCTGGGCTTTCAGTCTCAGACTGAGACAGATGGTGCAATGCCTTCATTCCCACCAAGAACCACTATCTTCTACCCAGAGAACCTGTTGTGGGGAAGTGTAGAGTCAAGAAGTTAGGGCTTTGGTCTCTGGATCTGGACTCTACACACTTATCTCAGGTAAGGTTATGAACTTGGGAACCTTGAGTTCACCAAACTGTTCTTCTGAAGCAAGTATGAATTTTCATTGCAGTAAAGAAGGCTAAGAAGTGACTTAATAAAGGTCTTTAAGAATATGGAAGATCATGTCTGGTATTCCCTTTAAGCTGCCTGGCCACATGTCAGTACCTTGATATGTGTATGAATGTAACATGTCCCATATGTAATCCATGCTATAAGAATGCCCCCACTTCATGTTTCTATGTAGTAGAGTCCTATGACTTTTCTCCATTACTTTTGAGGATGGCATATGATGAGAGATGTTGGTTCAGGAATAGGAAGAATTTCAGTTAAACACTGGGAAAATTTTCCTAGTGTGGAGGTATGGGCTCTCCTTTCCTGAAAGTCTTTACAAATAAGATAGCTGTCCAATGTTGATCAGATATTATAGACCCTTATGAGGTAAACCTTCATAAAGCTAAGGGCTTCAAGATAAGATGGATCCTCTCAAGGTTCTTCCCAATAATTATATCTCCTGACTTCCATGCTATGTCATTTTGAGAGCCTAGAACTTAAAGAAATGGAAAGTGAAAAGGAAATAGGGAATTTTGAAATATTTTGGCTTTTTTTTTTTTTTTTACAAATTTGAGTAAGAACTCTGTCCAATTAGAATATGAATAGTCCTATACCTTATGTTTTACATGGTTTCAGAGGAAGGAGAACACAGTCCTGCCTTTCAGAACCCTTTAGAGTGCAGGCAGAAAGAAGGCTAAAAAGTATGCTCATACTCATGTCCAACATAAATATGTAAACATGAACAAAGGTGCTAATGACCCAGGTGGTGTACTGGAGATTGGAGGATGAGAATTTGGCAGGGTTACTCAAGGCGTTAGACTGGAATGCAGTTAGTCTGTAGAGGTTTCATGGAAGAAGCATATCTGAATTAGTTTTAAATGAGATGAGAAGCATTATTTGGCAAATAAGTGTAGAGAACAACAGAAAGACATTCTTAGAGGGAAGGATGATCTGTGCAAATACTTGGAAGCAGGCAAATTATTTACAAAAAATAGAAAATGCTTTTCTTTGAGATGAGGTTGGTGGGCAGAAGCCACAGAAAGAAGGTCAGTGGAGTCAGTTAGCCAAAGAGAAACCATGATCAATGCATAAACAGTCTCAGTCCTTGTACTGTATGATCAATTTGAAGGCAGTTACGGATAAAGACCATTTTGAAGATACATTTTAATTCCTCAGTGAAAAATTTAAACACATGTTGGAGCATTTCAAGTAGACATGAGAAGGAACTGGGAGCTACCATGATTTTCTTAAAAGTACAATTATGGGATCAAACCAATATTTGATTCATAAAATTTAAGTAATGGCAAATACCTTAGAAACAAACTCATTATTGAGTTATAGGATCTTGGATTTAAAGCCAGGATGTTCTATCCGAGTTCATCCTTTTCAACTCTCTCATTTCATATGTGAGTAACATAGGTTCAGGAAGACTGAATGATTTGTTCAACTCAACGGCTCTAATTCCTAACCAGCATCTTTCTGGGTTATCACACCCTTCCATTCCTCCATTTTTGAGATGCAAAACCTAAGATGCAGAAAGGGTCCTAGTTTTTGCAAAGTGATTTGCTTAATTTAAACCAAATGACTTGCTTAATATTAGACACTAAGTAATCTTCAGACCAGAACACTAGGGTTGATCTCAGTCTAGTTTTCTCTTCTTCAGATAACTAGAGATTCCGTTCTTATTGCTATGGAAAAAAATGAAGATAGAGAAGCTTCACTGAATGAATTCCTCATCTACCCTGCTTCAAAATGTCAAATGCTCCCCATCGGCCTTGGAATCAGGAGGTCCTGAGTTCAAATCTGGACTCAGATACTTAACACTTACTAGCCATGTGACCTTGGGCAAGTCATTTAACCCCAATTGGCCTGCCTTCCCTCCCTCCAAAAACAGCAAAAAAAGTGTCAAAGACTCATATTTTATATTCAGAGAGTTAATTATTGATAAGGAGAAAGAATGTGTCTCAAAGAGTGTAATGGGATCAAAGGATCATAGATTTAGGACTGGAAGGGATTCTGGGATCAATTATCCAGTCTAGCTTTCTCATTTTACAGTTTAGGACACAGGTTGGTGACAGGAAATCACTTGCCCAGGGTCACACAGGCGGTAAGTAGCAGAGGAGGGATTTGAACCCAGGTAATATGACTTCCCAATCAGTGCCCTTACCTTTACTCTCTGCATCAAAAAGCATTGGATGCTACTCTGCATTGTTCTTCACCTCTCCTAACAAGGGCATATTCTTGCCCAGTTACCATTCTCATGTTGTCTACCCTTCCTTCCTCACTCTGCTGCCTTCCTCAGCCAATTTCTCTGCAGCTGGCTCTTGTGTATCTTTACTTCTGATCAAGCCTATGGGTATCTAGCTTCTGGCCAAGCTAGCCTGTACTTGTACTTCTAGCTCATTAGTCCTGGATCTCAAAGCTGAGGGCTCCTTCAGGAACCAGCTATCTCCCACTTCTCATAACATTTCCCAGACTTCTTTCTCACCCTAACCAGATGAACACAGCTGGAAAGACATTCTTTACTAATGTTTTCAAAGTGATTTTTGGCCTCTTTCTCTTTCTGTCCTTACTCAGAGGAGATAAATTATGATGAAAATAAAGAATTGGGGTGGTGTTTACAGTTGACCTGGTAGGCCTGAATTTTGGCTTCTACCTCCTATGTGGTAGGTAACACAGACATATATAGGATGGATACACAAACCAAACCCAAATGAAGACAAATTAGATTTTATAGGATAGGATGGAATAGGATAGTATGGGATAAGATGGGATAGCATAGGATGGAATGGCATGAGGAACAATTGTGGGCTCATTAAGAAGGTTTCCTAGAATAGGAGGTAAGAGTTGGAGCAGAGTGTTAAAGGCTTAGCATTGTAAATTCACCTTAAATTCACCTGATACAGCAATGCCTTGGCCTTTTTATTTCTCCTGCTTCTGTTTAGTAATTTATCTCTAGTATTAATTCTCTAATATTCCAAAGTTGTTATCTTTAATGTTCATTAAATGATCTATCATCAGTGAAAAAGAGTTCTGGACTTAGGGTCAGAGTATCTGTGTTCAAAGTCTCCTTCTGCCACTTGCTACCTACATAACCTGAGATAAGTCGCTTAACCTCTTTCTGGACCTCAGTTCCCTCATCTGTAAAATTGGGAGGTTCCTATTCCTAAGGTAACTTCCATCTCTAAATCAATAATGCTATTGCCCTGATGTTCTGGAACCAGAGGGCAAAATAGGAGTTGAGAGAATCCACCAATGACCTGAGGAAAGAGATTCCAAAATAAAAAATCCCAAGGAACATAATTGCCAAATTTCAGAACTACTGGGTCAAGGAAAAAATACTACAAGTGGCCAGAAAGAAACCTTTCAAATGTTGAGGAGTCACAGTCAGGATTACCCAGAACTTGGCAGCTGCAACATTAAAGGATCAGAAATCAGGGAACATGATATTCAGAAGTCAAATGACCTAGGACTATAACCAAGAATCACTTAACTGGCAAAATTAAGCATAAATACATGAAGGGAAACAATGGTCATTCAATGAAATAGAAGGATTTCAAACCTCATAAGGAGAAGACTAGAATGAAACCAAAAATTTGACCTCCAGTATCAATACCCAAGAGAAGCATAAATAGATAAAAAGGGAAAAGAAAACACAATGAATTCAGTAGAGCTTAACAAGTTACATTACTACATGGGAAGATGATGCTTGTAACTCTTAAAAAGTTGCATCACTGATAGTACAAATAGAAAGAATATACATAGACAGACGGGTATGGGTATAAGGTGAATTTGATAGAATGACATAAAAAAATTAAGGGACGAAAAAGAGGAATACAATGGGTGCAGAAGGAAGGGAGAGGTAAATGAGGCAAATTACCTCATATGAAGAGGTGAGGAAGACTTCCTACAGTGGAGGGGAAGATGGGAGAGGCAATGGGCATTGCTTGAACATTACTCTAATCAGTATTGGTTCAAAGAGGGAATGATATATGTAATTAACTGAATACAGAAATAAATCTTACCTGACAGGGAAGTAACAGGGGGGAGATTAAGTAAAGGGAGGGGGACTGACAGGAGAGCAAATCAGGGGAGTTGTTAGATAGAAGCAAAACATTGGTGAGTAGGAAAGGATGAAGGAGAGGACAAACAGGAGGAAGAATAAGATGGAGGGAAGTACAAAGGTAGTAATCATAACTGTGAATGTGAATGGGATAAATTCTCCCATAAAATGGAAGCAGTTAGCAGAGTGGATAAAAAAAAAAGAATCCTGCAATATCTTGCTTACAAGAAACACCCTTGAAACAGAGAGTCACACACAGAGCAAAGGTAAGGGGCTAGAGCAGAATCTATTATATTTAAGCTGAAATAAAAAAAAGAAAGAAAAAGCAGGGGAAGCAATCCTGATCTTAGACTAAGTAAAAGCAAAAATAGACCTAATTTAAAGAGATAAGGAAGGAAATTACATTTTGCTGAAAGGTACCATAGAAAATGAAGCAATCAGATTAAAAGAACAATGAGGAGTCTAACTGTCAGATCTATGCTGAGGGGAAGAATTCATGATCATACAAGGATATAAAGCATTACAAAATGTAGAATAGATCATTTAAATCATATTAAATTGAAAAACTTTTGTACAAACCAAACCAATACAACCAAGATTAGAAGGAAAGCAGAAAACTAGGAAATTATATTTACAGCAAGTGTCTCTGATAAAGGTCTCATTTCTACATGAGTAGTAGAACTGAATCAAATTTATATGAATAAAAGTCATTCCTCAATTAATTGATAAATGGTCCAAGGATATTAACAAGAAGTTTTCAGATGAAGAAGTCAAAGATATTTATAGGCATATGAAGAACTGCTCTAAATCACTTGTGATTAGAAAAATACAAATTAAAACAACTCTGCAATACCCCCTCATACCAGTCAGATTGGCTAACATGATAAAAAGAAAAATGATAAATATTGGAGAGGATGTGGGAAAATTGGGACACTACTGCACTGTTGGTGGACTTGAGAACTGATCCAACCATTTTGGAAAACAATTTGGAACTATGGCCAAAGGGAAACAAATTGTGCATTGTGGGGAGCCCTGCCATCCCACAATAGGGCTGAAAAAGAGTTGCTTACCCAGAGGCTGAACGAATGCACAAAAGAGACAGACCTCTGAGAGTGGTGGAAAATAGAGAGCTGATTTTATTACCCCACATACAAGCTTTTATGGAACACTTCCTAATTGTTTTCCCCCGAGGACACTGCACACTTTCTTGTTACCAGGCCAGACTAGGGGGGGGGAACAGGGAGGGTAAGAGAAGTATATACCATGCTTTTCTTGAGGACATAATGCTTACACCTGCGTGTTTGAGCTCCTCCCTGTGCGGTGGGGAACCAATCCAGGCCCGATAGTAGGCTCTTCAGCTGAGAGGGCTTATTCAGCCATCAGGGTCAGAGTCCCACTGGCCTGTGCTCCTCTACAATGCATACCCTTTCATTCAGCAATACCACTACTAGGTCTGTATCCCAAAGAGTTTTTTTTAAAGGGAAAAGGACCTACATATGCAAAAAAAAAATTATAGCTGCACTATTTGTGGTGGCAAAATATTAGAAATTGAGGGGACGCCCATCAGTTGGGGAATGACTGAACAAAATGTGATATATGAATGTAATGAAATACAATTGTGCAATAAGAAATGACAAACAGACACATTTCAGAAAAACCTGGAAAGACTTGTACAAATTGATGCAAAGTAAAACAAGCATAAACAGGAAAACATTGTACACAGTATCAGCGACACTGTGTGATGATCAGCTATGAATGATTAAGCCTTTCTCAGCAACACAAAAGACAAGTACAAAGGACTCACAAAGGAAAATGACATCCATATCCAGATAAAGAACTTAGGGCTTTGAATGCAGATTGAAGTATTTTTTTCACTTACTCAACTCTTTCTTATGTTTTTTTTTCCTTTTCATCTGTTTCTTCTTCCACAACTGTGATGAATATGGAAATGTGTTTTTCATGATAGCATACGTATAAACTATATCAAACTGCTTATCATTTTCAGAAGAGGGCAGAGGAGGAAGAAAAATTTGGAAGTCAAAATCTTGTAAAAGTGAATGCTAAAAATTTTCTTGATATATAGATATGTGTGGAAAAAGACAAAATACTATATAAAGAAAAAATCAGTGATGTTATATCTTATTGAATCTATGATGTCATTGGTATAGGTACTTATGCTGCTGATACCAATTGAAACACCTTCTTAAGACACCAGAAAGTTTCCAAAAGTTGCTGAGCCTGAACAAAAAGCATTACTCTACAGTCAACTTGGAAGGAATCTCTCTGTATTTAGTTGAACTAGTCCCCAGACCACAAGCATGGAACCTGTCACTGGATGTGTATTCGAAATCTTTCCTTCTTGGTAAAATTGACCAGAGATTCCCTTCAAAAACTCAAGTCACTCCTATGCCACAAAGAGTCAGAAGATAATGGTATTAGTGGTTGTAGGGTTAATGGAATATAAGATCTTCCCCATCCATTAATAGGCCTATGTGACCACCTGTGTCCCCTTTTCCCTTGAAATAGGAGTCATGTTCCCAGGTTTAAAGGTACACAGGTATATGACAGATGCCTTTCTGCTTTGAACTTCAGCTCAGATCACAGTTGTGACACATCCTGAGTCACATAGAACCCATATAGAGATTTGCTTATGGGAAGGCTTTCATACTGAACCAATTTTGGTTCTGAACCAATTAGGCCCTGAATCACATGGGTTGTGATGTCTTCTTGCTCAGAGCCCATTAGTTGAAAATTATATATTCTGAGATGTTTGTATTTTATTGGGGGCTCACTCATGGGATGAATATTTCTTTGTGATTTGTGCAGATGAGACTTTGGGTACCCCTTGTTAAGGACACCCCCCACCCTGGCTTTGAGAACCCAAATGTTGGCATTCCCTGGTCTGGTGATTATATATCTATTACTTTGTTTAGACAATTGGAGCCCTGTCTATTGGATCTCTGTGCTAATCTCTCTATGTTTCTCTGTTTGTATTTTCTCCATGTTCAGGGTCCTGACATTTCCCCTGACCTAGTGAATTACTTATATATATTTTAAAGTAAGATTGTTGACCTCTTAGAAGCTGACTTTCCTTTAGAAAAGCAGATCAAAGAACGTGTGCTAGCTGGCCATCCTGGTTGTGCTGGGGTGCTTGCTGATACAATGGTGAGTTATCACCAATTAAGGGAAAAAGTACAATCTGCCCCTGGAAAGCAGTGACTAAAAAAGAAAAAATTCCCTTTGGTGAATTGGAACATTTATTCAGGTTATCCTATTTCAACAGTCCCTAGAACCCAGAACATGGAATTATAGGACTATAGATTTAGAGTTGGGAGGGATGTTAGAGTCTATTTCAAAACTTTCATTTCTCAGATAGGGAAACTGAGGCCTGGACAAGTAAGTGACTTGCCCAAGGTCCCATGAGTAATAAGTTACAGAGCATGGATTTGAACTCACATCCTCTGACTCCAAATCAAGGTCTTTCCCCCCACCATTCCACTTCACTATTCTTGAAGCAATTCTGCTTCTGCTTGGCTTTTCCTCCATAATGCCCATCACAGCAGCCCAAAGCTTCATAGGAAGTATGCAGGTAATCTTGTCTAACCCTTTTAACCAAGATGAGGCTACAAAGTTGGGGTCAGAGGGATAGGGGCAGCTTCAGTCAAAAGATTTCCTGGACGTTTTTACCACTTCTAGCCTTTCCTAACATCATTGCCTCCAAAGCGATCAGAGTATTCTCCTGCAAAGACTATCTCCTTGGGAACATGGTCCTTCTCTCTTTTCTTTCACTCTGGTAATCCTTCCCTATTAAGACATCCCCAAATCAGCACAATTATCCCACCCATGAGAGGGCAAAACCTCCTTTGCTATAATGGGATATTCCAATATGCAAACCATAGGTATTCAGTCACTTAATGAAACTTCTTAGTTGACCTCAATTAGACTCTTAAGAGACTGTCATCCCTGGCCTCACCCTCATGTTGGGCAGATATCCTTTTAGTCCCAAACCCTGGGTCACCTTGTACATTTTTGCTAGTTTTTTGTTTGTTTGTTCATTGCTTCTGCTCCCCCAACCCCAATATATTTCTTCTTCTCAGTTCTCTTGATTGTCAAGGGAGCTTAAGGTAATTTCTATCTGAATTTCAGTTTCATCCCTCAATTCCAGGAGCAAACAAGGACTGAATTCCCTTGGAACCACCACCCTGCTCCTTTTCTTCTTTGCTAGTCATGGTCTAGCTTGCCATCTCTTTGTCTCTGTCTTTATTTTTCTGTCTCAGTCTTTGTTGGCTGTTGCATCTTTTCCCCTCTTTCTTATTCTTGGTCTTTCTCCTCCTTTCTGTTTACATTGTACAGATAAGGCAAGGAATGGCGTGTGTGTGTGTGTATCTGTCTGTCTCTAACACTGAAGAAACCCAAAAAGTATTGTTAAAAACAAAATGGTACTGTTTTTTGGTAACCTACAAAAAAAATGTCAGTGGGTTTGGCATGCTTTATCCCTGGCACACAGCAGTGAGTCCTTGTAACAGGAGACCATAGTTTTGGGGAGACTCAGAGGTGTTCTCCACCCAGTAGAGAATGGTCTTGGCTAGGAAAATCTGAGTCAGGGGGCTGAGAATATCTGAGTACATCTGTAGTGGGGCTAAGAGGGATGACTTGGTGGTCAGGTAAAAGAGCCCTTCCCTGATGTACTAATCTCACATAGAAGGAAAGGAATGTATAGATGGGGAAAATCACACCATGCTGAAAATGGGCAGGATGGGAATGCATAGATGTCTCCCCACTCATCCTCAGTGGGCACCAGAGAGTCACAGAGACCTGGCATTCTGACCTAAATTCCACTTGGCCAGATAAGTGGAAACAGCTATTCACTGGGTCAGTGGATAGTTTCCTATGGAACAGAATGGGAAGCTCAGGGCCAAGAGAGCCAGTATGAGATGCAGGCCAGTGATTCTAGTACTGAAGAAGTCCCTTTTTGGAGCATTGGTCCAACTCCCCCAAATCCAGAGGAAATCTAATAAATAAATATGATATTCTCTTTCTACCCACTTGATAAAAACAGTGACTTTCTTGGTGTCAATTGGTCAGTCAACAGGCATTTACTTAGTTCCTACTATGTGTCAGGCATTGTACTGAATTCTGGAGTTACAAAGAAAGGCAAAAGCCTGGGTGTGATCAAGTGAGCAGCCATCAACTTCTAGGCCCTTCCTCAAACTCCAAACCACAGATACAGCTGTGAGTTTGCTTAGGGCCTGTAGACTTTCAATAGATTCCTGTCTGAACTGGAGTCTTTGACAAAGAACTCTTTCTCAGAGCTCTTGCCTATACCTTCTTCAGAAGGTCTTGTCTGTTGATATATCTTATATGGGAATCTTAAGCCTTTTCCATTAGCAACTATAGTTCTGAGGTCCAAGAGAGATTGGATAGGACTAGAACTCCACATGACAAGACTTCCATTTCTAATTCTGAATCTAACAGTCAAAGAAATGAATTGGAGAACATGGAGACTGTCCAGAATGGACACCTTGACATTGTGCAAGGGTGAGATGTTCTTTGAGGCAAACTACCCCTCATTCTCCCACCCAGATTATGATTTTTCTACTGTCTTTCTAGACCCACAGTCTTGAGATGGTCAACAAGACAATTTCAGACGGTTTGTAGTATGACAGCCATCCTATTTATCTTTGGTATGAATAAAATGTACTTATGAAGCTCTTTATGGCCTCTTGATCAAAGCCAGTCATCCCTTTAAAATCTTTGGAAACTTTTTAGTTCTGGAGAGCTTTCTTCTTCCTCTCCATCATGCTATTCACACTCCTACCTCCCAAGCCCAGGGAGTTTGTTGTATCTTTTGTCACTTTCAGTATCTTCTGCCATTTTCAGATTTCCATGGACCCCTGTTCTAGACAGGTGGGGCATCTATACAGCAAGTAGGGTACTTCAGTCTTTATTCAATCCAAACAATTTTTGCACCATGGTTTACATTGTACCTTGAATTAGGTACAATTTGGTTTCCTTCATGTATAGTGGGAAAAAAAAGACAACAATTGGATGCAATGCTTAGGGATGAGGGATGAATTTTACACATACAATCATGATACTCAGATTGGTTTGTCTGGAAGTCCAAATTAAATGAATGTTGGATGACCAAACTGATTTCTTTGTTGCAGACATGTCCTGGAGTGGGTAGGTAGGACTTCATCATCTGCCTCTGATTATTCCTTAGCCTCTTTCCTATTTTCTCCTTTAGATCTCTGTGGGCCAGACAGTGACAGGTAAGGTAAGAGAGTTAATATCATAGCAATATTCAGTACTACTGAGAGTGACTCAAGGCTCTGGGGATCAGGAGTGCATCTGAAAGCAACCAGAATGGCAGTAAAAGAACTGTTGAAAAAGTAGGATGAAAATGTTTGCATCTAGGCCAGGGAGGTGGCTTTCATGTGTCTCCAGAGGAGTGTGATGGGAGTTAGCTGGAGACCAGGAATGTGCTGACAGAGATGGGGAAAGTCAGAAGAAGGCAAGGCATGTGGTTAAGAGGCCAGAGGGACTGACTTGGGTGGAGAGGTAGAAGTGCTGAAATGAGTTTTGCTTTGCTCTGACATTACCCAGAAGCAGGCCTGATAACAGGCTACCAAATTCTTGGTAGAGGGTAGGTACCATGGAAGGAGAGATTTTGGTGGCCAAAGGCATTAGCATAGGAAGGAAATGAGACCACGGGAAAAACATAACCTAGGGGAAAATTGTCTAATGGGTAGACTAGTTAAAAAAGCAGGATTGTTCTTCTTAAGGGATGGGATGGAAGCTGGAAGATGCTGAAAGCCAGGCTGAGACAAATCCTCATGTATTTTATAGATCCATTCCTTTGACCAAGCCCATGCCAGGGATAATCACACCGATATTAATTCAAGTGGCTTGGCAGGAAGTTCAATACCCTTTTCCTTGATCCAAAGTGCTTTCCAGAAATCATCATTCACATGACATGCAACTGTATCCCACACAAATATGGCAACTACATAACCGTAGACAGACAGTGAGGAGAAAGTGGGGATAGAGAGAATGGAGGGGGATTATCTTCAGTACTTGAAGATACCCAAGGAGGTGCTCATTCTTCCTACTGTACATCAGCCATACAAACTTGAATGTTACCCACAGCATGAGTCTGCTCCTTGTGGAGAGAACACTGACGAAAACACAAAACAGGATGGAAATGCAGCAAGAGGGATGAAAGCTAGATATTGAGAGATTTTACTGGCATTAAGGAGTGTGAGACATTGGAGCAGTGTGGTAGAAGCCACTGCCTACTCTTGCTGGGTCTTTCCTGGAAAGGGGGAGGGAGAGAAAGAAGATGAACTCTGGATAGCTCTGCCATTCTGGGATGTCTGTGCTTCTTTGATTCTGGAATAAGAGGCCAAGCCCCCTCCACCAATGAAGGTCCCCTCCCTTCCTATCTGCCTTAAATTTGCCCACACACTGCTCTGTGGGGGCACCAGGAAAGCCAAGTTTTCGTTTCAAATTAAAAACAAGAAGCGAGCCTAGGCATCTTGCCCCACAGTAACCAGGCTCAGCTTTATATGATCTGCTGATATAGTGGTATCAGCAGTATCTGCTGTCCTGAGGTGTCCCCTCACTGAGTTCAATGGGTTTGTTCCCACCTCTATTCCCTTCCTTGGGCTTTTTGCCCTTTCTGTGATGAGCTGATGGAATAGTTGGCAGAAGTGGGAGAAAAGAAAAATTGGGAAGTCAAATGGGACAGAGCGGCCTCGTCAACCACTTTAAAGCAGAAGGTTATACATTATGTTTGGAGAAACTACCAAGTGTCGGTGCTGCGGAGGGAGGGAGTGGAAAGAGGGTCCCTTCTAGTCTTGGTTTCTATGAGTCAGTGCCTGAATATGCTGACCCTTGCTCTCTGTGTCTCTCTGAGGAACTGAAGTATTCTTTGTGCCTGAGAGCTGAAGTCAGATCAAAGGGTGTAGAAGGGACCTTGGGAATCATCTCATATAGCCTTGTCTTTTTGCAGGTGAGGAAACTCAGGACCAGATAGTAAAAGTGTCTTGCCCATAGTCATAAAATTGAATTCAGAATCCAAATTCCATAGCCCTAAATCAACTGTCTTTCGACTACATCAGGCTGACTCTCATCAAACATCATTATGGTTGTAAGGAGTGTGGGACTGGGAAATTTTCCCTCTAAGACACTGCTCAAAGAGAAAATGGAATAAGTTCATCCTATCATGATCTGGAAGGGCAGCAAGGGAAGGGAAGAGATGACCAGAGGAGTAGGTGCGGATTTGTGGAAGGGAAGGAATCAGGGGAGGACTCTTTGCCTCTGTGACTACAAGGACTCTGAAGTTGGCAAGGTCTCCAGCCAGACAAGACCAGAGACAGACTTTCTTGTCCAGGTCCTATGGTAAGGGCTGATGACACCACCAATCCAGAGACATTCGCCTGCTGTCTTGACAGTTTTTTCCTTTTTGAGCATGTTTAACATTTTGAACAAAAATAAAATAAGTAACTACAGTGTTTATGGAAACCTAAGACAGTTTTCTTCTTTGTCATCTATCTTCTTTTCCAAATGGATTGGAGCCAAGGAGAGGATTTAAAAGATGCCCCTTCTCTAAGAGTTAGCAGTTTTACTCTCTAATTTATCAGTCCTACATTGTGCTTTCTCTCTCTCTCTCTCTCTTTCTCTCTCTCTCTCCCTCTCTCTCTCTCTCTCTTTCTCTCTCTCTCTCTCCCTCTCTCTCTCTCTCTCTCTCTCTCTCTCTCTCTCTCTCTCTCACACACACACACACACACACACACACACACAGATTATTAGCACAAATCACCACACACAGGCTCAAGTGGCATACTTACAATTACAGATGCCCCTCTGACACTTGTGTGTGTCTCTTTCTGGAAAGTGCTGCTCCCACAAAAATCTTCCTTTTGCTGCTTGGCAGTTTTGCTTTTGGAAAATTGTAGCATTAACCCCATTTAGCCCAGATGGTTTGAATTATTATTAACCCTTTTCTAAGGAGCTTTGGGTATCTTAGACCAAAATGTCATTTTGTTGATTGAGACCTTTTAAGAGTTGGGAGAAGCAACAAGATAAATAGAAAAGAGGACCACATGTTTATTTACATAATATTTTGTACAGGATTTGCATATCACTTTGTGGATGGTACAATTTGATCTTTCTCTTCTCTGTTCCTTTTTCACCCACCCACCCAGTCTCACTGACTCTCCCTTCCCACAGTCACCAAGAGGGGAGAATTTGATAAGAGAACAGGGAGGCTCACTGAGCCAAGGGAAGAGTGTAAGGGAGGCTGATGTCCCCCAAACCTATGCTAAAGCTTTCTTAACCCAACCCAGAGAAGACAATTTTAAAAGGAATCCCTGAAATACTTTCATCTCAAGGTTTGAGCAATGAATGAATCAATGAATGAGCATTTATTAAGTGTTTACTCTGTGATAAGTGCTGAACATACAAATTAAAACAAACAAATAAACAAAACAAACCTAGAAAGTCCAGGATCTCAAGAATTGACTCAGATAACATATAAAAGAAAGTTCAGCCGCAGGAAAAATGGAAAGGTCCAGATTTCCTAAGGGTTCAATGGTAGTGCAGAGGTTTGTAGGTTGCATCCACAGATCAGATGACAGTTCTGGGGTCTGAGTGGTATAATGATAGTGAAGACAATTGTGGTAGGAAAAATGGTCCTGAGGGGGTCTTCTACATTACTGGAAGGAATAGAGTTGCTGATTACAATTTCATCCATCTAGTGTGAGTAGACAAGCAGGCTGTATAGATTGTGGGCAGCTGGTGGTAGCGGAGGGCCAAAGGATAGACAAGGGGAAAGCCTTCCCATAGTCTGACCAGCCTAGACCAGTTCTCAGCAGCCTGGGGGAGCAATTCTTCACAAAGCAGGATGGGATAGTTTCCACGAAGTTGCTTCACAGTGTTTAGAGAGGGTAAGTAAGAAGGAAATTGAGTTAGGACTTCTTTGAATAATAGTGGGCAAACCCAACATAATAAGGGACATTCTACCCTGGGCCTCTAAAGTGGCTTATTTAACTTGGCACACTGTTGAGCCAAAGGGTGTTGCTCATTAGCATTTATGAGCTCATTATTAGCATACTGGAGCAAAGCACCAACAAAGGGTGTTAAATCTCCCTACTTGGGAACTGTTGTGTTTTGTTGTTGTTGTTTTAAGAAAATTATACTTGGATGAATCCCTAGACTCAGTGTAGTCATTATAAGTCTCTGCTTCAGAGTCCCAACTAACTAGTTAAACAAGTGGAAAGAAGACCAAATGGGTATGTGACCCTAAACCATCCCAATCTCCCCTTCCCTTTGTTTTCTCCCACTGTCTTCTTTCAAGAGGCTTAGTTACTATTTTCTTCTTAGAAACCCAGAATGTTAGACTGAAAAATTACCTTCCAGATCATCTAATGCAGTGCCTTCATTTTATGGATGAACAAATTGAAACCAAGAGAGAAACTTACTAGACATAGCTTACAGTCATCCAGCTAATGCACAGATGGGAAAATTGAGAAAATAAGGAATGGCCTTTTGGACAGAGAGCATCATTCATTGCCGTGTTTGAAGATATAGGCCTGAAAGTGGTAGCGGACTCTATCACTGTGGTTTTTAGGAAAACCTTGCCAAAGAAACCTAAACATCTTTTATTTCTTCATCTTTTATTTCTTCATCAACAATTACAGGAACACAACCATTTTCTCCTTGCCTAGACAGCTCCCTATGAGTAAAATGAAGACAATCAGCACTCTTTACATGCAATCTGCCATGCCTATTTAGAGCTATCTCTCTTTCATCATTCAAACAGCTCCGAAATTTTTCCTCAGATTTCCTCAGACTGATCAGGGGAATGTGAAAGCTTTTCTCAAACACCATTAGTACCTCCCCATATGAAAATAAAAGGAATATCATAAAATAAAGAGACATTGCAAAAGCTTCTCAAGAATCAAGTCCTTTACTTTATGTTCATACTATTTTGGTATTAAAATTTGCTCAAATTATACAGTGAGGGTTAGGTTACATCCTTGATTAATTCCCATCAATGATCAAGAAATTAGTAGACTGTTCTTCTATTGATATTTTCATGTCCAACATGGTGATATGTTGTTCAAGAGAAAACTACTCCTATGTTCAGATTTAAGTAGACCAAAATGATATTTGTTTAGCCTAAGAAATACATGGATTTTAAGTTAAGGATTTAGACTCAAGTTTAAGTTTTGTTCCCAAAGGTATAACCTTCATAAAAAAACATTTTTAAAAATGTATAATCAAGTTTAATGTCATTGGTTGATAACTAATAGCTATAAACTGGTCCATAAACTTCAGGTATAATATTATGTTGGTGTATAGTGAGCTCAACAGCCAGATTTTTGTTTATCCTTTATTGTACATTCAAATGAATTTGTCTGGATACTTGTTCCTTAGAAGGAAAACTATGGCAAAATCAGGATAGTGTACCAAAAAGCAGACTTTAACCTTGATGGCAAAGGTTCATATAGTCAAAGTCATCGTTTTCCAGTAACAATGTATGACTGTGAGACTCAGACTACAAGGAAAGCTAAGCATCACAGAATTGACACTTTCAAATTGTAATATTGGAGAAGACTTTTGAGAGTCCTTTGGACAGCAAGGAGATCAAATAAGTCAACGCTCAGAGGAATTAACACAGATTATTCATTAGAAAGACAAATACTGAAGCTGAAGGTTTAATACTTTGACCACATAATGAGAAGATAGGACTCATTGGAAAATACCCTGATATTGGGAAAGATTGAAGGCAAAAGGAGAAGGGGATGGTAGAGGATGAGATGGACAAATATTGTCATGGAAGAGTGAACATGAGCTTGAACAGACTTTGGGAGATAGTGGAGGATAAAAGGGCCTGTCATGCCATGGTCCTTGGGGTCACAAAGAGTTGCACCCAACTGAGCAATTGAAACAACAACAAACAATAATACGTTAAACTCTCCTCTGGGCAAGGACTTTGGTAACTTGAATCTTTATGGATAGTGCCCAGTATGGCTAAGTATAGGTAACTGATAGAGGGTTTTTTAGTGATGAAATGATGATGAATTGATAATGGTAGCAGTTATAATATGAATAAGATGGCTCCTTCTCGAACAGCAAGGTCCAAACACCAATCACTTCTATAAACGCACACCATCACTTTCAAGCATTATTACTGATTTAAGGGGAAAAATGTATAACTTTGAATCTAGACCTGAGATAGTTTACTGATGATTCGAAAGTTCAAATCTGGGTTGGTTTGTTTGTTTGTTTTGGGGTTTTTTAAGAGGAGACTTCAAGTTTTCTTTCAATTTAATAGCTATGGGAGATGGACTGCCATTTTAGCACTGATGTTCTGGCAGACAATGTAGAAATAGTTTCCAGGAATTTTACTTAGTTCTTAGAAGGCTAGAAGTACTATCACCTGTCCTCTTCCAAGAGAGAATATAAAGAATGGATGTTATTGGGAATGAGAACAGAATTTTAAAACTCTCTGTTCCTGTGATTTACTGAGGTGTCCCCAGGGCTGTTGGATGACTTGCAAAGCCTATGGGTGATCAACTCACTCCAATTCAATTCAACCTAATGCTTGCTGTTCAGGTCTGATCAAAGGATTTCTGATGACTGTCTTCTCTGATGAGTACCTCTTCTCTTTTCTGCTAATTATCTACTAATAAGTACCTACTGTGTTCTAGATGCTTACCCTATGCCTTTAGACTGAGATTCATCTGATCTAACCTGCATTCTCCACAGATAAAGGAAAGTTACTGATGTTTCCATCAAGTCCCTAGTCTCCTTAATTTCAGAGCTAAGTGGTAATAAATATGAAATTGCCAAAAACTTTTTATTGGTAGAACATTTTTAAGACTCTATGAAATAGGGGGTGGCTAGGTGGCGCAGTGAATAGAGCACTGGCCCTAGAGTCAGGAGGACCTGAGTTCAAATCTGACCTCAAACACTTAACACACACAAAAAAACTAGCCATGTGAACTTGGATAAGTCACTTAACCCCAACTGCCCTACCTTCCCCCCTCCAAAAAAAAGAGATTATGTAAAATAAAGGAGCAAGAGTTTCCCTTTTTAGAAATCTGATTTTTTAAACATATCAATAATTCAATTTATTACATTTTTCTTTAGCTTTTCTTTTTAATTTTTAATTTTTTCAATTACATTTAAAACCATTTTAATGTTCATTTAAAAAATTTTTTAATTCCAAATTCTCTTCACCCTCCTCATCATCCCCCCTCATTGATAAGGCAAGCAATTTGATATAGGTTATACATGTGCAGTTATTCAAAACATATTTCCATATTAGTCATGTTGTCATTGCATACTTATATAGTCTAGAAATGCCTAGATTTCACATCCTGGCACCACTCTAGGATCTTGGTATACAAAGAAAAAAATGACTCAGTTCTTGTCCTCAAGGAGCTTATGTTCTATTTGGGTTAGAGGACCAGGATATATCAAGAAGAGAGATAAGTAAAATCCAAGGCAGGGAGCAAAGGGAAAACATTAACAAAGTGTTCTAGGAAATTTAAGGAAGGAAAAGACACTTTCACAGAGGGGGAGAAAATAAAGGAAGACTTTATAGGAGAGGTAACAAGTAAACTGGGACTTTAGAACTTTGACAGATGGAGATGAGGAGGGAACCCATTCCAGAAACAAAGGATGGATAATGCAAATGAACTGATATAGAAGACAGTTTATTGGGCTCAGTTTAATAGGAAATGATCCATTTTTGCTGGAAAATAGAATCTTAAGAGTCCTGATGGGAATAAAGTAGTAATGATACTTTGGAGTCAGAATGTTGGCAGCCTTAAATTCTAGACCAAGAAGTGTGCAAATATTCAATCTTCTTTCTTTCTCCATCTTGACCATTTGTATGAGGTTAGGTCCACACACATCTCTGGTCTTGTGGAAAGGTCTCTGACGTCTCTGTAGGCTATGCACTAAAGGCATAGTGGTATTTATACTGTAAGGCTTGTGAGAAACATCCAAATTCTGCGGCTATCATGAAACTATCCAATGTAGATGACTAGTAACAGGATTTAGATGCATATACAATTATTTCTCTTACTGTCAACTTCATAAAAAAGAGGCTTTTTCCAAAGTTAATCAGGACACTGGGGAAAAATGAGAGATAGATGATAGATAGATAGATGATAGATAGGTAGGTAGGTAGGTAGGTAGGTAGGTAGGTAGATAGATAGACAGATAGATAGACAGATAGATAGACTGATAGGTAGATAGATTGATAGATGAATAGAGAAATAGATGATAATAAATGGACAAATGAATGGATGGATGATAGATAGGTAGGTAGATAGATAGATAGATGGATAAATGATAGTTAGAACATTTTTACATGCTTCCTACATTTTAAGCACTGTTCCACCCAGGGGAGATAGAAATAAAAGCATGCTAGACAGTTCTTACCTTCAATGAACTTATATTCCAATAGGAAAAGACTACATAAAAGTGGAACTGGAAAGCTGAAAGGATAGAGGGGAGATGACCAGACTGGAGATGTCCAGGGAGTGCCATTGAGGACTGGAAACCAGAAAAACAAGACCAAAGCTGGCCTATCAAAGCCCAGGAAGGTTCCAGGAGCACAGCATAGTTTTCCAATGAGGAGGCAGTAAAAGAAATGGCCTGAGTGAAGACAACTCTGCTGGAGAAGTCTTCAGTAATCCAAATCCTCAATCTCTACTTTCTACTTAAAATTCATAGAAATTGCTACCCTCATTTGTTCATATTCTTTCAAAAGAATTTGTTCAAATCCTTTCTGTTAACACATTATGTATCCCCAGTGCTAGAAATGTCCTTCCCTTTCTCTCTGATTATCTGTACATTATTCATCCTTATACATCCTTATTCATTATTTCCCATGAACCCATTCCTGATCCCAGGCCACATGAATCTCTTCCCTTATCTACTTTTTTTGCCCTTGTTATCTGTACTGTGCAAATAATGCCCCTAACATAATATTGCCTTACATTTATCCAACTGCCAAACAGGGCACAGTTTAGCACTCAACAACACACAGTCTAATCCAATACTGTCATGTTGCTAGTTGCTATGAGTATGTATATAATAAGGTGATAAAAGGTAGTCCAGGAAGGGACCTGAGCAATGCCATTATTTTATGCAAGGAAAAAATAAGGCCTAAAGAGATACTCAAGTGACTTGCTTAGGGTCACACAGTAATAACAGAATTAGGATTTGAACCTTGATTTTCCAAGAGTATATTTTGCTCCAGCAACTTAATTGTAGACTTCTTGACTATAGAAACTAAATCATAGTTCTAGGCAGAAGGCTACAGTCCATGACCGGCAACCAATAAACAATTATTGGCTAATTGATTTTATTCTTGTTAACAGATAACATTCCCCACTACCCTGACTCTAGATCTCATGGGCTATGACTGAATCCTGGTTAAAGCTTCATCAGTTTGGGAAATGGAATAGAAGGTTCAGTGCAGCCTATTTCATGCTACAAACAAATCCTGATCAATAAGAAGGCAGATGTGTCATGGAGAATAAAGGACTTTATGTGGCAACTGATGTCCAAAGATGAATCAGCATAAGAACAAATCATTGTGTCACTGTACAAAAGAGATTTAGTGAGAAGTGGGGTATTATGGTGCAGTGAAAAGAGTGAAAAATATGAAATCTGAAGGTTACCACATTTGCCCCTGATGAGCTGTGTGATCTTGACCAAATCACTTCATAACCACTTTGGACCTCAGTTCCTTCACCTGTAAAATGAGGGGATTGAATCAGATGGCTCCTAAAGGTCCATTCCAACTCTAAATCTATGATCCAAAGCTTTGATGACAACAAAATTCAATACTTTGGCAAGAAATAGGCTTTACCCAGAGCTATCCTAATTTGTTCTCCCCAGTTGATCTGTGGGGCCATGTGTATCTTTATGCCTAGTTAGGTTTAGCCAACCTCACCATCAAGTTTCTTCTGACATTTCTTCCGTTGGAGAATTCCCATCAGTGCCACTGGCCTATTATACTCTATTGCTACTGCCAAGTCCATGTAGCATGGAATAATAATTCCCTTTGGTTGTTTAGACAACAGGGCCAAACATGAGACTTCAAAGAACCAGATGTTAGAAAATTGTAGATGCCGTCCAAGTGATAGTTCACATGCTAGTCCAGTTGAGTATTAAGCAAACCAATGAAAAAGCCTAAACAAACCTGAATATCCTTCAATTATCTTATACGTAGTTGATCCACTTCATGTTTTTTCTGTAATTAAGGTTCTTTTGCAGGTTGCATTTCCTTATTGCTTGAAGTACTATCAGCCCCCTCCTACCGCTATTGTTGTTGTTTGAAAAGAATGTGGTAAAAGCCTCCTGACATGGAATCATTCCTTGATTTCTAGTTCCCATCTAGCTACATGAATGGAGGTATAATAATTCATACTTACTCTGTACCCTCCTTTAGCTTCAATCAGAAAAATAAGGGCATGGAACTGCTTGCTACGTGAGTAAATTGAGTTCATGGCTTTTTGTTGTCCATTTTTCTTTGAAAACAGGACCATACTTTTAAAAAATGGAGTATATATCTAGTGGAATCAGTTCTAGTATGGAATTTAGGATATGGGAAGTATGATTTTTGCCTCTCAACTTCAGGGAATACTGAAGAACACGTTTATAAAGACTCTGCAAAGATAATTGCGCAGGATATAACTAAACTCACAATGTTTTAGGCAGCATATAGGGACAATGCACATCTCTCTGCTGGTGGTCTTACCAATACTGACACAGCCTTTTCTCTGGCTCTCTTATAGTCCCATCTTTCTTTCTCCCTTTCTGCTTATCAGAGCAGAGAATAGGCCACATCTTTCCCTGTCTCTTCCAGACTATTGACTTAGTCACATAGAGATTTCTCTTAATTTTCCTTACTTACTTTCTCTCCTTTGTTTGAAACTTGGAGCTGATATACCAGGATACTTTCTTCGAAGTAAGTCTAACAAGGTTTTATGAAAAATACCAATTTGCTATCTAAGTCCATCTTCTTTGCAGGAATGTATGTGTCTAGATGTGGGATTATCACTAAAAATGTTCATTAAACTCTGTTTTCTCAGGAAGCCATGTCTATCTTATTGAGTGAGATTCAGGTGATTACAGTGGCCAATTGACTGGCTGCTTTAAGAACTCAAGTACTGCTGACTAAGAAAGGAATTGCATTCTGAATCAGTATTCATAGCAAATGTTAAAATTTGCCTCAATGAGGCATAATTAAGAAGGTAAAGAAGCAACCCCTAAATCATATGATATATTTCAAAGCCAGATGGAAGGGATTTTTGGCTTATCTGCTATTAGGATAATTGGCACCATTGCTCTCCTTAATTTTATAGATAATCAGAAGTTAACTATATTGCCTGCATGGACAAGCAGAGGGGTGTAATGTGCAGTGGTGAGTGAGAAAGTACCCAGGGAGCTTCATTTTTAGGGGAGGTAGGGTTAAGATATATTTTATACTTTTCCTCTGTTGCTTGTCTTTATTGCTCTGTCCTGGGCTGGCATTATCAGGACCCTGTTTTTTTCTTCACTTCATTCTTAGCTGATCACAGATGCAAAATCATGAAACATTTGGATAGGAAGGGATCTTGAAAAGCTATTTGGTCAGTTCCCAAACCCAGACTAAGGAGTGTCCAGGCAAATTCAAATCTTTCCATTAAAAAAATCTTTAAAGGGAAGTGGCCACCTTGGAGATCCATTAGAGTATCTAACAGCCAGCAACCAAGAAATTATCTAAGCTGAATCCCTGCTTCAGTCTATTCACTGGGGACATGATAGTGTTCATCTTGTCATTTTTGATGTTAAATTGATATGGCAGAGAACTTTTGTCCATTTTGGAAATGGACAAAAACCCGATGAGATCTATTACCTTTTCAATGGACTCATGAAAGCTATTTCATTAAATGCATATGTGAAGGGGGTGAAGAGAGTGATGTTTCATTTCTTTTTAATTTTTTTGTTTAAATTCCATTCCTCTACTTCTTAGAAGACGCATACTTTTCTGGAACATTGCAACCTCCTCTTCTCCTCCTCCTACGAAACGGTGGATCACCGTCTGGGTTTGGGCATAATCGAGCTTGGGAATGTGATCAGGGTGGGGTGATCAGAACTGGGGTAATGAAAGAAATATAATTCCAATTTCCTCCTCATTTTCCTCCCCTCTCACTCTATCACTTCACCAATGCCTAGCAAATACTCATTCTTTCCTTTACCATGTACCTGTTCTACTCACTTGACTTTGCCATCCTCATTTGACTTCACAGAAGCCTTGCTAAGGTAGTAGCATCTTCCTGGTTGAGAACTTGGCAGAAGTAACCTTAGAGTGAGGAAGTTCTGTTTCAGTTCAAATTTTCTTTTGCTCATTTGGAATTCACTGCTCCTCATTAGACAGTTTCATCAATTCCCCTTCCCATTATGCTATTTATACCATGCCAATCCATACTGACGCCTATCATAACCTTTTTAGTTATTGTTTATCCAATGTGCATTTATTTCAGGAGGGAGTTGTGTGCTTAATTTCCATTCTTCTATTTGTATTATTTCCTTCCTTCCTTCCTTTCTTCCTTCCTTCTTTCCTTCCTTCCTTCTGTTATCTCTCTCCCCCTTATCCTTCTTTCTTTCCTTCATAGAAAAAGCAAAGGTTTAAAACATTTTAATATTTTAAGCAGTCACTGCTCCGTTTCACATAATTATTCTTCCAGAAAATCAGATTTCAACCCTTCTGTGACTGAGTAGATGGTCTATGTGAGTTACTATGACCAATTGTCTAGTTGCTAACCCTTTAGGGATGAGTTGCTCTGGACTTCACTTGGCCATTTTTTAAATCCAGTCAACGAATTTGAACTTGAAATCTTCCAAAATGCCAGAATTTGTACTCTGTTGGTGTAGCCTTTAAGAACTCAGCGTTCTTAAAGTTAAAGTTCATCAACTCCTTGCCATGATTAAGTGCAAGCCTTTAGTAAAGAATATTCAACAATGCTACTACTGATAAAATAATGATAAATATAGGAGATGACAGAACCAGGACTGGGTTGTGATTTGTTTAATTCTACCCTGAGTGGGATCCTTTAAAGAAAGCTTGTGGTCATTTTACAAAGCCTTTCGGGCAGAGTAAACTATCATAACAAATTGCTTACATCATGGAATCATGCCTCACACTGGGAGTGTTGGGCATATCTCCCACCCCAACCCTTTTCTTCTCTTACTTGTAAGAATCTAGGAGCTAGTGACATTAAAAGTAAGTCCACATGCTGCCACCACTCCACTTTTTGCTCCAGTTCTTCCCCAAAATAAGGGAACAAATTGTATTTTGATCTTTTAAGATTTTTCTCTGACACTTTAATTCTCAGACAATCACTCCACATAGGGCAGCTATCCAACCTGCTTCCATATTCAACAATGACTTTCTCAGTCTGGATGAAGTGGTGCTCTCCTATTCTCAAAGATTTCTAGGCAAGGAAATGTCACACCTTCTCAGTCACATGGCAGTGGTAATGACAATGTCTCATTTTATCCCTATTCCATTTTAGCAACAATTTACAAATAAAATCACTGAAATTAAGATTGGAATGGAAACAATTGGGAGAAAATAATTTGCAGCACATTTCTCCTATCAAGGTCTCATTTCTAAGATATGTGATATATTGATTCAAATTTATTGGAGTAATAGCCGTTTCCAACTGATAATGGTGAAAGGATATGAACATACAGTTTTCAGAGGAAAAAATCCAAGCTGTCAATATGAAAAAATGCTTTAAATCACCAACCATTGAAGAAAGGCAAGTTAAAGCAATTCAGATTCCACCTTGCATCCATCAGATCAAAAAAGCTGATCAAAAAGGAAAATGTCAAATGATAAACTGTAAATCCATCTAGCCATTTTGGAAAGCAATTTGGGACGATGCCTTGAAAGTCACTAAACTATCCATAAACTTTGACCTAGAAATACAACTACTAGGCCCACATGCTAAAGAAAGAAGAAAAGGACCCATATATACAGAAATACTTAGATATTTTGTAGGGGCAAAAAAAGTAGAAACTTCCTTTGGGGAATGGCTGAACAAATTTTGATACATGAATGCAATGGAAAACTATTGTACTTTAATGAGTGATGAATGACATGGTTTCAGAGAAACCTGAGAAGACTTGCATGAACTGATATAGAGTGATATGAACAGAAGCCAGAGAATGATTTATACAGTAACAATACCATTGGATATATCAACAACCTTGAAATAATTAAGGAGTCTGATTAATGTCGTAACCATCCCTGATTCCAGAGTACTGATGATGAAATATGTTACCCACCTTTTGTTAGAGAGGAGATGGAAACAATATGGAAGGAAACAAAAATTTTTGGATCTTGTCAGTGAGAGAGCCTGTTTTGCTTGATTACACATATTTGTAGCAAGGGTTTTGTTTCTCTTTCCTTTCTTTTTCTTCAGTGATGGGGGATGGAGTAAATAAATATGTTAATTTTTAAAAAGCCAAAATTTTGCAAAAAACTATTCCATTTTTCTATGTACTCATAGGAGCTATAATACCTGGATCAGGTGAAACTCTGGGTATTGAAGTAAAGGAAACTTCTAGCAACTAGAGATAAAAAGGGAGATATACATCTTTTTTTGGCTAGATTTCAGCCTTACCCTCATGACACCTTTACTGCAAAGCATAGCATGTCTTCATGTCCTTGTATGCATCCCACATCTCTAGATCTCTTTTTAGCCATCTACAGATGGGTGGAGAGGGAACGATATCTTCATAAATTCAAGTTATAGTCTTCCTGGGGTATTCAATTTCTATTTTCTGAATATGATTTTTCTCCTAATCTTTAGGTAAAATGCAAAGTATAATTGCAAGCTTATACACACATGTGCATGTATACATATACATACATCCATGAATACATCCATGTGCAAATAGGGGTGATTGAAGAATCCCCAATTGATACGATGGGTCCTGACAGGAAATTCTGTTCTTTAACTTCTCTCTAGGGCCAAATGCAAGTGTCTCCTACTGCTGTGTGGTTCTGTTGTAAGTAATTAATGCCTCCTCTGGTTGTGAGGACAGGGAGTGAGAAGCCCCTTCTCTCCTGCTTTGCTGTACTTTAAAAGAAGGTTCACAGGAAAAGGCAAGGGGTGATACCTCAAGAACTGGTTGTCCCAGAGATTACTACCACCTTACTTTTATAGATTTCCAGTAGATGAGACTGCTAGGGCCAAACAATCAAGCAACTATAAGCATTTACTAAATACCTACTATGGCCCAGGTGCTTCGCTAAGTGCTAAGGATACAATGAAAAAAATAAAAACAATTCATGCCCTCAGCCTCAAGAAGCATACATACTAACAGGAGAGATATATTCCCATGTGTGTATTGATAATAAATGTGTAAAATGAAGGCAAATTAGTTTGGGGAGAGGATTCACAGCATCTGGGGAATCAGAAAAGACCCAAAGTAGAAAATGATATTTGAATTACATCTTGAAGACACATAAAGATTCTGAGAAGTAGAAGGGGGAGGGAATGAATCCCAGGACACACAGTATCTATTTGATAGATCTCATCCAAAGACTTTGATGTGTGTGTGTGTGTGTGTGTGTGTGTGTGTGTGTGTGTGTGTGTGTGTGTGTAAGTATGAGTTGAGCTGGTCTAATTTGAGATAATGTGGAAATGGGAGGTGTGGGATGCTTAAGGAAATAAGAGAAGGTTGAGAGGAGCTATTGTCAAGAATGGGATAGAGAATCAATTAGGGAGAAATCGAATGCTTGCCTTGCTATAGTGAGGGCTCAAATGAGATGAGATATAACAAATCTATAGTAGATCCAAGCATCATGATTGTTGTTTGACTTTCTCCATCTACATTCAGTAGCATGTGACTAAGAACAAAGGAGACTCACGGTGAAAATCATTCAGGTGTAGTAAAGTGTGAGTGGTATTAAGACAAAGAACGTGGAATTCATGAGGAGAGAAGAATATAAATAAAGCATTAAGGCATTGGAGAGGAAGAAGAGTATTTCCAGAATAGGGTGATTATCCAGTAAAATACTGAAGGGTATAGTGGTTGCAGATTACAGAGGACAAATAATAGGTTTAAGATAAATACAGTATATATAGAGAGGGCCTAATAGGAGATTGTAATCAAATAAAGGAATTTTACTGTGGATGTGGAATTCTTGTGGAGGATAGCATTCTATATCTTGTTGATGTGACCACCCATATCTATAGCTGATGCAGAGTGGAGGAGGTCATGAGCCATGAGTAGACTGAGGAGCTGAGAAGTTTGGGTATTCAAAAGAACATTGCAATGTATGTTGAAATGCCCTATAAGGGTCAACAGCTGGGGTGGAGAGGGAGACTGAGGCAGGGATTGAATTCATTGAGAAAGGATAACAGCCACCAGGATCTGTATTGAGAGATAAATTTGGAGCCAGATCCTCAAAGGAGGAGAGGTTTCAGAGTGAAGCAGCATAGGAAAAATGGGAATCGAGGAGTGTTCTCATGCTTACCCCTGGACCAGTGAGTATACAGGGAAGAAGGAGGATATGACAGAAAAATGTAGCTAACCCTGTATAGTACGGAACTGAATTACTTTTGTAGAGCATGCTGTTAAGAGCTACGATCAATATAGTTGTGAAAAAAGATATATGGTCCCTGATCTCTTAGAACTTACAGTGTGGTTATGGATGGGAAATGACTTACAAAAATCATTGCAAAACAAAATAATAGAGAGGTGATTAAGAGAAGCTGTCTAATATTTACCAGTGAGGGTATCACTTCTCTAAGTTCTTCCATTAAAGTGAAATAAATGGGACTAAGACAGCAGGAATAGTCACAGAACAGGGATCCAGCAGATTGAGAAAACTATCAAGCTTGACACTTTGTTTCCAAACTACTGTACAATTTGCTTCTTGTTAGACCCTTTGAGCTTTTTTGTGATTCCTGGTTTTGAGCCAGTTTTTGTATGCTGCTTATCATCTCTGATCCAGTAGTTCCACACCCCATATATCTGTTGACTGATCTTGCCCTTATTCACAAAATTCTGACTCTCTACAAGGAATTACTGAACTGCAATTTTCCCCAGCACCCATCCTTGAATTGTGAAGGATTACCACACTGGGGAATCAGCACCATGAACCCCACTCAATTAGTGGCATCATAACTCCACCACTAACTTCCATTTTGAATTCAGTTTTTTCTTTTGGTTTCCCCCCTTTTCCAAAAATAAGCAAGGGAGAAAAGTAAGGGCATCTCACCTTCAGAGAGGGAGGATTATTTAATCCAGAGTGCAAGTGTTCTGTCTGGGTTGAGATATAACTGAAAGCATGGAGAGAAGGAATGAAGAAGGTAAGGTGGAGTGGTAAAAATGAGAGAGAGAAAGAGAGAGAGAGAGAGAGAGAGAGAGAGAGAGAGAATGAGAGAGAGAGAGAGAGAGAGATACAGGGCATTTTTATCCCTTTTTGATGTCTGGTGGTTTCTTAGCCAGGTCCTGACTTGGTTTCCAATGAATAGCTATCTTTGGTAATCTAGAATAAACTTAAGCTGACCCTGCACTTTTACATATGTGTCTTTGATTGAGTATGTTGGGTAAGCAAAAAAGCGGAATTGACTAGGGAAAGGGGAAGTAGGGGGACCAGGAGGGCTAAATTTTATAGTTTCTTTACTGTTATCAGAGTGTGTGTATGTATGTGTATGTACTTGTATGTTTTCATTCAATTTGTACCAGGTGGGGTGATGTCACAGGGACCCTGTTGGCCAGAGCTATAGCTCCTCCATGGAGAACCCATTTCCCCTGGAAACTGTATACTCAGGTGCAAGCTGGCGGGTCTGCAGGGTCTGAGGTCATCACTCAGACCCCAGCCAAGATATTTCAGACCCAAGCTGTTGCTTCCTTCTCTGGCCCCTTGGTCATGCATGGCTCTCCTGAGGCTAGGCCATGAGCAAGTCAAAAGTGCACGGGAATGGAATGAATTATCTTTGGAGACCAGTAAGCCCCAGTAAGCCAAGCGCTGTCTTTCTTCTCAGAAAAGATGAATATCTTTTCCTTGTTCCCTTGGTCTGTTGGCTGGCTGCATGAGCCTGGGAGGTAAATTTCTCCACGACCAGACGTGAGAGACTTCTTCAGAAAATCTGAGATGAGACAAGTTGTCCTGGAGAAGACCACAACACTTCCCTCTCCTGCTTTTCTTAACATCTGTTGGATGTTGGATTCATCAGGCATCAAATGTCCTTTGCTTCCAAATAAATACACAGACAATAGGCTTGGAGCCAGGTCAGGGAGGGGGGGGCAGGACAGAGAGGTAATGGTGGGAAAAGAAGAAAAAGGATAGATGAAACCTTTAAGATATCAGAGGATCAAAGATTCTTTATCCTTGTAAGGGAACTGAGAGGTCCTCTGATCCATTCCCACTGTATCCAACCAATCAAAGAGTATTTATGAGCTAGGCACTGTGGTGGAATACACAGTTCAAGATGTGATCCCAGCCATCAAAGAGCTAAAAATCGAGTTGACAAGATAAAACATAGCATTATAAAGGGTTTATAAAAGTATAACAACACCAGGAAGTTCAATTCACCAAATTTCTATTATGTACAAGGCACTGAGGTTACAAAGACAAAATGAAATAATTACTGTCTTCAAGGAGCTGACATTCTGCTGGGAGCATATGGTCACAGACAAGTAAATACAAGGTAATTGCAGGGGGGGCCAAGACAAACACCAGGGAATATGAAGGAATAGGTCACAGATGCCACTTATTACCAGTGCTTTCCCTCTTTGATTATCTCCAACTTATCTTGCTTGCACATATTTGTTTGGATGTTGTCTCCTTCCTTAAAACACGAGAACAAGGACTTTTTGTTTGTTTTGGGTTTTTTTTTTTGCCTTTCTTTGTATCCTTAGGGGCTCAGTACAGTGCCGGGCATAAAGTAAGAGCTTAATAAATGCTTGTTGACCAACTAAAAGAGAAGGTGGTAACTGAACTAAACAGTTAAAAAAAAAAAGGATTCTGGGAGATAAAGTTAAGGAGGAAGTACATTTTAAGTCTACGGGATGGTTTGTGCAAGTTCATGAAGGGAAAAGATAGAGTGTGGAGTTCGATAAATAACTATTAGAATAGCTTGACATGAATGTGTACTTTGTTTAAAAAAAAGCAGTTGGGTGGGCTCCTGTTATGAGGACCTTTTTCACTCAGGGAATGGACTTATATTTTAACCTTGAGGCCACAGGGAACCATTGAATGTTTTTGAGGAGAGTAGGGAGGAAGAAAATCTGTCTTTATAAAGAAAGGTGCTGAGGTAAAAAGTTTTAAGGGGAAACTGGAACAAAATTAGGCAGCAACTTTAGAATTCTTGAAAGTTGGGCTATACTTTACATACTCCAAAGTAGAAGAAATGAAAACACGCAAGGTGTTTCAGGTATACTCAGGATAAGGCTGTTAAAGATTAAAGACACCAAAATTCCACCACCATTATTGAAGCTACCCAACCTGATGCCCTCATTCCCCTTAGCTCTTTTCATTTACACAATATGTACAGTGAGCTGAGTATGGAGGAAGGAAAGAGAAAGAAGATAAAAAGAGATAGAAAATAAAAGAGAATGAGATTAGATTTCTTGAGTACCCACAAAATATATAAAAGGGTACAAAGCAGGGCTAAAGAGTAGATACAAACCCTTACTTTGAGAAGTCCAAGAGTTTAGCAGGAGAGACTATACCAGTACACATTACTATCAGTAGGAATATTTACAAATGATATAATACTTACTGAAGTGGATTGATGGGGATATCTGGGGACGTAATGTGAAGATCTGCAGAAAACCTCTTGGAGAACATGTCCTTGAGTGATTAATGGAAAGGAGGAGAGTGTTGTAATATAATGTGCTGAGAGAGAGAGTTTGTGCTGTGGACATGAGGGATAGCAAGAGAGTACATCATGTCTCAAAGACTTAAATTGGCATACATTCATATTGGAAACATCCTAGTCTTAGAGTCAGAAGACATGGGTTTGAAATCTGCCTCTGGTACAAACTAGCTGTGTGATCCTGGCTAAGGCGTTTCAGCTTCCTCATCTGGAAAATGGACTTATGCACTATCCCATCAGATAATGGCTGTTGTGAGGAAAGATCTTTGAAATACTGAACCTATTAATTAAATACAAGCTCTCAATGGAGAAAAAAGAGCCATGAAGCTACTTAGCACTGTTTTTGGTTTTGCTTATAGACCCTCTAAACCTTCCATATAAGAAGAGCTCTTTGCCAATGCCCCCACCTGAAATTCTCAGACATTATCTTTCTGAGAATTTCCCCTACAGTGAAATGAGCTTCTGTAAAGCAAGACTGTTGTGTAGCATACAGACAAGAAGAGTAAAGCAAACTGCTCAGCTTCACCCCTTTGGGGAATTTCTTTTTTCCTGCCCTAGTTACATGATCACCAGATTGGCGGATGGGGGCTGTCATTTGCTTCAACCACAGGTCATAGAATCATAGGTTTAGAACTGGAAGAGACCATACAAGTCATTAAGCACAACCCCCTCATTTTACAGATTAAGAAACTGAGACCTAGGGAAGTTAAATAGTTTCCCCAAGGTCACAATGGGTGGGTGGTAAATACCTATACTCTAAATACAACCTTCTTTCCATATATGTACCACAATGCCCCCAGCCCAGAAGGAAAGAACCACTATTCCCTCAAAACCCAAATCATTTGAAGAACAACATGGTGGTCCTCTATTTGGATACTTTTTCTTGTATTTGCTCATTAAGAATGCATTTCAGCCAGGTAGGCAACAAAGGTATGAAATCATAGTGATTAGTCAGGGTGGATGGAATATGCTTGATGAATGCAAAATTCCCCATGATTTCTCAGTCAAAAGGAAGTAGAATCACTGATTTCAGAAATATCTATAGAAATGTCTTCCAATATTACTTCAATTTGTTTCAAAACCAGGCTAACTTGCCAGAAGGCATTATGCTGGATAGCTTAGTTATAGAAGGATTTATTTTTGAACTTAAGACTCCCACTCCCACCACCCCCCTTTTATTCTCCCCACCCAGGGTTAATGTCAAGGGTGGACGAGAGGACCATTTGACCCAGTCAACAATCTGAGCAGTGTTGCTCTGTCCCGGGCATTCTGCACCCTTTGTGGACCCTAGAAATGTGCAAAAAATTATTCTCCCAACGAACTCTCTCTAGGAGGGGATAGACCTGGAGCAGCCCCAGGTTTCCGATAATATCAAGTTTGCTGGAAAAACACTAGCTATTTTTACAAAGATGTTTGTAAGACCTTGCAAAAAAAATGTGCTGTATCTTCCCAAGGAGCACTATACTGGTAGAGATACAGAGATCTCTTTCCCTTAGGGTGGCAAAATTCAAGACATCTATGAACATCAGCCTTGATGTACATGTGTATGAACTAAAAGGAGCTAGATAGTGGATCTGAAGGTGGAGTTCTCAACTTATTTTATGTCATGGACACCTTTGGAAGTCTGGTGGAGTCTATGGAATTTTAGAATAATGGATTTAAATGTAAGCAATAAAAAACAAAAGAATACAAAGAAAACTAATCATATTAAAATAGTTACCCATTTTTAAAAGTTCCTAGACCTCCAGTTTAAGAAACCCTGGTCTAAAGTAACGCTGTATTTAGAATCAGAGGTCCTGAGTTTGAATCTTGACTGCTACTAACACAACCTTAGGCAAGTTCATTACCCTCTCTTAATTTTGGTTTCCCTATCTTTAAAATGAAGACATTGGTTCCCTCCTTTATCCCAGATCATGGGCCCTCTTAGATAGAAGCAAAAGTACTATTGGAAATAGGCTGCATTTGAAATCAGAGAGCTTGATTCAAAACCATTACCTGTCACCTTGTCTGTGTTAGGGTGAGCACAATCACTTAACCTCTCTGACCCTCTATTCCCTCATCTGTAAAATAGGGCACGTAGGTGGTACAGTGGATAGAGACTGACCTGAGTTTAGATCTGACCTCAATCACTTACTGGTTTTATGACCCTGGAGAAGTCACTTAACTCTGTTTGCCTCAGTTCCTCATCTATAAAATTAAGTTGGAGAAGGAAATGTCAAACCACTGCAGTATCTCTGCCAAGAAAACCCCAAA
>CM053580.1:58157922-58177756 GCA_028627135.1 Pseudochirops cupreus | reverse complement strand
ATAGATAGATATAGATAGATAGATATGTATATATATATATATGCAATTATTATTATTATTATTGGCTACATCCAACTGGAACTTGAGATACCCAGGCACTGCAGTTGGGAGATCCATCCTTCCCTACCAAAAAGTGACATAGGAGAGCATAGACCGGGGGAGGGGGGACACACTGGGATGGCTGTTTTGGGGCGGTGGGTGGCGGAAAGACGGGGAGAAAATATGTAACTCAAAATCTTGTGAAAATGAATGATGCAAACTATAATAAAATTTTAAAAAAAAATTGGGTTTGCTTAATTGTTTCCAAGAGTTTGTACTGTGTGGGAAGTAGGGCTTATTTGGGTATTGTTTGGGAAATATCTATTTTATCCAAAACAAAATAATAATAAAAATAAAATAAATTGGGATGGCTTGGTGGCACAGTGAGTAGAACACCGGCCCTGGTGTCAGGAAGACCTGAGTTGAAATCTGACTTCAGACACTTTACACTTACTAGCTATGTGACCTTAGGCAAGTCACTTCACCCCAATTGGCCTGCTTTTGCCCCTCCAAAAAAGGCAAATTAAAATAAATTAATAATAAAAAGAGGGGCAGAACTTTTATGGCAATGGCTTGGAAACATTCTGGTCAGTTTCCCCAATGCTGCCCATCTGAACCTTCTATTCAGTTCTAGGTTCAATTTATTGTTCACTTGACAATTTTATTCAAGATATACTGATGGATTATCATAATAATCATAACAATAAAATATAATAAAAATTAAAAAATAAAAATAAAACATAATAATTCCCCCTATTACTTCATGTCATGATTTGAACATTATGCATTGTTGATTCACTGTGTTTTTCCCACGTGAATGGCTGAGCCATCACTTTGGAATGATTATGGGATCTCATTGGGAAAGCTTAGAAGATCCAAGTATGGTGACACGTGCATATAGTCCCTGCTCCTGGAAAGACTGAGGTTGAGGATTTATTGAGCTTAGGAGTTCTGAACTGCAATAGAGTTATAGACAACCAGTTGTTCACTTAAAATCTGGTACCTATATAGTGAGGCCTGAGGTTGGGGCAGGGATCAACAAAAATAACCAAGAAGGGACAAACCAGCCCGGGTAAGAAATGGAGCATGTCAAAGTTTCCATTCTGATCTACAGTGGGATCAGTGGCCCCTGCACCTCTAGCCTGAAGGGAGAGAGAGACAGAGATGGAGAGAGACAGAGAGCAAGAGCTAGAAAGTTGGCTGTTTGGTAATGAGTTTCTTCAGTCACTGTAATCCACAAAAGAGACTCTACATTTACACTCTTTCACATTCACCTCTACCCATTCTAAAATGACTCTTTAATTCCAACTATTTTTGGGGAATGAGGAGAGGCTTAATACCCTGTGGAGCATGTTGGGTGAAGAAAAGAAGAGAGTCACAGTTTTTTAACCTTAGATGGCTTTTTAAGTATAACAGAAGACTGGCCAATAAGCACCTAATCCTGGCAGCATTCATGTTTGGTGCTCCTACTTCTGACAGTGTATGATAATGTGGATAAAGGACCCAACTGTCCAAAGTATAAACATTCAGATATTCTGAAACAGTTTCCTATCTACTTACTATGTAAGTATGGTAAGAATAAGCCTTTTGTTAGGTTGCTAAGCTAGAACTGAGTGTACACACAAAAGAAAATAATTGACCAAAGCAAACTCTTTACTTGGAATCATCCAGATGAGATATTGTTGGCCTGCAGGTGGAGAGAAAAGCCTTGAGCCTTTACCTTCCTATACAGGGTACATGAGGATATAACCCTGCTGTTTCTTTTGTTCCTGTAGAGTCTGTTATTTTCCTCTCTTAGGTAAAGACATATGGGAAATGGAACAAACTAGGACACAGCCATGTGAAATTCAAAAGGCTAGGATTGCCACTGGAGGTCCAGGAACTGGAATCCATAACAAAGTTCATCAACATAGCACTGGCGAGCAACATGTTCAAACTAATGTAGCTTCAGAACAACCCAGTAGCTGAGATTCATGTACTCCATCAAGAGAGCAACTCGTTAAATGGCTGTACTACATTTGAAACTAAATTTTGTGACATAAAGAAACTGCTTTGTTTGAGTCCACTCTTCTCAAGAATGAAGATGTGGAGAAGAGCTGATGCCTTCCATTTGGGGGGATGCTTTTTTACTTCTATTCTTGCTATATCTTTTCAGTAAATAAGTCTTTGTAAAAAGCAATTTGATAGTAATTGATTTTATGTATTGGGGAGCTAATGAACAGATCAATCAAAGATATAGGGGAGATAGTAATTAGCAAGTGATTGATACAAAGGGGAACACAAACTGGACAATCTGCATTGTTGATCCACTGTGTTTTTCCCATGTGGATGGCTAAGTCATCACATTGGAATGACTATGGGATCTCATTGATAAGGCCTAGAAGGTCCAAGAATGGTGTACATTTATGTAGTAGCTGCTCCTGGAAAGGCTGAGGCTGAGGATTTCTTGAGCTTAGGAGTTCTGAACTGCAATAGAGTTATAGACAACCAGTTGTTCTCACTAAATCTGGAGCCCAAGTTGACAACATTAAAAAGATGCTTGGAAAACTTCAGAGTACTTTTAGAAACCCCAGGAGATACAGCCAACTATATTCTGGGGACTTGCCAGCACCATTTACAGTAGGAGTTGGCAGTCTATAAGCATGCAAAGCAAAGATATGGATATGGATATGGATATGTGGATGTATACATATACATATATATCTGAAAAATATGAACAGAATTGTCTTGAATGGTTAGAGAAAAGACTATAATGTTAAGACAGAGGTAAGTCACCGAGTGTCAACTTCATGGAGAAATCTTGCAGCTGAAAGAAAGACAGCACTTCCATGTAAGCACAGGGAAGGGGATTGGTCAATGCCTATGGAACAGCAGTCAGCTTAATAGAAACAGAGGTTATGGCCAATAAAACAGAAAAAATAGGTAGGGCAGCCTTAATGAAGAGGAGTAAGAAGGTAGAATTTAAAAGGGACCTAAATGAAGTATAACTTGAGGGGTCCCCATTGACTCTGAACTTCGGAGAAATAGAGAACTTAAGGCAGGTTTGTTAAAGAACCATTATGATTTTCAAAGTACTGGGAAATAAGGAGTATGTGGAAAGATAAAAAGATCTCAGACAATTTAACCTAGAGAAGAGAAGCCTGGGAGAGAAAGAGAGAGAGGAAGGGACTAAATCAATATTTCATGGTTTTTGTTTGTTTTTGTCTTTTTAAAAGCGACTTTATATAAAGGAAGGTGACTGATTGGCTGATTTCCAGCTCCATAGAAGGCTATCACAGTGGTCTGAAGCTCCATTTGGGATGTGTGTAGGGGGAGATATATAAAGAGAAACTTCTTGGAAAAGATGTTTAGACAGGCTAAGATACCTGCATAGAGTCACCTTCCCATGAGATTTGGAAATTAGTTTCAAATAATCACAGAAGGAACCTTGGCCTGGAATTAGTTTAGGTAGAATAATACTTAGAACTAGAATGCAGGAAAAGATAATACTTCTTCCCCCAAAGTATTTTCCAGTTTAAGGAAAGATTTACTCAAAAAGGTAGGTCATTACTCAGTGTATATATACCTCCTTGGGCTAACCAGCCCCTGTCAGAGAGGTGGTAAACAGATGTAGATCTAGAAAAATTGTTAATGATACAAATTTGTATTTATTCTGCCACCTTCTTCCTGATCTCTGCCCATCTCTCTCCATCTTGGCTGCCTATTACATATTGTATGAAGGTATTGGTCAGCTGAGGTAGAAAGAGGGATCAGAAAACAGGAATTAAGGCGAAAGTTTCTCATAAGACTATCATGTTTTTCCTTATTTTAGAATTTATAATTACATATAATGGTATAACTATACAATATATAATATGCAATAAATTTATATATGTGAATGTATTCAGATATATAAATATACTATATATCAGTATTATTATGCATATGTGCATGAGGAAAAAAAGCCCTCGGATTTTTCACATTCCCTTAGGATCTCACAGATGGGAGCCCTAATAGAGATATCTCTATATAATCTCTCTCTCTCTCTCTCTCTCTCTCTCTCTCTCTCTCTTTCTCTCTCTCTCTCTCTCTCTCTCTCTCTCTCCCTCTCTCCCTCCCTCCTTCTCCATATATATGCATATATACATATACGTGTATATTTATACACATATATAAGAATAGATTGAATATATATGAATATAAAACTAAGTTTCAGTTAAACATTTCCCAGTGCATTTCCCTTGAATTAAAAACAAATGCAAAATGGAAAAACTTAAATAAATTTTGATTACTAAGAAAAACTAATCTTTTTATTCCTATGCTTTCTAGTGTATTTAACAGGAATGATGTTGTATTTGTCAAAAGCCTTTTCTTCTTCTATTGAGATAATCATAAGGTTTCTACTAGTTTTGTTGTTGATAATAATCGACTATACTGATAGTTTTCCTAATATTGAACCATCCTTGCATTCCCAGAATAAATCCTGCCTTATTGAAGTGTATTATTCTTGTGATAAGTTGCTGTAGTCTTTTTGCTAATATTTTATTTAAAATTTGTGCATCTACATTCATGAGGGAAATTGGTCCATAATTTTCTTTGTCCATTTTGTCTCTTCCCAATTTAGGTATCAGTACCATATTTGTGTCATAAAAAGATTTTGGTAGGAAGAAAAAATAGTCTTAAAAAAAATTCTCTTAAGGCTCTCCTGGAAAGAGAAAATCCAAAAGCTGGAAAGGATCTTCAAGTTTGCTCAGTTCAAGTTCCTTTCCAAAATAAGACTCCTATCTACAGCATCCCTAACAAGTAGTGATCTTAGCCATGCTTGAAAATATATAGTGACAGGGAGCTCCCTGACAGAGCAGCTCAATGTATATTTCCTCTCCAAGAAAATTTTTTTTTTCTTAAAAGAAAGCACAGGACAAAAAGCACCACCCAACCAGGGGTGTGGATCACTAATGGTAGAAGTTTTCAGCAGAGGGTGAGAAAGCTTTAGGCTGTGGTCTAGTCAATCAATCTTTAAATTAAACCAGGAAGGAACTACCTGATCATCCCTCTGTGATGTCAGGGAGATTTGGCCTTGCTCTTTGGTAACAGAAGATAGAAGATTCAATGAGTCAAAAAATGCCTTGAAAATCTGCTCATTTTTTCTGTCACATTATGGAGAGAGAGGAAGATGGAGGGAGAGAGAGAGAGAGAGAGGGAGACAGAGAGAGAGAGAGAGAGAGAGAGAGAGAGAGAGAGAGAGAGTTAATGTGTTTGCCTTTCTATATATGTCTGTACTTGTAATGCATTGGGTCTGTGTAAGGGTATACATATGTGTATTTAGCATGCGTTTGTGCACATGAGTATATGTCTTTGCATCCATGGATACATGCTCATGCATGCGGCATTCGTGCATATGTGTATCAAGAAAAAAAGCCCTGGGATTTTTTCCCATCCCATTAGGGCCCCAGAGAGAGGATGTAAGTTGTTTGCTGACTCATCTGCTTTTACAGTGGAGGGTGTTACTTATAGTTTCCTGAAGCTGTTCTGCATTCCCTCCCCCCATCTTTCCTTTTTCTGTTTCAGTTCCTGGCCTCTCCCAGGTCCCAAGGTTGGAGCCCAAGCTGTGTGCCCCTCACTGCTGAGACCTCCGATTTGGGCCTGCAATAGCTTAATTGCCATTTAAGAGAACTGGTTCAAGTGACCTTTAACAGCTGGAGCGTCCCTGGGCCCTTCATTTGTCACACCAACATCCGGAAAGAAAAAAGAGAGACTTCCTTTGTTAATGGGAAATTCTTCTCACAGCAATTAGCCTGGGATGGAGGAGCCAGCCGGGGGATATCTGCTACACTCACACGGGACACAAGTGATTCTTGTGTTTTTTTTCTTTCTCTTGGTTTGGGGGGAAGGGAGGGGAAAGGAGGAAGAGGAGATTGAGTCAATGGACAAATGTGATTTAAGATCATTCAACCTTAAGAGCAACGCACCCCTACTCAACATGTATATGTCTACACTTGTAGATACAAATGGCCTTACGGTTCATAGTCCCATAAAACTGCTTCTACTTTGCAAAGAATTGCAAGTATCTTCCAGACATCTCCTGCCGCCCAGTCCTTGCTTCCAGATGCCAGGCAGGGAGCAGGGATTATTCTTGGAAGTGCTGTACAGATCAGAGAAAGGGTGGTGAAAACAGAATAAACAAACTGGACAAGGCCACAGATGAGGGCTATGTACATGGAATCATGGGGTGGGGGGCAGCAAAACGAGGATTTGGAAACGATGATTAATCAAAGTTCACTCTGCCATTCAGGAGTCCTTCTTCCCTTTCTGTCCTGGAACATAACCATTCTTTCCTATCTCTATCTTTTGTTTTTCTTTCTTTCTCCTTTTCTTCTCTCTCCCTTGCATCTTCTTCCTCTTCTTTTTTCTCTCTCCTTCCTCTTTTCCTTTTTCTTTTTCTTTCCTTTCTTTTGCTTTATTGTCTCTCCCTTTCTTTTCTTCCTTCACCTTTCTTCATTCCCATTTTCCTTCTCTCTCTCTCTCGGTCTCTCTCTCTCTCTCTCTCTCTCTCTCTCTCTCTCTCTCCCTCCCTCTCTCTCTCTCTCTTTCTCTCTCTCTCTCTCTCTCTCTCTCTCTCTGTATCTGTGTCTTTCTGTCTCTCCCTCTCTGTCTCTATCTTTCTGTGTATCTCTCTCTCTTTCCTTTGTTCTTTCCCTTTCTTTGTAAACTTCCCAGTACCATACCACATACACATTTTGTTCCCCACAATAGAGGGCTTGCTAGAATATCAAGTAATTTCATTTCTAGATTCAGATCAAACTGAGCACATGTTTCAGCTCTGCCACAGACAAGCTTTTATCCGCAAGTCAATTCTCTATTTTGGGCTTTGAGTTTCAACATCTATAAAAAGAGGGAGATTAGTTTAATTAGGAGAATTAGGAGTTCTTAACCTGGGGTCCACAAACTTAGATGGGAAGAAACTACATCTTTATTTTCACTAAAATCTACTTTTTTTCTTCCTTCCTAGATAGTCAAAGTCAAAATTATTTAAAAACATTATTCTAAGAAGATGTTCCCATAGGTTTTACCAGATTGACAAAGGTGTCCATCACACACACACACACACACACACACACACACACGCACGTACCACGGTTAAGAACTCCTGGTAATCACTAAGGTCTTTCTCAATTCCGATATACTTGGGTTTTAGGAATACACTTGGATAGCTGGGAGTAATTTCTTCCAGATTTTGGTCAGATGGGTCTAAGCTAATTTACATAGTTAGTTATTGTGATCTCCTACCATCTGTCTGTCTGTATGAATATATGATTGGTTCTCCCTTTCTGTCTCACACTCTTCTCCTGTGTAAGACCCAGAAAGTGGTGCTCAAAGGCAGGGAGGCTTCCATGCAGCCAGGATTTTTCAGAGATATAGTCAATTGGATTTGCCTTTACTGCCATGGATTGGCAGATAGGTTCCATCGGAAGCCACAGGGTGCTCAACAAACCTACCCTGGGCCAAAACGACTCACTAATTAAAACATTTTGCGCAATGAATTGAGTCCTGGAGAACGTTGCCAGATTGGGGTAGTTCCCAAAGACCAATGCCCAGAAAAGGCCCTGCTTTGGAGATTGGTGCTGCCAGCTTCTGCCCCATTTTATCCTTTAGCCCTTCTTTGAACAAAGAAGACTGGATGTTGCCAGACAAGCACTGTCTCCTCCCTATGCCACCTGCTGCTACTTAAGTCTCCTTTTCCAGGGGAGCAAAGGTCATCACTCACCCAGAGCTTACTCTATTTTTCATTCTTTTTTTTTCCAGACCCAGAATGATGGATGGACTCTGGAAAACCTATCAAGCTAAGTCCGGTTGTCTAATCATTTCCACCAATGCCAGCCAGGTGCCTTTGAGTCAAGCTCCTAGGAGCCATTTGGCTGCTGGACCATCTCTGTGGGGCACCATGTTTATTTGGGCCATTTCTCCTAGCCAAAGAGGAAAGGGTTAGAACTAGAGTTGAGCCTTGTTGATTATTTGGAGTAGCCTTTGAATCATGGTCTTATGAGTATCTCCAGGATGGAAGGGTCAACAACACCATGGAATCTCTTGAAAATACCCAATATTTTCCTGGTCATCACTTAGGACCCTTCCTTTTTAGCTCTATCTGTGTCTAGCCTGCCAGGGGGCATTGTCAGGTTACCAAAAAAAAAATATGGAAAAGCTGACAAGGGTGTAGAGGAGAGGAATGGCAATGACTGAAGAGCAGGAGAATGCAATAAGGTTGGCCAGAAGTAAGTCTGCATAGTAATTTTAGGGGAGCTGTATGGCCAGGGAAGACTTCCAAATTCCTCTTCTCTTTCTGGACTCCAGGGATTGTCTCACAGCTTCATAAGTCTGAATCCTTAGTTGTTAACTTATGAGGGGTTGATCAGATCATAGAAAGAACTGTCTTCATTACCCAAATGAGACTGTTTTCCAGTACTACTTCCTTCTCCAAAAATATATATTCCCTTTCTCTCTAACTTTCCAAGTCCTACCCATTCTTCAAGACCAAATTCAAATTCCACTGCTTCTATGAACCCTTCTCCAATGACACTAGAAGAATCTTTCCCTTCTTTGAACCTCAGGTGCCCTGACTGCTCATTTGGTAATTAACCAAGGATTGTCCTGTGAAATCCATTGTGTTGAAGTTATTCATCTCTCATATCGTAGCTTACTGAGAGGCTGCATGGTGCAGAGGCTAGAGGGATAACCTTGCAGCCAGGGGCTTAGATGGAGACCTTGCTTCTAACACATCCTTTCTGTGCCCCACATGGATGAGCCTTCCAGGTTGCTCTTTAAGGCTAGATGTTATTTTTCTTTCTAAAAATTTTTAAATTCATTTTGAACTTTAATACATAAAGAGAAAAAAATCCCTTGTACACAGCACAGCACAAAAAGATTTAATATTAAGACATTAGCTTCCATTTTAGTTTACTTTTTAAAAAAATTATGCAATGAATACTACACAGCACCTTCAAAACTTCCTTAGTTTGCGGTGCTTCCTTCCGAGTGTTCTTTGCTTTCCACATGCAGTTTTTGATTTTTTCCTCCCTCCCTCCCTATTCCACATTAGAAAAGCCACCATTAGACATAAATGTGTGTGTGTGTGTGTGTGTGTGTGTGTGTGTGTGTGTAGGTATGTATGTAAAACCATACTATAGATACTTTATTTACCAGTTCTGTCTCTGGCGGTCCTTTCCTTCATAGGTCCTTTGTAGTTGATTTCAGCATTCGTAATACTCAAAATAACTTAGTCATTCACAGTTGTTCTTTGAACAATATCATGGTTACTATATACAACACTTTCTTGGTTTTACTCATTTCACTCTTCATTATTTCATGCAAATTTTTCCATATCTTTCTAAGACCAACTAGCTCATCATTTCTTTTAATGCAGTAGTATTGCGTCACAATCATATACCACAACTTGTTTATCTGTTTCCCAATTGATGGGCATCTCCTCAATTTCCAGTTCTTTGCCATCACAAAGAGAGTTGCTACAAATATTTTAGAACATATGGGTTCTTTCCCTTTTTCCATGATCACTTTGGGAAATAAACTCAATAGAGGTATTGCTGGAATAAAAGGTATACACAGCTTCATAACTCTTTGGGCATAATTATAGATTGCTCTCCAAAGTAGTCGGATCTTCACAGTTCCACCAATGAGGCTGCAGGTTATAAAGGAAATGCCAGTATGCGTGATTAGAGTGAGTTTCCATACCAAGAGTTCCTGAAATTGCTGAAATCACAGGTCTAGCCCCTCTCCCAAAAGAAGCTTGTTAAAATAATTTGAAAAAGGTCTCCAAGATATTTGGAAGATCTTCCTTTGAGGATGAAAAGTCATGAATTAGTTACCAAAAGTGCCAATGGAGGAAGTAACAGTATCAACAAGATCTATATCTATATTTCATTTATAGCTATCTCTACTTCTATATCTCTATTTGCATATATATGTGAACACATAAATGAAATAAAAATATAGTAGGTATATGTACATAACATATAAGAAGATAATAATAGAGTAGGCACATATATACACACATATATGTCTATGTAATATACATATATATATATATACACACATCTAATATATTGTCTGATGTTATATATTTATGCATATTGTCTTCTCTAACTACCTTGTAAGCTGTTTGAGGGCAGGGGTTGTGGCTTAGATCTCTTTTTGTCATCAGATTTGTCTTGAACATAATAGATGCACAAGAAATGTTTTCAAACTGATAGATTGTTTGATATCAGAAAACCAATTAAGTAATTTACAATGAGAATGATATCTGCCAAACAGATGGATATTCTTGTCAGCCAATTATCACATTCTTTTCTTAGTAGGGAAGTCTTTTTGGAAAATGAAATTGAGATCTTGTCCAGGTTCAAGGCAATGTTGGGAACAGAAGTGGGGTGGAGCTAGCTTACCATCACCACCTTAAAGCATGTTGTCTTAGGCAAAGCAGTTTTATAAGAAAAATTGGACCAATTTCAACAACACCTACCACTCCCCTTCCTCCATTGGTTGTGTTCTCTTTGATTCTGTCTGCACTAACTTCTCCTAGCTGTAGACTACTGCATCAGACTCTAATGCTTCCTGTTGGACTTGATAATCTTAGTGAGTTATTATTTGACATGAAACAGTGTCTCCCCCTCCTCTCTTCCCACCATTGTATATCTCTCTCTATCTCTCCTGTATACAATAACAAGAGATGTCTCTGTCTCTTTGTCTCTGTCTCAGTCACTCTGTTTCTTTAACTCTTTGTGTCTGTCTCTCCATCTCTCTTTCGCTCCCCCCATTCCCCTCAGCAACAACCACATCATTGCTTGGACTAATGCCTCTTTATCCACGGTGGGGTCCTTCCATCTGGCCCTGGTGAATGTCCTTAATAAGGAAGTATTGGCTACACTCCCCACTAGGAGACAGAAAGCTGATGGCAGCATAGGGAGCATATGGACATAGTACTAGTAATGTGCCAATAAAGCTTGGCTTGCCCAAGTCAACCAAAAGTTACTATTTTGGCTCTTTCATTCTCAGACAGTGCTATAGACCCACTGCCTAGATTTCTTGCTAAGTTCTCTTTTGACTTTCTTGGAAGATGACATTTTAATAATAATAATAATTATGTAATTAGCTCTTTAAGGTTTATAAAGTGCTTTACATATGTTATTTCAATTCATCTTTATAACCCTGCAAGGACTGAGATATATAAAAAAATTATCTCAATTACAGAGATAAAGTGACTTGTCCAGAGTTATATAGTTAGTAAGTGTCTGAGGTAAGATTTGATCTTAAGTCATCCTGACTCCAAGTCTAGCACTCTAACCACTGTGCCATCTAGCTACATCACAGATGACAAAGAGAGCTAACATTGTTTAAGTAGAAAGTAAATTGTTTGAATAAAGAAAGTCCAAGTTCAAATTGTACTTCTGACATTGCGTGGCCTTGAGCAAGTAATTTAATCTTTCTATATCTCAGTTTCTTTATATAACTATGTATGATAGACTGCCTTTTGACTCAAAGGACCAACTACACTTTGGAAAGCTCTCATTCATTTACCTCATTGCCTCACCCTCGTAGAACCTGTGTATCACAGAACTTATCTACCTGAATGGCTACAAATTCCCCTTACAAGCACTTAGGTTCATAAAGCTTTTAAATATAGCAGTTTTATTTACTTGAATCAAGTTCATAGATAACTCTTCCACTCCTCCTCTCCAGTGAACCCACTCTTCTTCCTGCACTAGTTTGGTGAAATACGGTGCCACCCTGGTTGAAGCCCCAGCATGGGTAAATACCAAGATTTTCATCCCATTGCATTTTGTGCTTTTTGACAGAAGCTCTTCTCCCATCCATGCTCCACTACACTGCTTCCACTGGCTTCTATTCTACATTGCCATTCCTTCCTCCAGCACATGATTCTCATTGCTTTTTTTCTAAGTACTAGCTCTCACACTGCTGAACCATGGAGAATTACATGGGAGTCAGGTTTCCTACTTCTGGGCTATCAGGTGCACCCGGTCTATTTCAATCTGCTGTTGTTTTAAAATAAATCCCACAGCTTTACACTCCTTAAAAAGGACTATGGAATCACTTTTTATTGGCCTTCTCAAAGGGTCCTCTTGTTTTCTATTCTAGCTTATGGTAACTTCATAGCTTTTTACCTTCTCTCTCTGACTGAATGATACACTTTTCATTCATGTAAACGCTTCCCATTGGATCTTTTGGAGCTCAGAGGAGACAATCTTGCTCTCTATCAGTTTTCATTATCATTCCTCTTTATTTCTTTGGGGGAAGCTGGGATGTCAAGGATCATGAGCTGCTTCTTGAAAATTCACAAGAAAGGTGTTGGAAGGGCATAGTTGGTGGTGCCTAATGACTGTTCCTAGATCATTTGCCCATGACTCACAATGAAAGGAGAAACTTTCACAGGATTATTGGAAAGGAAATGCTGTTTAGTCCTTAAAACACTGTGTAAATCTAAGTTATAGGTCAGTCTAATAGTACTGACCTCTTTCAAAAATTCTTTCTGTATATTCTAGAGACAAATTCTAGACCAGGATGTTATGAGTCTTCCCATATCTAAAGAATTTTAAAATGGGGGTGGTGATTTGTGATGCAAAGAAAAGAACATACGGAAATAGTGTTCCACAAATTTCTGCATGGATTCCCAGAATCTAGCTGTTGTGACTGGATTTTCTTTGTCCTACATAGGATCCAGGCCTCCACAAAATTGTTGGATTTATTTCTGAGCCTTTACTTTCATTTGTTAGACTCTGCCTCATTTCTGTGTCTCTCTTTGTCTCCAAGCGCATTCATGTTGCCTCCTACCATGAGATAAGTAAATTTTAGGTGGTTTATATCCCAACACTTTAGGTCCTTGCTGGGAAATTGATATTTGATTCAAGAAAAGGGATTACTGGATGCTAAGACAATGTGTGATCCAACCTCAGGTAACATGAGCATTTTTAAAGGGACATTCAGTGCCTTATCTCAAAGTAATAACAGATCTGGGAATTTCCATCACCAGTTGAGGATCAATGGATAGAAGTTATAAGTATCTAACTAAGGCAGACGTATAACTAAGAATTTTCTGACTATCAAAGTTGTCTAATAATGAAAGAGCTATCTCCCAAGAAAGTGAGCTTCTTATGAGGGGAAATCTGCAAATAGAGGCTGGATAATAACTTTTCAAGGATATTAATAAAGGAGACTCTGTTTCTGGTAGAGGTTGGACTAGACCAGCTTTAAGTTCCCTTAGGCCAGGAGTCATACATCTTCAAGGGGTCCTTGGACAGATTTTTTTGGGGTGGGGTCTATGAAATTGGATGGGAGAAAATAATTATATTTTTATTTTTAAACAATTGATTTCATTTCTAATCCTATTTATTTGTATACTGTTAAAAACATTATTTTGAGAAGGAATCCATGGGCTTCACCAGATTGTTAAAAAGGCTCATGACATAGAAAAGTCATACTGTTGTTTTAGAAAAACAATACAACTCTCAATGTAAGAAACCTTTATCTCTCCCTGGTTTTATCTCTGATAGAAAGCAGTCTCAATATATTAAATAGGCTGATATGCTTTTCAAGATTATTTGCCAGTATCAATCAATCAACATTTATTAAGTAACTATGTGCATACTACCTTTTTGGATTAACCACATTCCCCTATCCTTTCTTTTCCCTGAAACCCTCATAGTCTAATCCCAAGAAGGATTTTTTTTGAGGGTCAGTGATCAATTACTCAAGATATCCCTTCCCATCTGGAATCATTGACTTCTAGAAATAGAGCCTTAGAGATCATGTAGTTCCATCTCTTTTATTTTACATGTCAAAACAAGGCCAAGAGAGATTGAGTAACTTATTCACAAACTTAGGCGTTGAGCTAGTATTGGAACCCATTCTAGGTCTCCTAACTCTCCTTTTCTTCTATACTATGCTTTGTCTATGCCTTCCTGATTGTTCTCATTTCCCCCTTACATGAAACCAACTAGCTCCCATTGAGGAGGACCCAGGGAGAAAGGGCTGTTGAAATATTCAATATATCTTCCTTAGTTTCCAAGAGGCAGGCAACCTCTAAGTTGGTTGGGCTTGGAAAGAAAATTCCCCACTAGGGCAGATATTTACGCAATCATGGATGTGGAAGGAATCTTAGGGCTCATCTAATACAACCTCCTCATTTGACAGATGACAAAACTGATGATTCATCCAAGATCATACTAGCTACTAAGTAGCAGGGCTAGGGAGGATTCAAATGCAGGTCTCCTGGAATAAAATCCCATATTCTTTCCAGGACACTTCAATTCAGTTATTGTTGAGAAAAATGTGTTGGACCTGAATTCCTTTTCCAAAATACCTTCTCTCGTGGGCCTTTATGTCCTCATCTAAGAAAAGGCAGCCTGGTACTTGAGATAGTGAGGTCTGATGGGGGAGGAAATGGATTAGGAGGCAGGACACCCGAGCTGTAATCCCAACTCAGCCACTGGGTCACTTTGGGTAAGTCATTTCCCATGTCCAGGGCTCAGTTTCCTCATCGGTAAAATGAGATGTTTTAGTTAGATGATAACTAAAGTCCTCCTTGGCTCAAACTAGGGGAATGGTGGGGGAAGTGGAAATGTCATCAATGCAGAATGCTCCCCTTGCTCTTCGCCCTCTCTACCAGCTTAATCCTACTCAGACATCCCAACAGACCTGTTTCCTGGCAGCCTCTAGCCTCATTTTCATTTAGCTGAGGGAACAGGACATTGTGTGCCCTTTGGGAGGAAGGGCCTTGCCTGGGTGACCTGGTAACTGACTTTTCTCAGCTTGGTCCTTAAAGGCATGAATTCAGGAGGAGAGGTCCCCTTGTGAAGGAAGCAATTGTTATCTATTCACAGCAGGTTTCCTAGTGAGATTAGGGTGGGGACTGATCAGGGGACTGGCAAGAGGAGGATCCTGGAAACCTGGAGTATAATATCCAAAGCACTTGAAAACCCCGTAGAAAGTTACCCAGGCTGCAGGTCCCCATTTTTTGTTTTTCTAGGACAGGGATTTTGGCCATGGAAACCTCCTTCCTCAGTAGGAACAACCCAATAATTCTGAATAACAGAATTAAGAGCAAAGACAGACGGGCTAGCCAAGGATTTACCCAAGATCACATGGCTAGTATGGAGCAGAGCTGAGATTCTAACCCAGGTCCTCTGATTACAAAGTCAGTACTCATTCTACTGAATAGGGCTAAGATCTGATTAGCTCTTGTGATCTATGGCCAGATAAGTAAGGAATTGTAAGGTTGTGATACAGGACTCTAATAAAGTTGTTTTGTTTTGTTTTGCTTTATTTTTCTCTCCTTGTGCTAACTCTGTCCCTTCCATGAGCTTATCTCATAAAGGAAATGTGGCAATCATAGGAAATAATGAACCTAAGATGCTTTCTAGCAAGGAAGTGTTTAAAACTATCAGCTATTGCACAGTAATAATAGCATTACTCCCATACAAATAAGCAAAAATTTCCCCCTCTAACTTTTGAGAGTTAGTTTGGTTCTGAACAAGCCCTAATGGGTCTATCTTATGACCAAACAGTCCAGTAGATTTGATTAGGTCTGGGCTTATCAGGATCAACTCAGACCCATCCCAAAGTAGATGAAATTTCCCAGATACTAATTGGGATGGGCCCTCTGCCTAGTCATCTGTCTTCTATTCAGCAGGATTCTAAATAGAGATCCTGGAAGATTTCCTGCCCCACCTTCCCAATCACAGCTGTGGTCCCTTGGGCCTGAACCCAAGTTCTGTAATTGACAAGGTGTTGCAAAAGCCAGAAGTTTAATGAAAATATCAGCCTTCATTTTTGTATTTGTTAGACGGGATTAATAATATAGGCCACCCACTTGCTGCATCAGAGTAAAACAAACACAACAAGCCCACCAAACATTTATTAAGTACCTGCCTGCTATGAATGAGGGTTATGGAGATACAATGACAAAAACAAAAAAAGGAAAAAAAAACAGATCCTTCCTTCAAGGATCTTACATTCTGCTAATATTGGCATTGAACTGTGTTTTTAAGTCTCTTATTAAGAAGAGTAAGAAAGACTTTATCGTTGCTCTCCATTGGTTATAACTCTTCTTTACAACTTGAGTAATGTTTAATGCAAAGGTATTTGTAGAACCTATATTGGATTGCAGATGGCCATGGTTCGGGGAGGGAGGCATACAAGGAGGGGAAGAAAATTTGAAACTCAAGGGATTATGGAATTGAATGATGTAAACTAAAAGTAAATAAATCAATTTTGAAAAACAACATAAAAAAGAGTAAGAAAGAGGAGGTGGGAGAGTTGAGGAGAAAAAGGAAGATAATGGAGAAGGAGAAGGGAGAGAAGAAGGAGAGAGAGGGTAAAAAGATGAAGAAAGAAAGAATTTTGACAACATGAGCAGTGACATGAATTTCAGGTTTCCAAGGGTGTGCTGGAGCCAGCTCATACTGGCTTGCAAGAGGTGATTACTAACCTTTCAGTGAGATAGACCCTTTCCACTTCAGAAATGGGCAAATGCTATGAATTACAGCTTGATTTATTGTTTTATTGACTACCTAGACTTAAGAAAGTAACAGAAAAAAATGAAGATTAAATGCAGATAATACATTAAAAGTATGTCATGAGTATTTTTTTTTTGGCGATCTAGTTGTTTAACAATTGCCAGAACATTCCTGGATCTAACCCTTTTTTATATATTCAAGACTGTCTCAGGAGTTATGAGCTTGCCACAGCACCTAGACCAGGATAAATGAGAATTTGAGCTCATTTGAGTTTGAGGTGAGTTCCTTGTGAGATTGGGAAGGGAAATTTCACAAAGACTGGCATGTTCTCCCACTTCCTGATGGAGTAGCTAGTGCCCCTGAAGAGCAATAGCCTACAGCATGAAAAGTGGTTCTTGCCATGAGAACTTCCTGACTGTGTCCAGCAGCAGCAAGTCCTAGGCTGGGTGAGAAGGGGGATATAGGGACCCTTGGAGAAGGCTGACCAATTCTCCCTCCCCTACCACTCATCAGCCCACTGCCACCTGTTACTATAGGTCTACACTTGGCACAAATACATTTTTAAATGAGATAAAGGATGGGGGAGCAACTCACAAACTGTAAAGCATAATATGTGAAATATTGTGATTATTTTTCTATCATCTCACAGCTGAAATGTGTATAATCATAGACTGTTCAGGAAGTTCCTATAAGCTTAGTGGGACTCTTCTGTGATCCACAAATGCATTAGCTAGTGGTGTTACATAAGTGGCTCTCCTATACGTGTGTGCGTGTATATGTGTGTGCATACACATATACATATATATGACATACTTTTAAGTTTTATCTGCATTGTTAACATCACTTTCTTAAGTCTAGACACTCAACAAAACAATAAATCAAGTGTTGGTTTCTAGAATTAGCAGATTTCCAAGGAGTAAAGTTCATACTGAAAATTTAACAGTCAACTCCCATGAGCTGATCTGAGCTATCTTGAACTGGCTCTGGCATATCCCTGCCATCACCCCATCAGCAACCTTTCTATCTATTCACCATACTGCAAGGATCCAGAAAAAAAGCTGACCAGGATGATGAGGGGACTGGAGATCATGAACAGGAGCATCCATTGAAAGAACTACATATATTTAGCCTTGAGAAGTGTTGGTTCAGGGAGTGGGGTGCACATATGATAGCAATATTCAAATAGCTTGAGAGTTGTCATGTGGAAGAAAAATCAAACTTGATCTACTTGGTACCATAAGATATAACTAGAACAACTGGGTGGAAGATTCAGGGGAGTAGATTTTGGTTTAGTTTAAAGAAAAAACTACCTAATGTTTAAGCCTACCACAAAGTATAATGGCTTGCTGGAAAGGAAATGAGACCCTAGTTACTAAAAGTTTTGGTGGAGGTTGGCTGAACATTTGTTGAGAATGTATAAAATAAAATTCATGTTACAGGTAGGGGTTGGTATAGATAGCCCATGGAAGTCTCTTCCAGCTCTGTTATTCAATGATTTTATAAAAAAAAAAACAAAAAAACACTTCTATAGATATCTTTGGAAACTCAGAGACAAATCTCCCTTTGAATGTCTGCTGATCTTTGTCAGAATGTCCTGAATAGCCAGGGAGCTCATCTCTGTGGGCATTCTTTTAGATCTGATCAGTTAGTGACTTTTTCTGACAAAAGAGTATAATGAGGACAGATATATTCCCTTCTTGGAGCAGGGTTTCCCCTCTCTCTTTGAGTCATAGAAACCTGGAATGGCAGGAGCTGTCTGGTCTTCTCCCCTCTATTTCCTATTGGAGATATTTCAAGAAACAGTCTACAGTAATTTTTATAACCGGCCCAGCTTCATAAGAAAAAGACAGAAAGATGAAAGGAAAGAGAACAGTAATGTCTCCTCTAAACCTCACAATTCATAGAAACATATCATTGAAAAGGATCTTGGAAGTCATCTGATCTAACCCATACCTGAATGTAGATCTTGTCTTCAACATTGCCAACAAGTGGTTATCAGACCTTTGCTTCAAACATTCCAGTAAATCTCCCAAAGATTCACTTTCAGTTTTTTGGAAGGTTTTAGTTTTTTTCACTTTCCATAGAACCTCAGTTTACTTCTTTGCAACTTTTACCCATTTTTCATTTAGTTCTGTGGGACCAAGCATAACAAGTTCAATCCTTCAAATATAAGAATACCCTTCAAATACTTGAAGACAGCTATCATGTGTATGTTAAGTATTCTCTTTTCCAGATTAAATTTTCCAACTTCCTTCAGCAAATCCTCATATGGAATGCTGTCCTTGGTTGTCCTCATTTGAGTGCTCTTAAATTTAAAAAGATCTTGAAGTTTCCACTAGTGATCTCCTTCTAGGATAACATCAAGCCATTACTGACTACCTTTGGTAGACAGTAACTCGTCCAACAAAAGAATACAGAATTGAAAAAGAGTCAGGAGAAAGTACCTCTCTTAGCAAGTACACATGTTGTAGAATGCTCCTTAAAGAAACCACATACAGGGGACAGACTCAAGATGGCGGCATAGAAGCAGGAGAACTCTGCAGCTCCCCCCATAACCACCTCAAATACCTATAAAATATGACTCTATACAAATTTTAGAACTCCAGAACCCACAAAATGACAGAGAAACACATCTCCTGCTGAAGGTAGCCCAGCAGATGGATGGGAAGGGCTCATCGCAGAGCACTGGGAGCTGAAACCAGCCGGGCCTGAAACCACAGCTAAACCCCAGGGCAGTCAGGACAATCTGGGGCTGGAGCTTTCAGGGGAGCAGATCACTGGCAGCTGTGGCAGTTTCCAGAATTATCAACCCATAAGAAACAAGGACAAAATGAAAGGTTAGTGGAATTCAGCTAAATTTGGAGGAAAGGAGTGGGTCTGGCTGACTGCCCCCAGGGCAAGAAGCAGTGTGGTGGCATTGTAGCCTACTCCACATGGCTGCTTCAGAAGCTCCCGGCCTGCAGATTGCAGGGGGGCCAAGCAATCATTCAGAGACTAGGTGTTCTTGCCTTGAGCTGCCTGGATCAGGATTGTGGTCTTGGGTGGTGGTTCTGGGGTGTGTGACCAGTGAGCCAAAGCTGGTGGGAGCTTCAGAGACATGTAATACCAAGCAAAGGCAGTTTCCAAGGTTCGGATTATCAGCATAGTAAACCCCATTTATTCAGCAAACATTCACAGAACAGAAAAAGTCAAAATACAGTGTAACTTGTTCCTTTAGCTAGTTCTCAGTTCAATCCAGGTACTACTCTACCCCTAGACAGTACATTCATTTAGTCAGT
>CM053580.1:58130676-58157422 GCA_028627135.1 Pseudochirops cupreus | reverse complement strand
GATAGATAGATAGATACATAGATACATAGATAGATACATGGATATAAATAGATATTAAGCATTTACTATGTACATCAAGACAACATTACTTTCCTTTGATATCCAGGTGGAATGACCACAGAATGCTGAACCTAAGAGTTCCAGTAAAAGCTATGCCTTCCAGACTATTAGTCATGTTTCCAGTCCAGCCTTTTCAGTCAACATCTGGAAAAGCAACTCCCATGGAGAAGGGGCCAGCCATCTCTTCCTACTGTCACCTGTGGGGTAGACAAGCCAGACTAATTGAAGCAACAAGACACCCCAAGGGAAATATGTGAGGCAGCTTGTGCCAGGCATTTCAAAACACTGCTACCACCTCAACGATGATTTCCCCTAAGGTCCATATTTCTATTAGATTGACTTGATATCTTCCTCTCTCTAGCTTCCCTTAGTCCAAGTTTTTCCCTAGATTCATATAGAACATGTGTAATCCTTTTTACATATTAAATATCTTCCAATACTTGGTGACAATTATTATGATCCCTGCACCAAATGTATTCTTGTTGAGGATAATTATTTCCAATCCAAAAATGCAATCCAGTAAGTATTTATTAAACATCTATTTTGTACAAGACACTATGTGAGGCCTTGTGGATATAAAGACAAAATAAAATAATCCCTGACTTTGAATGCTACTTGGGGGAGAACCGACAAGTATTTACATGGTTGTTTGAAGGAGGAGAGAACACCAGCATCTTGGGGGATCAGGAAAAGCTTTCCAAAGTAGATGGTGCAGGAGTTTATCCCTGACAGAAACCGGGGATTCTAAAAAATGAGAAGTGGGTTGGGAATATGTTCCAAGGAGAAGATATAGCCTATACAAAGACATCAAGACTGCAGATACAATGTCTAGTTCTAGGAAAAACAATTGGGCCAGTCTAGTAGAGATGTAGAGTGCATGAAGAGGAATCACGTGAAATCAGTTTGGAAAAGGAGGCTTTATGGAAAACGGGCCAGCCATATCTTCCCACTCCCTAAAGGGAGGCTTATATTTATTATGAAGAGCTCTGAAAGCCAGGCTGAGGATTTTGTGCTTCATTCTGGAGACAGAAAAGACCCAAGGAAGTTTCTTGATCAGGAAAATAACAGCCGGACCTATACTTCAGGAAGTTTTTTTTTTTTAATTAAAAAAAGGTTTCATTAATTCCCCCTCTTTTTTTTACATCCTTATCGTTTTCCAACAATCCATCCAATTTCCATCCAATCAATTTCCAACAATTCCCCTACACACACACACACACACACACACACACACACACACACACACACACACACACACACACACTAAACCCAATACTTAGTAACAAATAAATATAGTCAAGCAAATTGAATCTCTACATATTGGTCATTCCTGAAAATGAATGCCTCATTCTCCACCACTTCTCTGCCAAGAATCAGGAAACATGCTTCACTTTCAGCCATCAGCAATCATGGTAGGTCACTGAATCAGAGTTCTAAAGTTTTCCAGTCAAGTCAATAAGTATTTATTAAATACTTATCATGTGTTAGATGGGCAGATTCAGAGTCAGGAAGACCTGAGTTCAAATCCAGCCTAAGACACTTATTAGCTGTGTGGCCCTGCTACTTAACCCGTTTTGCCTCAGTTTCCTCATCTGTCAAACAAGCTGGAATAGGAAATGGCAAACCACTCCAGTCTCTTCTCCAAGAAAACCCCAAAAAGAATCATGAAGAGTCAAAAACAGCTGAAAAATGATTAGACAATATGCTTGATAGTGGGCCAAGCATTATAGAGGTACAAAGAAAGGCAAGGTCATACCTACAGGGAACTCACTATCCAATGGGAGAGGAAAAATAAGTAAAAAAAAAAAAGCTACGTACAAATAAAATATGAACGAGATAAATTGAAATTAATTTCAAAGAGAAGGCAGTAACATTAAGGTGGAAGGTCTTCAGTGAATTTTCTACTCATCTTCATCAGGTAAATGGGCACATGCAGCTGGAAATCTCCATGCCATCACAACAATGTTGCTGGCATTTACCCTACCCCAGACAGGCTATGTGCAATCTATCAGGCTTCTGCTCTGAAACCAAAGCAAGGGCATCAGACCTTGCGATCTCTACCGGGGTTCTCTTCCATAAATGGGAATAAGTCGTCATTAGCCACTATGGTACCTATTGGATGGGTACTACAGATGCGCATCCAGGGCAAAGTATCAGAAAAACTCCTTTTGGGGATAGAAGAATGAGTTCCAAAGGAGAAAAGTCAAACCTCAGAATGGAAAGAGAAGACTCAGGACAACTGGGCAGAGACTTCTTGAGGTGATTGCTGGAGGCTAGAAGGAGACCATGGCCAGGACGGGGAGATACTCACTGGGCAAATGACAAGAAGCACTTCCTACTTTAATTATTCTTGCTAAACTGAGTATATTCAAAGGTGGTTAGGTGGCATGATAGATAGGATGCTGGACTTAGAGGCAGGAAAACCTGAAATGCTATCTTAGATATCTACACTCTATATGCTACCTAACCTCTCTCAGTTTCAAGTTCTTCACCTGTAAAAATGGAGACAATAAAAACAGGTACCTCCCAGAACTGTGATAAGCAAATGAGATAAAGCTTTTTACAAACATCAAATTGTTATATAATTATCATTAGTAATTATCATGATTTCTAACTGCTGAAAAAAAAATGAGTACTGTCAGCATTTCTGAAATTTTTGCCCTGGGGCAAAGGTCCAGTTGCCCTGTCTAAGTTATGGTCTTGAAAGAAAAGTCAAGGTAAAGGTATTTTACTGTCTAAAAGCAAATATATCCCACGTTAAACTCAATAGTTTAAAGGACTTTTTAGTATCTCACAGCAAACAGGGACCACTGTTTCTGAATACTAGCACTTCCCCTTACTGTGAATGAGTTGGGCTTTACTGTGAAATATCATATGGGAAGGAGGCACCGATATCTTACTATTCAAGGAGAGTGTCATCTACAGTGGTGGTATCAACTCAACTCAGAACCATACATATTGACTTAGAAAACTACACATTAACATTATCTATGTTCTATCTTATTTTCATTTATTTTGTTAAATATTTTCTCATTTTAATCTGGTTCAGGCAGCATTTAGGACTGTTACGGACATCGTATGGTATCTGACACCTCTGTTCTATAGAATACACATGTCCACATTTTATAGAAGTATGATTTAGAGGCTAAGCATAGTCTATCCAAAATGCAGATTACAACCCCTTTCCAATGCAGTAGATGGTTGTTGAGACTTGTTGTGGTGAAAATTTTAAAACAAAATCTACGACCCTGTGGGTAGCCCTGGTGATGAGCCAAGTTAGTCTTCAAGATAAGAGATACTCCATGAATCACTGGACCCATACTCAACGTGCTTCCAGCTGGGAAGAAGCTGCCAGAACTTTATAGGAAACATGATATAATATAACAGCAACAACAATAAATAATTACTATTAATATAAATCTCTAACATTTATATAGTGCCTATTCTGTGCTAGGTACTGTACTAAGGGCCTTGGCAAATATTGTCTCATTTGATCCTCATAACAACCCTATCATGTAAGTTGCTACTATTATCTGTATTTTACTCATGAAACTGAGGAAAACAGGTCAAATGACTTGCCCAAGGTCACACAGCTACAATCCTAGTTGAAGCCTGCATGATCACCGCTTGCCTGCACTACTGCAATAGCCTGCTAATTGTCCACCACCTCAACCTTCCCATTTCCAACATATCCTCCACTTCAGCCACCAAGATGATTTTTCTAAAGGATAGATCTGACCATTGCACCTCCTTGCTCAGGAAGTGTCATTGGCTCCCTATTACCCCTAGGATCAAACAAAAAGTCCTCTGGTTGGCATTTAAAGCTCTTGTCCAATCTTTCTACCGCTTCTAGTCTTTTTATTCTTTATCCTCTTCTATATAAGCTATGATCTAGCCGTGATGGCCTACATGAATTTCCTCAGACAAAACACATCATCTCCCATCTCTGCATTTGTATGGCTGTTTCACCTGCCTAGGATGCTCTTCCTCTTCTTAATTTTATTTTACTTTTATTTTTTTATTTTGCCTTTTGGAGGGCAATTTGGGTTAAGTGACTTGCCCAAAGTCACACAGCTAGTAAGTGTTAAGTGTCTGAGTTCGGATTTGAACTCAGGTCCTCCTGAGTCCAGGGCCGGTGCTCTATTCACTGCGCCACCTAGCTGCCCTTCTTCTTAATTTTCTTAATTTTCCTGGCTTGCTTCAAGATTTAGCTCAAGCTTCCCCTCCAATAGAAGGCCTTTCCTTGTCCCCTTTCCCCCAGTGAAGAATGCTTTTCCCATTCAGATTAGTTTCCACCTACTCAAAAATATCTTATATGTATCTAGTTATTTACATGTTACCTCACCTATTTAAACATAAGCTCCAAGAGGACAGGGATCATTCTTACCTTCCTTTAGTACTTATATACTGCCCGTCCTCTATTAAAGGCTTAATAAATGCTTGTTAACTAGACTGACTGTGCCTTCACCACTTTTATGTATATGAAGGTGTTAACAGGTCACTTTTACAGGGATAAGCCTATATTCCTAGTCACACTGCCATGGATGGAGCCCTGATGTTATCTGCTCAGTATTTGGAACTGTGAGCTTGTCTAAAAGGTTGGAAGAACGATCTATACTGCCGATACCTTGGGCTGTGTGCCACTCCAGATGCTGGCCCATGCTCTAAACACACTCTTCCGTGCCCCTCCACACTCAATCCCTGGACCATCTCACCTCCTCAAGCTGATCAAATTGTATCAGTAATTTTATAGGATCCCAGATTGGCTCATATCATGAATTGGATGTGAAGGGGGTGATTGCCTAAAAAATTTAAGCCATTCACAAGCCATCAACACAAGCCGTTGGTTCATAAAGGATAGAATGTCTTTTATGGGGAAATTAGGTTATTGTTTCAAGGAGGGAGTCATCAGTTATCTTGGCCCCACTTCATGTAGCAAATCCTAAATTGTTTTTTTTCAGGAAAGTCTTGCTTTGCCCAGTGTCTTGAGAGGTTCACCTTGCCCCTCTAAATCTGGGTTTACCTGAGGGCTTATGTGATAAACAGGAACACATTCTTCTCATGCACCTACTCTTTGCTCGTTCTCACCAGAAGAATTTTTATTTTCTAGTACTTAAGTGTGTCCCTGCCACTATGATTGAGATCATGGGGGCCTGTAATACACAAGGTTCATTGTACAGATGGGCCAATTTGGGATCGCCATGTTGATAAACTCTGATGTGAAGGAATTCCTCCGCTGGGGCCTTGGCAACAGCCCTTTAGAAGTCCCCCTTTATTGCCATCTGGCATTGATCTTTCAGCTACATCTCCTGAGAACTCAGTCAAAAGCCAAAGAGAAGGAAGTGATCATTCTTTATCCACTGCAACTGGTGAAGTGCCATTGTCTGATGTTCTGATACTTCTTTTTTTATTTTATTATGAAAAGTAACATTTTAAAAATAGTATTTTGCTTGTTTTAGTCAGTCAAGATTTGTCTTTTTTTTCATCCCCTCTGCCCATTCATAATGGATAATGCAAAAATATTGCAAATGGGTATGGGCAATCCAAACAAATGTCCACATGGGGCAAGTACAAACAAAATTTTGTTTCCTTCTGCATTCTGAATGCTTCACCTCTCTGTCAGGAGGGGCAACATGTTTCCTCGTTAGTTCTCTGGGACCCTGATAAGAGTTCAGTACAATAGGATTCCAATATATTTACATACTATAATTTACTCATCTATTCCCCAGAGCATGGGAACTCCACCAGATTCCTATCCTTTACCACCTCAAAAAGACACAAATATTTTTGAACATTCTTAGAATTTGTTTTCCTTAGGCCTAATCCCTCTCTTGAATCCTCCCTCACCGTCTTCTCCCCTTTCCCTCCTACTTTCCTGTTGAGTGAAATGCGTTTCTGTACTAAACTCTCTCTCTCTCTCTCTCTCTCTCTCTCTCTCTCTCTCTCTCTCTCTCTTTCTCTCTTTCTCTCTCTTCCCCTCTCCCCCCTCTCCCTCTTTTCCTCTCTCTCTCTCTCCTCTCTCTCTCACTCCTCTCTCTCTTACTCTTCTCCCTCTCTCCCTCTCTGTCTCTCTCTCAATTCAGATGAGAGGCTCAAATATCAATCCTTCCCTCCTACCCCCTTCTCTTTGTTTGTATGGATGTCTACTTGTGCCCTCCTGATTATGTGAGATAACTTCTCCTAACCTTTCTCTCCCTTCCCTCTTCCCCACCCCCAGTGTATTCTCTCTTTCCATTCTTTTCTTAAGATCATCAGCACATTACAGAACAACTCCCGGGCCTCATCTAATTGGACTCTCTCTATGTACCCTGGTAAATATAACAATACTACGGAAAAGCGAAAAAACACATTTCATTATTCAAAGGACGAGAAAGAGGATTGCCTGAGAAACTGTCAGACTGTTAGTATATTTTTAAACTCTATACTAAGTTTAACAGAGTCATAACAAAGTCACTGTTTCTCCTCTGTGTTTTTAAAATATTTTGATGTCTTTTTTTTTTGCATTTCTGCAATTGTCTACTAACACACACATCTAACTAACCACCACCATCCCCATTGGAACCTTTCCAAATGAATACGTACATACATACATACATACATGCATACACATATAAATATATGTGTATGTATATGTGTATATATGTGGAGAGAGAAAGAGAGAGTAAGTTCCTTAAGGACAGCTATATGTGCATGTATGTAATGTGTGTGTATGTATATGTATGTGTGTATACATATACATACATGCATACATACATGGAGACACACATATAAATATATTTATAAATTTGTATATAAATAAATATAAATATACATTTATATAAATTTATAAATTACTATACTTATAAATTCATTAATTACATATATGTATATATATAAAGTTATATTTATATTCATAAATTTATAAATAACTATATGTGTGTGTGTATTAAGTTCCTTGAGGACAGAGAGTATTTTTCTTTATTCTTATTCTTTATTACCTCCAGCATTGAGCACAATATCTGGCACACAGTAAACACTTTATAAATGTATATGTGATTGTACATATTGTGTTGTCGGTTGTTGTTCAACTGTTTGTTGTTTTAGTCTTTGTGATCCCATCTGGCATTTTCTTGGCAAAGTTACTGCATTGGTTCGCCATTTCCTCCTTCAGCTCATTTTATAGATGAGGAAATTGAGGCAAGCAGGGTTAAATGACTTGACCAAGGTCACACAGCCACTAAGCATCCGAGGCCAGATTTGAACTTAAGAAAATGAGTCATCCTGACTTCAGGCCTGGCACTCTATCCACTGACTACCTATTATCAAGCTTTCCTAAAAAAAAAAACATGACAGATAAATGCCAAACATACCCCAAAACAAAACAAACCACTCCCTTGCATCTCTAATGGGAGTCGATGTGATAGTCTAATTTAAGAAAGTTTCCTAGAAAAGGAATATTTTACATAAAACTTGATCAGAGATATTGAGGAGGGAGAAGGGGGAGATTTCCTCTAAGAGGGGTAATGGCTCATGTAAATATTCAATGAATAAGTGAGCATCTATTAAATGCTTCTTATGTGGCAAGCATTGTGCTAAGCACAGTACAAAGAGAATCTCATTTGATCCTCACAACAACCCTTCTAGGTAGATGCTGTGATTATTCCCATTAGGTCAAAATTGAACTCAGGTCAAATCTGAACTCGGATCTCACCGACTCCAGGCCTAGCCTTCAATCTACTGTGCCACCTAGCTACCTGTCTGGGGATTAAAAAAAGACAAAAATGAGACAAACTCTACACTCAGGGAACATATTTCACAATTAAGGAAACAGGGTTAGGGAATTGAAGTGCTTGACCCAATCACTCAGCCAATAAATAGCCATGGCAGAATTTGAAACGGGGTCTTCCTGATTCCAAGTATAGCATGCCATCCCCGCCACCCCTCTCCCTTCCATGTTCTGTCTCAGGAGGTGAGAGTAAGAAGGCTGTGTGTTAGAGAGATTAGTAGTTTTGGCTCCCATCTAGCAATGGAGTGGTAAAAGAGAGGGGAGAGATAGTGTGCTAGGGTGGGGTGATGGTGAGAATTTGGTGGAAGGTGTTAAAACTGGTCTGCTAAGGATCATGAATACAGCAGGCATTTGAGAACAGATTGGTCTTTGAACAGAGGTTGGCCACAATTCATGCAAGGTGGATGGAAGAAAGGATCAGCTCCCTTTATCCTCTTGGGTTAGAAATGGCTACTTGGTCACTCCCAGTTCATCAGTTAGGTGCTCTGTGCCTCATCCCTTCTTCACCTTTATCCCTACCCCCCTCTCTTACTTCCCCCCCACATTGACATAAAACAAGATTTAGCATGTCCATTAAACTTATTCTCAGGCTGGAGTTTCTCAATGGATTTAGTTAGTAAGGAGTATGCTCTGGGGCCCATGATGGGCTATAGGCTTCCTCACCTGCTTCAAGCATCTGGGAGGGATTCAGGAGATAATGGATAGAAAACCCTCTGAGCTCTTCTGCTGAAGTGCTGGCCAAGCCCCAAACACAATAAATTCTGCACCTGCAATTATCTGCAGCTGCAAAGCTGGAAGGGTGAAAAGGAATCAGTCACTCCCTCAATTAGCTAATTGCAGGCACAGTTGGCCAGCGGCTGGATGAGATATTCAGCTGCATACTTGTCTCTCAGAACCGTGAGATGTTAAAGGCACCCTTCATCAGATATAAATGCAACACCCCCCTCCCCTCCAATATCCCAAAAGGACCCTATAATGGGGTATGAGAATGTCCTGGCTTAAGCTATTTCATAGAGATTCATGAAGAAACACAGATTTGTCATATGATCACTATGATAGGGAGTGATATAGAGAAGTCATTTTACAGATGTTTCCCCCCATTTTACAGATTGGGGAAACAAGGAACCAGAGCATATAGGTGACTTGCCTGTGGTTGTAAATAAATAACGGAGCCAAAATTTGGACTCAGGTCTTCTGATTTCAAATCCAGTCCTCATTCTACTGCTCAATGAGGTCTCCCAGAAACCATTGGACACTATTATACGTGACATGAAATTCAGACCTCAAGTTACTGTAGAATGCCAGGACTGAAAGGAATCTGGGATCTTGAAAGATACTCCCCTTATTCTAAGCAGATCAATTTCTAGATTATTGTGAATAGAGGAGAATTTAACCCAACAGATAGGGATGGGACCCATCGAGGTAAGAACTCCCAGGACAAGGAATCTCTCTCACTGCAGGTTGGTACTTTTTCCTCAAATTATATTCTTAGAAAGGTGCCTAGAGCACTGAGAGATTAAATTACTTGCATGTGTCAGAGGTAGAGATTTGAACACAAGCCCTCCTGGTTCCAAGACAAGCTTTTTCTCCCCTACACCACACTGACTCTAGGTGAAGGGTTTAACCAACTTTTTAAAAACAAACAGTGAACAACATTAAGCTTTGTGCAGCAAATGAATGTGTTTACGATTCTTTGGAGCAAGGGTTTCTATACTCTTATATCCAGGGCCATCTACCAATAGTGATCACTAGCATTTCTGTGGCGTTTTCAGGTTTTAAGAGATCTTTTCCTCCTAACTACCCTGAAAGATAGATGAGCATTATCACTGCCAATTTGTGGATGCAGGAACTGAGAGTCTAATAGAGGAAATTATTTGCCCAAGACCAAATGGTGGATCTAGGACGTAAGTCCAAGTCCCTTGATTCTAAGCTGAGTTCTTGATCTAGGTGGTGAGACTGAAAGAGTTCTGGGCTTGGAGTAAGGAAGATCTGTATTCAAATTTGACCTCAGACACTAAGTGACTCTGGTCAGGTCACTTAATCACTGTTTGCCTCAGTTTCCTCCTCCGTAAAGTGGGAATAATAATCACACCTGCCTTACAGGGTTGTGAGGATCGAATGAAATAATGACTCTAGGTGCTCAGTGGGGTGCCTGATGCCGTATACAGCAAGCACAACATAAATGCCACCTGTTGTTACTGGTGTTGCTATTGTCACCACAATTACTATTACTACTTCAAATGCAGCCTCAGACACTCACTAGTTGGGTGACCCAAGGCAAGCCACTTAACTTGTTTGCCTCAGTTTTCTCATCTATAAAATGGGGTAATAAATAGTATTTCCTTCCCAGCATTGTTGTGAGCATCCGATTTAAAGATCTGAGCATGGTGCCCAGCACACAGTAGGTCCTTCATAAATATTGGCCATCATTATTATTATTGAGCACTATTATTATATTTATTATTGCATGAGTGCTTGTGAAAAACTTATGCAATTAATTGAGACTTCACAATCATCCTCCCTTACCTTTAGTGGTTCTTAACAGTTTCACTCTTCAGAGAGTCACCAATTTACATTCCCCTAGCAGCCGTCTGTGTCCCTGCCCTCTTCCTCCATAGTAATAAAACCACTGTAGTATTTATAGCATCTTCCTTCCATTGGATGCCAAGTTCTTTCCTAGTTATATTCTCCTTCACCTCACAATCCCCCAACTCACCCTCCTGTTGCATAGAAAATTAATTTGGTCTCCAGAGTAGATCATCAGCGCGGCACTTTCTTGCACCCATACTTCCAAATTGATCCAGGAGGTCAATCACTTCATTGGGTGACTCTGTCAGACCACATGGCCAAACGCTCAGTCATCCAAAGCAGAGCTGGTATAGGGAGTGACGCAGTTACATTTATTTGAGGAGAGATACACTGGCACAGAAGACCCTGGGAGGACCATCTGGCGGGTCTCCCAAGCCACTACACGTCCTTTCCAAGCAATGATAATTCCAAGAAGGAACTCCTCTCTGCCACACCACGGCACATTCCAATAACCCCATTTATAGTACACACACAGATTCCTCCTAACCCAATTTCATGCTTAAGTGGCGCATTTTCAGAGATTCCTCAGAGCAGAACTGGAGATCTTGTAGAATTTCTTTCCTTGCCTCTATTCACATTCCTTCAACAATATGGTGTTGGATGAGACTCAGCTTGAAATCTGGGAACTGGGGAATGGTTTCACTGTCAAGTTTGTTTTTTAGTCTGATAGTGGCCAAACTCTTTTTTCAGTCTCCTCTTTGGGGTCTTGGGGATGGTCTCTCCAGTTCAGAGTGGTGGAATAGAAAATGATGGAATCCTCAGCCCATATGTCTAGCCTTGTTATTTGGTGGAAATATATCCTCCTTGGAGGCTGACATTTTAGGAAAAAAATAAGGAAATAAAATACATCATTGTCTTCGCTCCACCTGCTTTCTGTTTTTCCTTAGGGATCAAAAGGAAATATAAAGATTTACTCCTTGTCATTTGTCCGAGGTGCACAGAAAGAACATTGGATTTAGTTCCTTCTCTCTGTTAATTATTTCCTATTTATCCTGTACATAGCTTGCTTTTTTAAAAATTTGTTTGCAAGTTGTTTCTCCCATTAGATTGCAAGCTCCTCGAGGGAAAAACTGTCTTTTTAAAATATCCCTAGCCCTTATCATGGTGTCTGGCACATCATATGCTTTTAATAAATGTTTATTAATTGATTGATCTGAAGTCAAAAGATAGATTCCAATCCTAACTCTGACATTTACTATCTATACAGTATCAGACAAGTCAACCCCACTCTGTCTGACTTGGGTGAGTGGCTACTAATCTCTAGGCCTCAGTTTCCTCACCAATAAAGTGAGGGATGGGAATACATGATTTCTGAGCCTAAAATCCTGTGTTCCCTCTATCATTTCATTCTCCATCATTTCTGTGACTTCCATATTTTGGAGTTGGATGGGGATACTCTAGTCAATTATGTATAATTTGTCCTTTGTCAGTAATCATCTCCCAACCCTGTGCTTTTTATCTGGATCTTCCTTTAAACATTTCTAGAGTAACTGGTCCCCTATATCGAATGATTGGAACAGGCTTATTTAAAAAGATTTTTCCAGTGAACCTCTTACAGAATCTGATGGTAACTTATCCTTGTGACCTAATAAAATGCATTAAGATGGCATGGCATAGTGCATAGGTCTGTCTGTCAAGAAAACCTAGGTTCAACCTCTACCTGATGCATATTGGTTATTTGGCCAAGAATAAGTCTCTTAACCTCTCAGTTTTTCTTGAGTTTTCTTTTTTTTTTTTTTTTAATTATACATAGCAGACGAGTTGCTGATCTGTATTGGTGGTAGGACTCTTCTCATGAGAAGTTCCTTACACTAATAGAATCACAGGACTGGAACCACTCCTCTCCTTGCCTCCCCCAAAATATGGGAAAATGTATATATCTCTAAGAGGTGAAATACCTTAACAACAATAAGCAGCATTAACTAAATGCCTGTTTTATTCTCAGCACTATTTACTCAGTGAGTGAGATATGGAGTGAGAATAAAGCTGGATATGGAGTAGGTATTCCTTATCTTTATGTTGTTTTTCAATGGAAAATAAGACCCTTTGAGGTCACAAGAGCAGAAAAAAGTGTCATGGTATGAAAATTTAAGAGACAAACTTTGCTACTTGACAGTTTTTCCCAGGGTGTCTCCTGCTTCCTCTCTCTCCCACTACAGCCCACTGTCACTCAGCATGGTCTGGCTCACCATCCCAAAGCCAGGCTGGCTACATTTGCCTCTCAGGATGCTAGGAGTAGCTTGAGGTATTTTGGGGTATCTTGTCTCTGATGCTACTGACTTGAGTCCCCACTTGTGCCCCCACCCCCATAGTCCAAAATTAGCAGGTCTTAAATCTCTTTAACCTTTGACATCAATTAACTTTTACAAAGGCATATTTACTTTGAAGATATGATAGGAACATATAAGCATTTCTGTCCACCACCACCACCATCTTAGGGGTACACTTTCCCCTATCCCACCTTGGTTTCAGGAGATAATGGGCTCAAACTTAGCACACTTTCGATACAACATTGATCTGGTCATGTTCACCCCCAAATACAGCATGGCTCTGGATATGTTCTGTCAGCACTGGGCTGAGTTCCAAAGGTTACTCCTTGTTCTTTGGGACATAGATGCTTATCTGGCTTCCAAAGCCAGATACTAGACCACTGGGACATGTCTGGACACTTGATTCCTACTTACAAGGTTAGACTCTCCAATTCCTTCATCTAAAATAGAAAAGAATAAACAAAGAGGCCAAAAGCTGAGGTTAGTTTCATAAGCCACAAGGCTTCAGAGTGGAGAAAGCCTGAGGCCTCTCCCTTCCAAGCATTGTCTCTCTCTAGACATCATCAGTGGAATAGAGAAATGGAAAGGGAGCAGGTGGCAGACACCATCACAGATACTTTGTCCATGTGCCACAAGTTCTATCTATCTATCTATCTATCTATCTATCTATCTATCTATTCATCCATCCATCCATCCATCCATCCATCCATCTATCCATCCTTCCATCCATCCATCCATCCATCCTACCATCCATCCATCTGTCTATCTTTCTATCTATCTATCTATCTATCTATCTATCTATCTATCTATCTATCGATCTATATTTATCTATCTATATCTATCTGTATCTATCTCTATATATGCCTATGCATATACATATATGTGTATATATGTGTAGACATATACACACATTAATACAATATGATATAACATAACAATGTTATATCATATTATATTGTATTATATGACAATATCCTCAACTAACTCTACAATTGCTAGGTTTCTGTACCATTTCTCTGGTTACCAAGAAGTTTTCTTTGACTAAATGGAAGAGAAGTGATGCATTATACTCTATCCTATCCCCCTAAAAACCTTTCTCCTTAAATAAAAATAATTTCTTTTTATCCCAAAGACTTCTCTTCATATTATCTTAGAATGGTTTATTTAGATTTCTCCTTGATTTCAGCATGCCTTTCTTTGTATTTTACTAGGCTATGTAAAGGAAACCTCCCACCAGAGAATATAAACACCATGAGGGCAGGGCATGAGCAGTTTTCATTTTTGCATCCCTGATGCTGCCTGAACAATACCTCCCACGTAGTAGCTACTTAATGTGTTTTATTGAATTGACATGAATTGAGTCTGTGTATCCATTTGATGCTAGTTTTTCCAATCACTTTCAGGATTAACTTTATCCCTCAACCTAAATCCAGGGCTAAAAAAAAAAATAGAAAAGTGTTTCCCCCAGAGTAGGTTCACAATCCTTGGCGGGTCCTGCAAGCTTAAATACTCTGGTCAAGCCACTGATCTCTCTGATGTTAGTTTATTTGTTTATCCTAGATGCTAATTTACTTGAGAGCAGGACCCACATCATACTTTATAAATCATCCTCCATCTTATACATTCATGAGCGTTTACTATAAAACCTTTCTAATAATAAAGCTCTTAGATACTGTACACAAAAGATAAATGAGAGTTTATGATAATCCTTCCTCTTGTTGACTGTAGTTATCAAAAGTCCTGCGTGGTACAGAGGAGAAGGCACTGAGTATGGGATCAAAGTCCTTGGATTTGAGTCTCAAGTCTACAACTCATTAGCTGGATAACTGTCTCCGGTTCCCCATTTTACAATTGGCAAACTGTGTTAGGTCTCTCTACCAATTTGCAAATGATAATTCTCAAAGCAGCCTTGTGAGCTGCAAAGAGTCAGTGGAACTTGAAAATATATTGGAGATCATTAGTCTAACTTCCACATTTTACACACAAGGAAAATGATGGTCAGAATGGAAAAGCAAGTAGCTTAATGTGAAATGACTAGTTGGTGAAAGGGCAGCTAGGTAGCCCAGGGGATAGAGTGCAGGAGTCAGGAAGACTCAGCTTCCTGAGTTCAAATTTGGTCTCAGACATTTACTAGCTGTGTCACCCTGGGCAAGTCACTTAACCCTGTTTGCCTCAGTTTCCTCATTTTTAAAATGAGCTCAAGAAGGAAATGGCAAACCACTCCAGTATTTTTGCTAAGAAAACTCCAGATAAGGTCACAAAGAGTCAGACATGACTGAAAATGACTGAAAAACAACAAAAATTGGTGAAAGAATCAGCACGAGAGTATAAAGTTCCCAACTGACCAGTAACCTCCCACTAAACCATGTACTTCCTAGGGCAGACACTATTATTTTATTTTTACACCTAAGGAAAATACAAAATTTGCACCTAAAGAAAATACGAACATGAAAAAAATTGAGTTGCCCAAGGTCACACAGCCCTAGTACCAGAAGTCAAAACTAGGCCTGTGGTATATAAATCTGAGCAAATTACTCAGGTGAGATTCTCCTGGGCCTTTCCCTCTATCCCAACCTCCAGCCCATGGAAATCACCATAGAATAAAAGGAGTGAGACCCAAGAGACTATTTCAACCATTACTGACTCCATAGAAATAGTAGTCCATCCTAGACAAAGGTCTAATGCCAAAGTGCTGTCGGAATGGCTTTGCTTCTACACGTGGGTTTGGATAACAGGTGGGATCTGAGGAATGAAAGCAGGATGAAGCCAGCCAATCAGCAAAAGTCTGTCTTGGGACTAAACAAGGCTTAAAATAGCCCAAGGGACTCAGGACCAGACTCATGTTGAAGGAGCTTTCATTAGTGGAGACCTTGTCCCCCAGTTTCTTTCCTTCAGTGACCATCAGAAAGAGATTTCTGGGAGCTCTTCAGAAGAGAGGAAGGGTCTCAGGACTACTGATTTTATTTTATTACTGAACATTTCACTTCTCATCTCCTGCCTCTCACCTCCTCAACCTCCAATGGCAGACAAGTGTTGCTAATCCTTTTGAGTACAAATGACAGCGGACATAGTTCAAATATATTATTTTAGGGGTTAAAAGAACAATAACCTCTCTCTATCTCTGTCTCTTTTTCTCTCTACCCCATCCCAACCCCCTTCTCCTCTCCTTGCTTGATCCCCACCTCTTGCTCTTAAAGATAGAAAGGCAAGTTGTCTTGTCAAGTCTTGAGAAATGTGTTTCTTCTCTTCCAAGAAAAGAAGTAATTTTCAATCCATTTTGAGGGAGGAACCAGAGTGAGAGATCTAGGCAGCTTAAGCCACTCCTCAGGAGTGCTGGTCTCATCACACACACACACACACACACACACACACACACACACACACACACACACACACATCCTATGAAGCTTTCCAGACCCCCACACAGAGCTTCAAAGGTAAATTGCAGTGTCTTGGAAAATGCTGAGAACCACATGGTCCAGTGGTTTGATTCTCCAGCTTTCCCAGTTCACAACCTGTCTCTTTTACTAACTCCAAATTGATGGAAAGGGAAAAGTTAGAAAAAAATACTTTTTTCACTAGAATCAAATGACAAAACTGAAATTCTGATGAGACATCAGTGAGGAGGAGTGTCAGGAAACAAATTTATGCACCAAACAAAATTACAGTCATTATCATATCTTTAACATTAATAATTCATGAAAGCAGTTCTTGGACCACCAGTGGTGTCCTGACCACACTTTGGAAGTTTCTGCCTTAGCAGGCAAGAGATCTCAGCTCTAAGATTTTGCTTATGTGCTGAGTGAACTTGGACAAATTGAACTACAATAATCATTGTGCTAACTGACATATGCAGTGCCTTGGAGTTAGCAAAGTGCTTTAAGCACATTTTCTCATTGAATCTCACAACGATCCTATGAAATAAGTGCTATCTGTAGCATTATTCCTACTTTATAGATGAAAAAAACTGAGACTCAAAAGGGTAAGTGACTTGCCTAGGGTCTCATAGCTAATAAATGTTAGCAGCAGAATCGAACTTTTATCTTCAGAATGACAGGTCCAACACTCTAATCACTATCCTATGCTCCCTACTTTTCACCCTCAAACTTGTTTTCTGAGTTAGCAAAATGGGATAGACCAGTATGTCTACCATAGTGGGATAAGGATCGGTGGTAGGAACCATGAGGAAGAAGATAAAGTGATCAAGATCCAGCCTTTTCTATTTACTAGTAAATGCATTTAACCTGGAACAAATTGATTAATTCTATGATTGTATGATTGGAAAGCATCAGGGCTCAGTGGAAAAGGCTGCTGTCTATGGAGATAGAAGATCTAGGTTCAGTCATTAGCTTAAGTATTGATGACTTGAGTGACTTTGGGAAAGTCACTTAATTTATCTGGTCTCTGTTTCATCATTTGTAAAATGGAATATTTAATCAGTGGTGTCCAATTCTAGAAAGGCTAAGGATCACTGCAGACTACATATTGACTTAGAAAATTATATATTAACATCATTCATGTTCTATTGTATTTTTACGTATTTTGTTAAATATTTCCCAGTTACATTTTAATCTGGTACCCCATAGGGGAGTTTTGCAGCCAGGATTCATGTTGGTTATCTCTGGATTAGATAATCTCAAAAATCTATTCTAACTATGACTCTCAGAGAGTAGAAAGAAGATAGGTAATGGTAAGGCAGAGGAGGTTTCTGAGAACACCCAATGCAACTCTGAACCAAGAAGTGTCTAATCAAGTCTAGGGGTTGAGAAGAGTGAGGATTTGATCAAAAGTAATGATGGCAAAGTTCTTCAGAGAGGCAAGATTATCAGTGGGGAGGAGGGAGGGTTTTTGTGGGGAAAGTGGTCAAGAAAGGTCTTTCCTACAAATGGGATGCCAAAGGGGAGGGGAAGTAATGAAAGTCTTACAAAAAGAGAATTTTTCAAACAAGATACAAAGGGATTGTCAAAAAGCTTAGCAAGTGTTGGCTCCATAATAGAGAGTCCATAGATAACTGGTGACTGACCCATTGATTCATAGATCGAGATAGAGAGTTCAGGGAGCAAAACCAAGTGGGGCAGCTCTTTTCCTAGTAGGCACTGAATGGTTCTCCTGCTCACAAGGTCCCAGATCTGTAGAGGACGTGTTACCACCAAATCATGAAGACGACAATTCTTCCTCCTCTCATAAACCTGAGCAGAGCCAATTGGTTCCAGACTGAGGTGTGAACACTGATATTATCAAACCTTACTTGGGAAACTTTGAGCTCAGATCCTAGCAAGTTGAGTCCTCCCAGTTCACCTTGAAAGCTCATTTGTTTATAGCATTTCTACCCTTCTCCATATGGGTGAAAGGGCTGAGATCTCAATTGACCTGGGTGACATTTCTCTTTTCTCTTGTCCTTGGTGGCTGTAGAGCAGTACTGGGATAACCAAAGTTAATTGCCATTAGAAATACTCTGGAGTAAGCTCTCCCCAGCTACATGGGGAGGCTTTGTTTTCTGTTCTGGGATGGAGAAGGAACTTAACGTCAGCTTTAATATCATATCTCCACAGAGTGAGGATGATGTCATGTAGCTTGACCCCACTGCAGACAATTCACATGTGTCTTCTGGGTGCAAAGAAGTGTAGTTTGTCCAAGGCCCTTGCTGTTTTCATTCTGGCCATTTAATAGTCTCCTTAACACATCTATCCGTTGCATCTGAGACCATCTCCAATCATTCTGATCCATGTCTTGCCACTGGATCCAGATGGCTCTGGAAGAGAGAGTGAGGCTGGGGACTTTGCACAGCCCTGCCTCACTTCAATCCAATTCACTTGCAAGTTGTGACATTACCTACCTGATATCATTGGTCCTCTTCAAGAAGAATGACAAAGAACAACAATAATAACACTTCCACCTACGGGAGAACAAAAGAGAAAATGAGAAAACACATTCATTCCTCTGAGTCCATCCAGGACCACACAATTAACTGCCAAGGCAACCTTTTTCAACCAGGACACAACTCAAACAGAAGAAACCATTTGTCCTGTCACTGTGACTGATGGTGTACTAAGATAGGGGGGCGGGGAGAGTTGCTAATCTGCACAAGGGTACATGGCCAGATTTAAAGGTTAATTGGCTTGGTTTGCCATTTGAATAGACATTTAAGAATAACTTTTAGGAAACTGGTACCTAATTAAACTCCATGATCTAGAAGTCAATGGATCACAGCCTTGGAGCTATAAGAGACCTCAGAGGTCACCTAGTCCAACCAACTCATTTAACTGAAGTTATAAGAGGTTAAATGATCTTCTCGGGCAGGATTTGAAACCAGGTCTTCCTGAATCCAAGTCTAACATTCTATGTGATATATATACACAACACATCTATGTATACATATGTGTGTATGCATGTGTATGCATATGTGTGTGTGTGTGTGTGTATGTAACACTGTCTCTTTTAGGCCAAGACTTTTCTAAGATTCTTCCAATAACTAAGTGCTGACTAGGTCTTTATCTTTTCCATTTGGGATCAGTCCTATGGTAGATTTTAGAATGACAGAGGGAAAGCATCCTTCTATCATGTGATTTCTCAGAACATAGATAGCAGTGTGAGATTGTAGAAAAGTTAGTGAAGGAATTTCAGAGCCCTGAGTCCTAGAGCTGATTGTTATATAAGGTCACTGTGACTCAGTTTCCTTATCAGAAAAAAATTTATAGTGGTTGATATAAAGATGAGTTAGCACTTATGAAGTTACTTTGAGAAAACAAGAATCATCCATGTGTAAAGTATTCTTAAATGTTGTCTCTCGGAAAGAACTACAGAGTCTGGATGTAGATTGAAGCAAACTACTTGCTCTCTCTCTCTCTTTTGTTTCGTTTCCCCCTCCTTCTTTCTCGTTTATTCCATTGGTTATAATCCTTATTTACAACTTGACTAATGCTTAATGTGAAGTTATTTGTAGAACCTACATTGAATTGCCTGCCTCCATGGGGAGGGGTGGAAGGGGAGGAGAGGGAGAGGGAGGAAATTTGGATCTCAAAAGCTTGTGGAACTGAATGTTGTAAACTAAAAGTAAATGAATAAATGCATGAACAAATGAATGAATGAATGAATAAAATGTTGTCTCTTAAGAAGCTTCCATAATTTAATCCTATTCAGGAAAAACATGTATGTGCCCTAAGAGTGCCAAAAAATGGACTGAGAAAGAAGGCATTATTCTATAGCTTTACCAAGAGGTAGGAGGTCAATCCTGATGATGTAGAACAGGGGACTACATGTGGTCCTCCAAGTCTTCAAGTGTGGCCTCTTGACTGAGTCCAAACTCCACAGAACAAACCCCCTTAATAAAAGAATTTGTCCTGTAAAACTTGGACTCAGTCAAGAGGCAGCACCCAAAGACCTAGAAGGACACATGTGGCATTGAAGTTGCAGGTTCCCCACCCCTGGCCTAGAATGATGTTCTTAGGCAGTTTCTTCTCTATCACCAGCCATTCAGAGGACAAGTTACAAAAAGCAGTCACATGATATAGGCCCAAAATACAAACCTGATCTTACCAGCTTCTCTGAGAACTCAGTCAGTTTCAGTGATTTCCTTTTACCAACAGGATCTAATATAAACCCTTCCACTTGTCATTTAAGGGTCTTCAGGGCCTGGTTCCATTCTACCTTTCCAATCTTATTTCACATTTCTCCCCTTTCTGCCCTTTGGAGTCCAACCAAACTGGTTTCCTCACTATTCTTCACACTCCATGCCTGGAATTCACTTAATTATCACCTCTTCCTCCAGTAATCCCTGGTTTCCTTCAAGACTCAGCTCAAGTACCACCTTCTGCAAGAGGCTTTGTCAGCTCCCCCCTCCCCCCACCCCAGCAATTAGCACCATCACTCACCCTCACTCACAGGTAGCTTTTTGGTGTTTTACATACATCTATACATCTATATATGTCCATGGAAGCTTCCTGAAAGCCAGGATTGTTTTCCTTTTTCTATATATCATTTAAACCTACAACGGTACTTGATACATAGCAACTGCTTAATTAATGCTTATTAGTTGATTAATTGAATGATTAATAATGGATAGGAATGAATTTAGAGTCAAGAGGATTTGGGTTCTGACCCTGGTTCTATTACTTTCAAATCACATGACTTGGACAAGGCATAAAAATGAGGGAGTTGAGCTATCAGAGGTTCTTATTCTAAGGTCTAGAAATTTGATTTTTTTAAAAAATCAATAATTATTTAAATCTAATTAGTTTCCTTTGTAATCATATATGTTTCTTTTGAGGTTTATCAAAATACTATTCTGAGAAGGAGCCCATAGGTTTTAACAGACTGCCAAAAGGCTCCATGAAAGGTCAAGTACTTCTGGTCTATAGGATCACTAAGATCCTTCCAGTTTTAAATCTTATAATCTACTATGGTCTATCATAGTCCTTCAATTTTCTAAGGTCAGAGCAGGGGTGAGGCACCTTAGTTCCATAATTCATGCTCCTCCTTAGTGAACTTGTCTTTCCAGCCACCTTGGAAGCCCCCCCATCAAATGGTCCCAGGTAGAGCAAAGGGACCCAGAGAGAGCCCTGCCCTCCCCATCCTGCAAACAAAGCCAGCAATGCTATATATTAGAAGGCTCAGGCTGGGAAAGTGGTTATCCTTTGCTGAGCTGTTTACCCTTCCCAAGGAGCAGAAAATGCATGGGTAAGCTGGATATATTATTTTCAGACTTGCTAACAGGCCAGGTCTCCTCATGGTTGAATTCTCAGCCAACTGCTCAGCTTCTCTGAGAAATACTTCCCTCCCCACCCCAACTCCTTTCCCTTTTTCCATGTGAATCTCTTCCAAGTTGGTACAGGCACCTTGGGTGGCAAAATCCATTTGCTCTGGGCCCCACCCCCGTCAGCCTCTCCCACTGGCAAATACCTCATATTTGCCAGGAGCCAAGTGAGCTCTGGGTAACCCCAGAGATATGTCTTCTCTGAAAAAGATCTCCAAAAAGAAATAATGAAGTTTCTGAAATCTTCTCTCCTTTCGTTCTTCCTTTCCTCACTTCCATTTTCTTTGCTCTTTCTTTCTTTTTTTCCTTCTTCTTTTGCCAATTTCTTCTCCATTTTCCTCTTATTCTACATCTTCATGTATCTATTTTTTTTCCTTTTTTCTTTCTCTCCTTCTACTTTTATCTGATTCATTTCAACTTGATTCAATCCAATAGGTATTTAGTAAGCCTACTATGGCCAGACACTTGCCTAGATGCTTAGAATATGAAGACAATAATGAAACAGTCCCTGCCCTCAAGGTGCTTACATTCCATTGGGGGAAGTAACATATACATAGATAGGTAAACATATAATATAACAAAGTTCATTCAAAGTAGTATCAGGGATGGGAGAGAGCTCCAACAACTTGGAGAGAGGAATCAGGAAAGATTATACCTGAACAGAACTTCAGAGGGATGGAGGGATTTCAAAAAGCAGTAGTGAAGAGAGAGTGCCTTCCAAGCATGGGAGATAGTCTGTACAAAGGCATGTAATCAGGAGGTACAATGTGATTCATGAGGAAAGTGGTAAATCAGTTACTTTTACTGGAACATAACATATGTGGAGAGTTATATGAAATTAGGCTAGGTAGACAGGCTGGTGGGAGATTATGTAGTGCATTAAATGCCAAATTGAGGTATTTATTTGTACTAGAGGCAATAGGAAAACATTCAAGTTTTTTAAGCATGAATGTGACATGGTCAAATCTGTTCCTTAGGAATAGTCATTTGGCAGCCTTGTAGAGGATAAATTGCTGAGAGGAGACCTGAGGCAGGTAGACCAATTAAGATACTGTTGCAATAGACTGGACAAGAGCAGATGAAGGGCTCAACTTTAATGGTAGCCTTATAAATGGAGACAAGGGAATTGACTGATGGGAAAGATGTTGTGAAAATGGAATCAATAAGAATCTTCTTTGTGACTTGAAAGCTTTAATGTGTGTGTTTGGTTCATGGAGAATGTGCAACAGATGGAAAGGGCCCCCATTGAAGTAATTAAGGGGATTAGGATGCAAGTGGTTAATTGTGGGAATTGAGTGAACCACACTGACTCCATCTTGTGACTCAGTTCTGGAGCTAACTCAGTTCCCTTTCTATTCAATTATGGGTCTAGTCTAAATTCTGTCCTGTGAGAATACTTCATTCAGTTGTGGGAATTGGGAGAAAACCTTATTGTATTGTTTTAACTTAATCCTGCATGGATGGGAAACTGGACCATCTCTTCCTGCTATTTAGGGGCATTTAACTAAGGACCTATGCTGACCAGAAACCCAGTCAGGTACAAAGACTGATGCAAGGAGTTTTCTCACAATTTGTACATCTCAAGCAGCCCATATGTCTTATCTGAAAACTGGCCCCATATTGCTCAATCAGTTACTGTTACCATATTCCTCTGATTGTTTATAGACATTTCTGAATTCAGAGAATAGCACCTGTTCACTCATAAAGCTCCTAATTTTTCATCCAATTAGAAATCATATTACTTTATGTTGCATTGTTTCTTTTTAACTTATTGACCTTACTTGATTAATTGATTTTTAATGTATACAAATCTATATACTCCTGTATTCAGGGTCCAGTCCTAAGCTGAGGAGACCTGGAGGTCCCAGATTATTGGGAAATTGCTATGAATTGCTTAATAAATGGATATCTTAGAAGACCAGACCTTTGTTTCCTCAGTCATCTTGTCTTTCACCTGCCACACTGTGGGACATAAAGAAAGAAAAAGAACTCGTGTTCTAGGTAAAGGTTGGAGGAAATGACCTCCAAGGTTTCTACCAGCTCTGAAATTCTACAGTTCTAAGGTTCTAAGACTCCTCTGGACACCTTGAAGATCCTCAGAGAAGTTCCATTACTAGGAGGTGGATGGGTGTCTGCTCCTTAGGGTGGGGGCAGGAAACCACCTAGTAGCCCTTTCTCATGTAGTCTGCCTAATACTTCCAACCAACATTTATCTCCTCTTCCAACAGACACCCCAAAGCAATTATGTCTGTACCATCTACTTTTGCATTCAATTATATCCAATTTAACCTAATTAGAGAATAATCCAAGCCAGAGTATAATTGTTCTATGTATGTCAGTGTTGTCTCTCCAACTAGTCAAGACTCTTTGTATATCACCTAGAGGCAGCAGCTAGCCCCCACCTGGTACAGAGCTCATACAGACAATGTGAGGTGGGGGAAACTTGCAGTTAAAATGCTTGCATTTGAAATGCAACTTTGAGGTGTAAAAACTTTCTGATCCTCAGTTTCCCTAACTCTAATATGACCATTTCTTATAGCGAAGAAGAAAGAAAATCTGACAGCATATGCAATGTCCCAGACTCATATTCCCCCACTTTGACAAAGAAGGAAGCAGGGCACCTTCTCCCTCTCTCCCAGTGCCATTCTTGGTCATTACAATTAAATAACATAGACTTTAAATGGCTTGGATTCTTCCATTTACCCTGTTGTGGGTATTGTGTATATTGTCTTACTGGTTCTACTTATTCCACTTGAAACAGTTTATATGAATACTTCCCTGAGTTCCTCACTTTCATGGCTCAGTAACACTCTATTATATTTGCACATCTCAACACCAAAATCCAAATGTCCCGGAAAGGGATAGGGATAACACACAAACACAATAGTGTCATCAGCATTTTAGATGAATCTATTTTGTTTGTTTTTATGATTAGTTTTTTTAAAAAACATATTAAGCATCTATTATGTGTAAAGCAAAAAAGGAAAGTTCCAGGGATAGAAAAGAAAAAAATGAAACAGTTCTTGCCCTCAGGAAGCTTACATTTTGCTGGAGTAATAAAGGATGTTTGCAAACAACTGAATATAAAGTAATAGAGGAGGGAGAGAAGGTCAATAACTGGGGATTGGGTGAATTATAAAAGGCATTGAGCTGGGCTATGAATAAATGAATGAAGTTTTGAAGGAAGCTAGAGAGGTCTCCTAGCAAAATCCCAAAGGAATGGAACCCTGAATTCTGACTTTGATGCCAATTGAGTAGGGATGGAAAACTGCAAAGGATGGGACAGCATGGTCTAATGGACAGAGCTAACAGAAGGTCTAATAGAAAGCATTTTGTAGTAGGATTCAAAAGACTTGGGACAAAGTTCTCCTTATACCACTTACTGGCTTGAGTGGCATTGGGTAAACTACTTGACATAATTTTTCCCCTCTGTAAAGTAGGGGTATCACTCCCTTTCAAGTCTATCTCACAGGTATCTAAAAAGAGACTATCTAATCCATGCCCTTCATTTTACAGATGAGGAAGCTAAAGGTCAAGGAGGTTGTCACCTCCTCAAGGGCATACAGCAAGGAACTGTTAAAGCAAATGAAGGCATTTATATAAATTGTCTTTTAAATTGTAGAGTTGCATTTGAATAGGGTGTTGTAATTATTATAAAGAGAAGTTGGATGGGCTCAAAAGTATAGCTGGGTCACCATAGGGAAGGGAAAATTCTTGTGGAAGTCTATTCTACCTCTTTACATAGCAGGATGGAGAGAAGTCCCAAGACAGATTTGCACTTCACCATTTGGGATCCTGGTCCCATATAGTAGTAAAAAGTGTGGAATTGCTGACATGGGTCCTTCTACAATTAGAGAAGATGCTCAGGATTCTCATTAGCCATTTGAGTGTCTGAAGAATGCCATGATTTCAAACAGAGAAACCAAAAAAAAGAGTTGAAGGTGAGGCTCTCACTTAACCCATTGTCTAGGAGGGTCTATGACCAAGAGATGATGACAAATTCTTTTGTTTCAGTAGCCTCCAAATGAAGGCAAAGGGAGAGTGTAAGAGAGATAAGGAAAGAAGACAAGGGATGGCAGCTCCTGAATGGGGCCCTGATATCACAGTCTTATGTGATCTGACATAGCAGCAACTCACTGACAGAATGAAATGTGGGAATGGGAGAGGAAAGGGTGCAGGAGGGGCTATTACTGAGGGAGGGGAGCAATGTAAATACCCAGAACAGCTGAAACAACAGAGTAAATGCAGGAGAAATGACATGTCAGAGGAAATGGGACCAGCCAGCCCATAAATTAGCCATTGAGAAATGGGGGTTGGGGAGGGAACCATTGGAGCAGAGAGTAAAGGAGCGTACATAAAGCCTCTCTGAGAAGGACTCAGGATCTGAGAATGCAAAATAGAGATGCTAAGCCAAGGTAGAAACTTGCAAAGAAGATGGAGGGAAAAGAACTGATTTTCCTACAATACTGCAGATCACTCACCAGTCTTGTTTAATAGTGGGGCTGGTGCTGGCCAACAATTTGTCATAGTCCAGAAGACTCTGCTCTAGGAGTCAAGTGACCTGGTTTCTCGTGCCAAGGTCTACCGCTAACTTACCAAGTGCCTCTGGGTATAGTAACGACAACAACAACACTAAATAATAATAATAATAATGATAATGAGCATTTATGTAGTGCTTTAGGTTTGCAAAATGGTTTGCATTATTTTATTTGATCCCCTCAATCATCCTGAGAAGTAGATACCATTATCATCCCCCTTTCACAAGTGAAGATATTGAGATTCACAGAAGTTAAGTGCATTGTCCAGGGTCATCTAACTAAGCTAACTGGTCTCTAAGCTGGTATCTGAGATAGAATTTGAATTCAGATATTTCTTATCTAAGGCCACTATGCTATGTAGCTGCATGGCACCTTAGCAACCTCATTTAGCAACTCAGGGAATTGGAATAGACGATCTGTAAGGTCAGTTTAATTTTTTTTCTTTTAAATATAGATTTATTTATAGAAAAAATTAAAATTTTATGACATCAAAATTGTACACAACAAGCAAAAGACACCAGCTAAGGCCATTGTAAAAGCTTGAGAATGGATCACGGGAACCAGTTCTCTCTGAAGCCCAGAGAGTCTTCTAGGATGCCCCTTGGGAGAGGCTGCTATAGTGGAAAAGAAACCTTAACAGAACATGCACACCTCTGCCTTGTGTATATCAAAGGGTTGGAGTACTTTCATTTAGTGGGAGACAAGGTCAGATGGGAGGATTCCCACTTTCCAACCAAACCTTATGTTTCATTTCTTTTCTTTTCTTTTTTTT
>CM053580.1:58078403-58130176 GCA_028627135.1 Pseudochirops cupreus | reverse complement strand
AATGTTAAATACAAATATATATATATATGTATGTATATGTATTATCATTATTATTATTATTATTCACATGCAACTGGGAAAAAGATAAAAAAAGAAAAAATTAAAAAAATAAAAAAAGATAAAAAAAGAAAAAAAAGGCACTGGGGTAGGGAGATCCATCTTGCCCTCCCAGAAAGTCAGAGGGGTGATGGGGGAGGATATAGGAGAGAGCAGATTGGGGGAGGGGGTATACAGTGGTATCGCTGTTTTGGGGTGGTGGGTATGAGAAAGATGGGGAGAAAATTTGTAACTCAAAATCTTGTGGAAAAGAATGATGTAAACTAAAAAATAAACAAATGTTTAAAAAAACGCAACCACAAGGGTAGTAAATGGCAGGGCTGAGATTTGAACTCAGGTTTAGGCATTCACAGTTGTACTGAACCATTGAAATATGAAAAGACCTAAAACTTGAGAGATTTTTTTGTAACAAGAACATATTTTAAAATCATATTGATATACTTCATGATTATATAAATGAACACACTAATTCTCCTGAGAATATGTGAAAGAGACTAATCTGAGTTACTAGAGAAAGTTTTTTACACCAATGAAATCACATGTTGGATCACAAAGAAAAAGAAACAAGGATAGAAAGAAGAAATGAAAGGGGAAAGGAGGAGAGAAAAAAGAAAGGAGAGAAGGGAGGGAGGGAGGAGGAAAGAAGGAAAGTGAGAGAAAGAAAAAAGAAGGAAAGAGAAAAAGAAAGAAAGGGAGAGAGAGAAAAGAAAGAAAGAAAAAGAAGAAAGGAAGAAAAGAAAGAAGGAAGGAAAGAAGGAAAGAAGAAAGGAAGGAAGGAAAGAAGGAAGAAAGGAAAGAAGGAAGGAAAGAAAAAAGGAAGGAAAGAAGGAAGAAATGGAGGGAGGGAGGAAGGAGAAAGGAGGAAGAAAAGGTAAAGACATTTGTCTACATGCATTCCCATTCTCTCTATGTTCCATCTTCCCTCAGTGGGGCAGTTGTGTTTGTTTGTTTTTCCAATTCAACCGATCACAGAAACCAATGCTAACAACTCAGCATTTCTATCTGCCTTAACGCTAGCAAGCGCTTTACAAGAACTTCTTAAAACAGAAACCTTTTTTCTTTTTGTTTGTTGCAGGCACCTCTTCTGAGACCTGTGTGAGACCCTCCAGGCTGTGTATCTCAGAGGTGATAATTGAATTTCTCAGGGAGCCAAAGTCACTTGAGTTTTGAATTTGTGTTGGTTGTGACAGAATTGCAGGAGATACACATTACCTACCTGCCAATCTCTCTGTACATCCTCTCCCTACTTAATGCCCACCCTTCCAGTGGCAGGGCCTTCATATCTAATGAATGAAAGCTTCCCAGCACAAGGTATGGTACTGAGCCTGGTATATTGGCTTACATTTATAGAAGCCTTTATGGCTACATGCCCTTTACGTTATTTTCTATAGTACTCACAACAACTTCAGGTGACAAATATTACAGATATTTTCATTTTATAGATTAGATGACTCGGAATCAAATAATTTTAAATCACTCACGTAAGGCCATATATCTGGTCAATGGTTGAGTTAGGACTCGAATCCAGATCTTCCTCCTGCTTGCTTCTTGTGATCTTTCCATTACCTTATCGTATGCTCTGGGGATCATTAGACTAAGCAAGGGTTTGGTAATTCAACTATTGTGAGTTTTGATCCTGGCTTGCCCCCAGGGTTCTAGCTGAGCTTACATGGATGGCTCTGACTTTTCCCTGACTCTATAACTCATCTCTATGATGAGCAGTGCAGCTATTGTCTGCCCCAGTGTATGTTTATGGATACTTTTTTATCTCTTGGCTCTCTGTCTTGAGAGTCAGCATCATCTATAGAAAGCTTTGCTGAGTGTCAGGCAAACCTGGTGCAATCCCACTTCTGACACACATTGTCTACGTGACCTTGAATATATCATTTAAACTCTTCACAGATGATATACCACTCTAAAGTTGGGGTTTTAACTGTAAGTCCACAAACCCTCAGATTTCAAGGGGTCCATGAACTTGAATGGGGAGAAAACCACATCTTTATTGTCACTAACCTTTGATTTTCTTTTATTTTTTGCATTTAAAAATGTAATTTGGAGATGGAGTCCATGGGCTTTATCAGACTGCTAAAAGGTTTATGATGTCAAAAAAGGCAAAGAACATTTGCCCTTAGGAAAATTGGTACCAACATTGACTGGTTGACATTGGTAGGGATACTTTGTTCAGTGAGAGTTCCCTACACACAGTGTTAAGTTTTTAAAAGTCTTTTTAAAAAGTAAGCACCTTTCCTAAGAGAAAGCGCAATCTTTGTATGGAGACTTGCCTAGTACAATTTTCCTGTAATTAATGGGTAGTTATAATTATATAAAGATGTATAGATAACTATAGATCTGTCTGGACCTATCATTTCATCAATTTAAGGAATTTATGGTGTGGAAAATCCCTTAATAAATGCAGATTGGCAATTCATCTTTAAATTAGTCTTAGAGAGTTTCTTGGAGGTATGTGGAGGTTAAATGCCTTGGCACCCTTACTATTTCTCAGAGGCAGCGTTTGACTTTTGTTTGTCCTGATTCCCAGGGTGATCCTTCATCTACTCCGCCACTCTGCCTCCTACTAATAATGATAATAGCATCTAACCTATATAGCTTTAAGGGTGGCAAAGTACTTTACATACTATTATCACAGTTTGCTCCATAACAACCCTGTGAAGTCGGTACTCTGTGTATCATTATTCCGCTTTGCACGTGACAAATGTGATTTACCCAGGAGATTGCAAGGCATAGTGGCTAGAAGTTAATGCTTATGATCTATGCGATGATGGGATAGTCACTTAACTTCTCTGAGACTTGATTTTTTCACTTGTAAAGTGAAGGTAATAATGCATATCATATTTCTCTTGCAAAGATGTTGTGAAGCTCAAATGAGATCCACAACAAGAAATATTCATTAATTAACACATTATGTGTTCAACACAGTGGATACAAAGACAAAAATGAAACCAATGCGTTGGTATATATAAAACATCTTGCAAACTTTAAAGCATTGTAAAAATGTAGATGGTGATGATGATGTAACGTCATGGAGATGAGAATAGGAGATGACTTTCTAGGAGAAATGGCAAAGGTGAAAATCTGGACTGGGACTGGGATATTGAGGTAAGGAGGGGAAAAAAATAGACATAGAATAGGGTGGGTTGTGAAAAAAAAAAACATTGGAAACTTCTAGAGAACCTGGGGTGGGGAATCCAGAAATAGGGAAAAGGAATGAAGAAGCTTTAACAGCAGAGGTTCAGCTCTGGGAATTATAAATTCAGTTAGTTCAAGGAATTTGTAGATTCATAGTTTCTTGGAATTGAAGAGGCCCCTAGAACTCATCTAATTCAATTCTTTGTTTATGCAGATGAGGAAATTGATGCCCCAGGGATCTTTCCACTACTGTGAGTGGAGACTAATGGGATGAGTTGTGAAGGCCATTTTGGAGGCTATTATAATAATTCCAGCTTGAGGTGATGAAGGCTAGGATTAAATAGTATCAGTGGAAATGGGAAGAAGGGAACTATTGTGAGAGACATCATAAAGGGAAAATGAATAAGACTTGGTAAATTACTGAGTCTGAAGGGCAAGGGAGAGGAAAGATATCTCTGACATTTCAAGCCTAGGTGACTAGACAATCTTAGCATGAATGGGGAAGTAAGGAGAAGGGAAGGTCAACTTTAGTTATGTTGTGTATGAGATTGATTGTTGAGCATCCAGGCAAAGACATCCCCAGGCACTTAAAACTGACTACAAGACCTGACCATTTAATCAGCTGAAGATTAACTATCCAGGCTGACCATATCCAGCTGGGAAAGGGAATAACGGAGGGACTATTGCCAGTAAATCTCATTCATCTGAATGATGTTTATCCAAAGTAAGCAATCAGCTTGTCCTCAACAGTTAACCAGAATATGGAAGATTTGATCAAGAGGACCAATTAGGAAGCTATTGGAATAATCCCAGTAAGAGGTTATGAGGGCCTGGATTGGGGTTCTGCCACGAAGAGTAGAATGGAAGGAATAGATATGAGAGACATTGTAGCAGGAGAATGGGTAGGACTTGGTAAACATATTGGATCTGGGAACTGAGGGAGATGGTTCCAACATGTTATGCCTAAGTGACCAGCTACGTGATGGTGTGATTTAAAAGAAATTTTAAAAAGTCAGGAGCAGGGGCTGGTTTAGAGAGAAAAATTATTAGTTTAGTTTGGGATATAATGAGCTGGTGATACCAGTATAGCATCATATCACAGCCAGGTGAATATGTGCTCACTTACGGCAAAAGATTTGTAGTCATTTTTAGGTCAAAAATGCATCTCTCTCTCTCTGTCTCTGTCTCTGTCTCTGTCTCTGTCTCTCTCTCTCTCATACATGCACATGCAAACATATATATACATACCCACATATGCCATGAACTGATTGTGTCGAGTGTTGATAAAGTCAATGGTTTCTTGTTCCATCAACTCTACATCCTCCAGTCCTGGAACTACCCCTGAACTGAACTTCCTTTTTGGGGGAAGGATAAGAAGATCAACTCAATATAGAGATATCCCTCTGCCCTTCTATATAATAAAATCCACCTCCATATTTTCTTTAGGGTATTGCACAGCTGGTAGCATTGGTGGTCAATAGCTTGCCACTGCTCAGTATATGTATAGGATTCAATTTTGGGTGTTAGCCTATGCTTAAATACATAAATTTTCCCCAAATTCTAATTCTTCTTTGTAGCTAATCTAGGGAACTGCTTCTTGAAGCCTTCATGCTTAACTTCTAATCTAATCCAATGCATAAAAGATGTCAGGTCTTCTTTTTGCCTCCCAGGATACAAAGATTTGCAGTTCCTGCTTTTTGATTATCTATTCCTTCCTCTTGGGCCACTGTCATTATAAGTGAGGTCTACTATACATTTCCTCTCCTTTTCTTTCCTCTGTCTTCAACTTAATGCAGTACATTGGGGTTTCCAGGGTTTATTGGAGTCCTTAGGGTGGGGGCTCTCAAAGTGTGGTAACTGGACCCTTGGGGGTCCCCAAGACTCTTTCAGGGGATCTACTGGATCAAAACTATTTTCATAATGATTCTAAGATATTATTTCCCATTAAAATGCTCCTCCCTTTTCTAACTTCATATCTGTGGGAAGTTGAATTTTCTTCTGTCTATGTACATACATACATACATACATACATATATCATATGCATGTATGTATATTTATATATATACACACATATAGGTATATGTGTGTATACATATATACAGCAACAGATTGAATGCAGAAGCAGATGTGAAAATCCAGCTGTCTTCTATTAAGGCACACATTAAAGAAATATGCAAAAATATACAAAACAATGCTGATTTCATTAATTTTGTTTTGTTTTGGAAAATTCTGTTACTTAATTTATCAGATTTCATTTCTAAAATGGTAAATATCCATAGTTATAACCCACATGAACAAAAAAACATTGGGGTCTTTAATAATTTTAAAAAATATAAAGGAGTCTTGAGATCAAAAAACCTGAGAACAGCTGCTCTAGTGAACAGGGCCTTAGGGCTAGGAACATCTGCATTCAGATCCTATTTCTGGCACATACTGGCTGTGTGGCCCAAGAGAAGTCATGTAACTTCTCAGTGCTCTGGGCAGCAATGTAGCAAGAGAATGTACCAACCTACCTGTATTGGTAGAGGTAGTTTCATCATACCCATGAAATGACAGTTCTAGTCCCTATCACTTATTCCTATCCCATTGAAGTATTTATCAGGGAACAGAGAATATACAAATTCACAAATTGGGAAAAAGTAGCTGAGCAATAGCATATCAGTCTCTGGCTAGGATGGTCCAAAAGCTTTTTAGTCTAATGTTTAACTACAGTACTAGAGACCTAGCTTGGTTGAGAATCCTCTCCAGGCAGAGAACTATGATGACAACTGACTCTCCCTTGTGGTTTCAAGGTGAAAATGATATATTCTGTCCTAAAACTCTATTTTCTTTATTACTGTTTTTTGTTTTTTATTAACACAAACTGGATATTTAGGACTAAACTTCTTGGTTCATTCTACAATCTTAGTTTCATTCTTTGCTAATCAAGGTCTTCTCTTTGCCTGGAAGGTTTTTGGTGCTTTATCATTATTACGACTACAAAAGTCTTCTACTAATTAGCTATCTCTTCTCCCTCCACCTAAACTGGAGAGTGGGGAGGGTAGAGGATGGGAAAATTGTAAAAAGAAGCTTGTCATACATAAAGTTTGCATTGTCACTTCAATAAAAAATTATCCCTTTAAAAAAATATTCCTATAAAAAGACACAAAGGTTTCCTATCATACCTGCCATCACTCAGAGAGGATGAAGGAGTTGACTATACTAAGAAACTCTACCTGAGTACTCTCTGTGGCTTTTGCATGTTCTGGGAAGTCCTGACCAGTTAGATACCAAAGTCATATTCCATGTCTTATTGAGTGTGTGTGTGTGTGTGTGTGTGTGTTTGCATATGTGTGTATTCCATAATTCCAGTGTTACTCAATCATGGCCCTACAAGAATGACAACAGCCACCACCCTGCAAACAGCAATAGATATTAGAAATTAGGAAGAGCCTTGGAAGTTTGCCAAATAAGAGCCATCTCAGACTGGAGGTGAAAACACGAGACAGTGAGTAAATAAAGAGCTTTATTAAGTGGAAAGACACACATCAATCAGTCCTTGAGTCAGGACACCTGCTTCCTAAGTCAGTGTGTGTCATGGGGCCCAGTCATTTTACTTCCCCAAACCTCAACTGTCTTATCTATAAAATGGGGGTAACAATGCCTGTGCTACCTACCTTCCCGGGGTATTATGAGGGAAGAATTTGATAGACCTCATATTGCTATGCAATGGGAGTTATTACTAATAAATAGAATATTGAGTTATTTCAGAATTCCCCATATGATGGAATCCCCTAATAAATCCCATGTAACTATAGGGATTAATTACCTCATCTATCCCTGACTAAAGTAATGGCACATTACTCTCATATACTACTCTATCGTCATGAGGTTATTTCATATTCATAATGTTCTTGGGACTGATCATGTCACCTCCACATTTAAACCTTTAGGTGTTCTGGGATCAAATATGACCTCCTTTGTTTGGCATTTAAAGCCCTTTACAAGTTGGTGCCAGTCAACAATTCCTGCCTCGTTACTCCTTCCATGCATTATTTAGTTCAGCCAAGTAGACCTTCTTGATGTTCCTTATATGGGACACTCCATTTTCCATCCCTCTGCCTTTGTCCCAGCTATGAGATCCAAATTCTATCTCTCCCTCCTTCTCTGAGATGGTAAGCAATCAGATATAGATCATACATGTGCAATTATTTAAAACATTTCTATATTAGTCATTTTGTACAAGAAGATTTGAATAAAAGTCTGTATTTGAATAATATCAGTTTTTTCTCTGGAGGTGGACAGCGTGCTGGATTGTCTTGGATCATCGTGTTGCTGAGAATAACCAAGTCATTCATAATTCTTCATCAAACAATATTGCTATTACTGTGTACAATGTTCTCCTGGTTCTGTTCATTTCACTATGCATCAGTTCATGTAAGTCCACATTTTTCTGAAATCATCCTGCTTGTTATTTCTTATAGCACAAAAATATTCCATTACAATCAACAATTCCATTACAAACTTGTTTAGCCACGCCCCAATTAATGAGCATCCCTTTGATTTCCACTTCTTAGCCACCACAAAAAGAGTTGCTATGAATATATTTGTACAAATAGGTCCTTCTCCTTTTTTTTTTTTGATGTCTTTGGGATATAGACCTAGCAGTGGAAAGCAACCCACTTTAATTCTCTCCATCTCAGTTTCTTGGTGGCACAGTGGATAGAGCATTGGGCTTAGAATCAGGAAGACTCATCTTCATGAGTTCAAATTCAGACTCAGACACTTACTAGTTGCTTCACCATGGGCAAGTCACTTAACCCTATTTGCCTCAGTTTCCTTGTCTGCAAAATGAGCTGGAAAAGGAAATGACAAAACACCCCAGTATCTTTTCCAAAAAAAACCCAAAACCTTAAAACAAAGAGTCAGAACAAATTTTTAAAAATGGAGATAATAGGTACTAGAGACAGCAGGGTGTAGTAGAGGTAATGCCATATTTGGTGTTGTCAGAAGATCTGGATTTGAATCTTGGCTCTGTCATTTACTGACTTTGTAACCTTGGACAAGTCAGTTCCCTCTGAGCCTCATTTATAAGATTTGGGTCATAACACAAATCACCTACTCTACAGAGCTGTAGTGAGGAAAACACTTTGCATATCTTAAGTATAAGTTGAAATATGAAGAAATATGAATTATGATGATCAAATAAGTTTATGTTTTTAAAGTGTGTTATAGATACATTGGCTGTTTCTGAGTTGCTTTAGCAATTCTAGACAACTTTGGTCTTTAGAAGTCTTCAACAAGAGATTTTTTATTGAAGAGGTCCCTTAGATGAATACTCCTTCTTCTACTGGTTTTCATTTTTTTCCGCTTTTCATGTGGATTTCCTAGAACTCATTTAGGAGCATTCCAGTTCAGTTCACCCAAAGGAATGGTGCTGCATGATGCAAAGAATCCTTTAAGGAAATAAAAAAAAACCCTACTATTTCATGGACTCTGCTTGTACTACTCAGGACTCTACCTAAAAACAGCTCTCGATTTTGCTGTAATAACCCATCCATCTTAGAATAAGCTTCTCAGGAGGTTTGAACATCAAATAGGACTGTGTACTCTGTTGATGAATTCAGCGTGATTGCATACAAGACATAAGGTCGGGATTTCCTCAGAAAATCCAGCTAGGCATAAAGACTATAGGAATGAGTGCTTCAGGCAGAAGACATTTAGGGTATTATAGAATCTGTAGCAAATGAGGAAGAAGTTCAGGGTATTGAAGAAAATTGAGAAAGGAAAAGAAGTAAACCAACCCTGAACATTCTCCTTGGAGATATGATAAAAAGGGCAAGAATATATTACTTAAAAGGCATGAGATCAAGGCTTGGACCCTACCTCTGGCATTTACTATGTGATCCTGGGCAAATCAGCTAATCTTTCTAAGCTGCAATTTCTTCATCTGCAAAGTGGAGAAAATAATACTTATACTATCTCCTTCATTGAGCTGGTATGAGGAAAGTGCTTTGTGAAACATAAATCAAAACTTAAATGATAAATGGGATTTATTATTATAAATATGTCTAAGAAGGGGTAGCCATGATTTGCTTCATCACTAAGAAGAGCCATGATAGTCATGGTTCCCCATGTATCCCACCTATATCCGTTGCACCTAGTATAAGAAACAATGTTGGGGCCAATAGACAAGGATTTCATATATAATTGTGTGTGTATTTGCGGGCTTTTGTGTTGGAGGAAAAAAAAAGGCATGTACTTGAACATGCACGTGGCACTAATGACTATCAATTTTTACTTCAGGTTGTGTGTGTGTTGCTGTTGTTCAGTTGTGTACAACTGCTTGTTATCCCATTTGGCATTTTCTTGGCAAAGATCCTGGCATAGTTTGCCATTTCTTTCTCCAGCTCATTTTACAAATGAGGAAACTGAGGCAAATAGGGTGAAGTGACTTACCCAGGGTCATACAGCTAGTAAGTGTTTGAGGCTAGATTTGAACTCAGGAAGATGAATCTTCTTGACTTCAGGCCTGGTTCTCTATCCTGCACAATCTAGCTACTCCTCTGTGTGTGTGTGTGTGTGTGTGTGTGTGTGTGTGTGTGCGCGCACGTGCGCATACTTATCTGTTCTTCACTAATAGTGTGCTTATTTTGCTAATGGTTTCTAGGAGTTATAAATGAATAAAAATAGCCTTGGTTGAGCATGGCAAAATGATAATCATGCTTGAATTTGCTTTTCAGTCTTTAAGGCTAACTACTACATTTTCCCAAAGTTAAGATATGCTAAGAGCCCCTAATAAGAACAGGTGTGTAAATATGGGGTTGGATCTGAATTTTCCACTTAAATTTAATCACTATTTTTCTGATGATTAAGGGGTCGTGATCAATTGATACCAGTATATTAGACTCTACATTGATAAAGAATGGTATCCCAATCACCTCTGGACCTGTCACTTATTTGATTTCATATTATTAGGCTCTTAACAATCATTTACCTACCTTGACCCACTTTGATTCATAAATGAGTGGATTATTCTAAATCATTCCTCTAAATCTTCTGTTCACCACTAAGGAAAAAGAGAGGTTTTAGGAACTAGAATTTTCCTTCTTGGTAGGCTGAATATTCTTCTACTATGTACCTTCTGAAGAGCAGACAGCTATCTGTGCAGCCTTGGTAAGTTCCATCCTACCTGAAGGCAAATGAAGAGATCCTCTGATCGGTTTGCATTCTATCCAGTTCTAGGCTGACACAACTTTATGATCAGGTCATTTGGAGTTCCATTGTATGAACTTGCATCCCATAATCCAGACCAAGAGAAAAAGCCTGAATTTCCATCCATGACTTTTCAACCTGAATGTGGTTGAAGATGGGATGACTGACTACAAGTTCATCAACTCAGTGGAAAAGAGGAAGGAAGGGAAATTTATCTGCCACATTCCTGTCATAACAGTTGTGGTATTTAGGATTATTTGCACTTTTTTTTTTTGTTTGGAGGAAGGGTCATGAAAGGGCATGAGGATGCTTATTGATGAAAACAGGAGAAGGAAAATGAGAAAGAGAGAAGTAGTGAAGACAGGCATGTACATATGTAGCCCTAAACATCTCCATACACACCCAGAAGATACATGCACATTGTATCTATGCACCACATATATCTCATGTGTATGTCTTAAGCCAGTTAAGATGAAGACTCTTCAGTTCTCAGGATGATCCTTCTCCCAAGGGTAGTCTCTTGATGGACCAAGTTACATGAGGCCCTTGGGACAAAGGGGCTTTGATCCCTCAAGAAAATAAAAACAATTATCTCATTTGATGTCATGACCCGAGAGGCTCATTGACGTCAGAACTGCTCACCCTACCTCCCAAATGACCCACAGTGAGAAGCCAGCTCCCAGGCCCCCTTGGAGCTCCCATCTTTCATAGAGACACTTTTACTGCCTTTAATTCCTCAAAACTGGGAGAGGTGCACGCGGCAGGAAGATAAAGACTAAGAAATGACATAGGCCACTTGTGGTGGTATGAAGGAGGCTTCTCTGGATAAAGGAGAGGAAGACTAATGTTAGGGAGAGACAGCAAGTGCTGGACTAGAAGATGGTGACTTTTGTATTAGTATCTTCATGTTTTGACATCTTGCTTACTTGTAATATCTTGAATTAGTCAGTTCCTCCTTCCTGTACCTCAGTTTCCTCAGCAGTAAAAGAGGGAGAATAGCCCTGCTCCATTTCTAAAATTATGGGGATGTTGAGAAGACTTGTCCAGAGGTCATAAAGAGCTTCTTAGACAAAGTGGTTATTGCTATAAACAAGATGGTAAGTGGGAGAGAGACAGGCAGACAGAGAGACAGAGACAGACAGAGAGACAGAGAGACAGACAGAGACAGAGAGAAAGAAACAGAGAGACAAAGAAAGACAGAGACAGAGACTGCCTGGCTGGCTTACTGGTTGGTAGGCACTTGAGTATGAGAGAACCTCCTTACCAGGGTGGCTGCTCCTTGGTTCATGGTTCATTTAGACTCTGGTATTAGCTTTGTGGTTTCAGGAATTCCATTTCACCTGTTTATTCAAGATGCATCAGGTGCCAAGGAAGTGACCCACAGTCAATAAAGTCACAAGAGACTGTCCAGAGTGCCAATTTGAAATTTATTGCCCCAAGTGGAACATTACATTTGACCCATTTGATCCATATAAGTTCTTCCCAGTATAAAAACCTACCAGGAGACATAATAATAATAGAAGATGGCTTAAAGATCATAGAGGTAGAGTCTGGGAAATTACATGGTCTTAAAGGATACTATCATCATATGGGATACCATAATAGCTCTTCTGTAGATTGATCTATATCTGCCAATTAGATGAGAAAACTCATGCTTTCCAATCAGGATAATTCTCCCCTGGAATTCAACTTATTCTGTGAGCTTACTGGTGTGGAAACTCTCCCCTGGTACAGATTACAATTCTGCCACATCTTGTCATGCTGCTCAGTGCCTATTGATGTCCTTCCATAAATTTTGTAAGAGTATTTACCCTAGAGATGCACTCCTAGAGGTCTTCCCCTGTTTTTATTAGTAACTGCTGATTACCAATAAAGTCCTCAGGCTACTTCTCTTGACAGTGCTGAAGGCACACTGAAAAATCCTTATTCTTATCCTCTCTCTCTCTCTCTCTCTCTCTCTCTCTCTCTCTCTCTCTCTTTCTCTTTTCCCCCTAGATTCCATGCTAAGAGGTTACCTTTTGGCTTACATCTGTAATTCATGAATTATTATTTCTAATACTGCAGTCAGTGTGTCAAAAGACCCTTGGGTTCAAATCCCATCTTTAACACATGCTAACTATGAGTATCCATAGGCAAACAGTGTAACCTCCCTTAACCCCAGTGTCCTCTTTGTAAAATGGGACTATTAATGTCCATGGTACCTACCTGGCAAGGCTGTTGTGAGAATCATGTGAGCTGACATATATAAAGAATTCAGAAAGCCCTAAAGTATCATAAAAATGACAGTTTTCTTTATTATTATTTTAATATTAATTACATGGAGATATGTGTCCAGCATTCCATCCATTATATCATTTAGCTGTCTGAACTAATCAATGGTTCAGCTGTTGAGCCACCATTATAAGAAAAGTCTCTTGACTCCTAGTTCTATTTTTTTGCCTTTTCACCCTACAATGTTCATGTCTTCAGAGCCATGATTAACAGCCATGAGTTACCCATGCTATAAGATGAGCATTGCTTGACTCTAGAGTGACCTCTGACCCTTTTCTCAGACCCCTCTCAGGCCCCATCTTAGTTTCACCAAAACTATTTGTCTGGGACTCAGTGAAATTCCAGACATGGAGTTGGAATCTGTCTAGGTCTCAAAAGGGAGATTTGGAACAATGGAAAGTTTGGGTTTTCTTTTTTTCCTTCATCTAAGGACGTCTTGTCCAGATCAGAAGAAACAACTGGCCCAGGGTGGGAAAGGATTATAAATCTCTGAGGATTTTTCTAAACCTCAGAGAGGAAACACATCTTTGTGGGTTCCCCAATTATGGGTCAGCTCCTGAGAAGAGGAAGAGAGTGGGATAGCAGACTATTTCTCTGCTATCTGAGTAAGATTTTCTTTTTCTCTCAACTTTGGAGACATGCTTATAAAGAGTAAACATGTCAAAAGTCCTGGGTTCCATTTTTCACTACCATCACCATTTGTAGCTATTGATCAATGGCCCACTGATTGCAACATTTTTACAAGGAAAATATTCCTTCTTTTCTCAATGTTCTCACCTGTAAATTATAAACAAAAATATGGATTTTTCCTTTCAAGTCTTCTGAAGAAAGAAGTAAAATAGCTGAGTACCACACCATCACATGCTCAAGTTAAATGCTCTGTCACTGAAAACCTATCCTTATGTTATATCACTCAAGTCCCTCCCACAAGAGAACAGTAATGCCTTTTGTTGATGAGAGAGACTGTGGTCCTCTCACACTTTTTTTTTCCTTTTCAGAATGCAATAAGTACTTTCCCTTCCCTAGCAACTCAGAAGCAGGTTATGGGATCCTGATGGCACAGAATTTCTTGTTTCTCTATGGTAGTGGAGAGAAGAGTGCAGAAAATCAAATACCGCACTATGAAAACAGGGGGAATAGGGCTGTTGCCTTCCTTCCTCATTCGTGTGTCATTCATGTTGTGGGTTACATCTGTGGTGACTTTCCCCTTCTTCCTTTCCTCAGTCCTCCCTAAATCACACCCCACCTAACCAGTCTTAAGGAAAAAGACAGCCTTTTTTAGGCACTTTGCCAAGTGTCTCACAACCTTAGTCTCAGGTTTTCTCCTTCCCAAAAAAGACCTAGGGATGGGGGACCAACAGAGCTCAAGTCTGTTATCCTCCTATGTCTGTCCTATACAGTACTGTCAAAGAGGTTTAAAGGTTGCACCCAAGAAATGTACAAATAGATAAGACCTATTTTCTTTTCAGGTTGAAGTAAAGAAGGCTGACGATAGGGTGGCAGGGGGAGGGGATGGTATCATGACCTTTTAGTTCCTTGACCATACTCTTTTCCATACTTCAGTTTTTTTAAATTCTTTTCTTCTCTTTAACACTCATTCAAAATATTTCTTTTTCTATGAAAGCTTCCTTGAACTCCTCCCCAGCTAATTAATTAATAACCTTAATTAAATTACCCCCAGACCTCACATAAGTTATGTGATGTTCTAATGCAATTACCATATGTTGTTTTGCAAAATTATATATATATATATATATATATATATATATATATATATATATAATATATATATCATATATATGTGCATTGAATGAACACAAGTTTTCTAATGGACTCATATATATGGAATGGTGACTGACTAGAAGTTCTCCAGTTCCAATGAGGGCAAAGCAAGCAAGAATTTAGACTGGATATAAGGAAGAACTTCCTGACTATTTGGAGCTATTAATTAAGCTTTGGAATGAAAAATTATAGGTGCTCCAGGTCCATGTAGTTTTTAACTTTGGGTAAATTCCCTTGTATCTCTGAGAGTTTCCATGGCCTCCTGCACTGAGGCAGGAGGATGGATATAATGATCTCTTCAGTTTTTTTATTTTGAGTTTTGTTTTTTTTTGGAGGGGGGAAGGCAGAGCAGTTGTGGTTAAGTGTCTGAGGGCAGATTTGAACTCAGGTCCTCCTGACTCTAGGGCCGCTGTTCTATTCACTGTGCCACCTAGCCATCCCCAGTTTTTTTTTTATCTTAGTATTTAGTGTGTCTAAGGTCCCAAATACAAAATTCACCAGTTTGTCAAAAAATATTTACAGCCTGTTTCTCCCTGGCCGCCCCTTTCTTTTTTCTTAAAGGAGAGAGAGACTTTGCTAGAAGATGATATCCTAGAATGATGCAAGGCATTTACTTTGGCCTGTGCTCGGGGCCCTGTGTTATTAGAAGGTGGTGCTAGGCTTTCCTGTGATTCCCCAGGGTCAAAGCCTGTTTCACCAATGTGGTGACTCATCTCTTAGTAAAACAATCCTGCACATGCTACCTGAGTGGCTCCAGTATGGCGCTGTGGTCAGGTATCCTGAAACTCTGGGAGCTGGTAACCTCCTCATGCTTTCCAGCAAAATGACACTACACAAAGTGTAGGCCCAGGCCCCTGGGGATGACCCTCTGTCTCTCAATCCTTGATCTGCTTTCTCTGTTTGCTTTGCTTTAGTTCTGTCTCTTTTTCTATCCTTATCTGGCTTGCTCACTGTCCAGTGTGTGTGTGTGTGTGTGTGTGTGTGTGTGTGTGTGTGTGTGTGTGTGTGTGTGTGTGTGTGTGTGTGTGTATGTGTGTGTGTGAGAGAGAGAGAGAGAGAGAGAGAGAGAGAGAAAGAGAATGAGAAATAGAGTTCATGTTTTACTCCGTTTTTTTCTTACTAAAGTAAATGTCACGTACAGATGTTCCATTCAGATGTAGACTATGAAATCTAAGTCAGACTAACACTTCTTTCTTGAGTTTGCCTTCCATCTTTCCTTTTAACTGACCCATTATCACTATACCCAGACCCTTCTAGCTTGATGTGTATGCAGAGAGGGAGGAAAGACACAAAAGGACCCACTTTTATGGGAAATCAGGTTATAATGTAGAGGGGGACAGTTTCTGTGTCTATGTAAATAGTCTTTACTAAATACTTTTTGATAATGATGGTGATGAGGATGTTGGAAAAGATATTAGGGAATTACTGAAGGAAAGGAATTGAGATGCAAAATGAGGTGGACATTTTCATACATAGTCAATTAGTGGATTTATGTTGCTAAATTATATTTACTTTCTATAAGGGAAGGGTTTCACTTTTTTTTTTTAGAAGAGGGAGGTTAAAAGAGGAAGAAGGGGAAGCATCCAAAATAAAGAAGAAAAGGGAATCAATGAATCCTTTCAAAAATACAGAGAAGAAAGCAAAAGAGAAGTTCAAGAGAGGGCAAAGACAAGCTGGGAAGTGTTGGAATTACCATGTTAAACTTGAAATACATGAAAATAAACAAATAAATGAATGAATGAATAAATGAATTAATTAATGAATAAATGGATGAATAAATGAATAAACAAACAAACAAATAAAATAAAATAAAAGCCGACACCGTAGGTAGTGTTGAGGATTGGTTTAATATCCAAAGAATGAAGACCCCTTTCCACCTCCCAAAATTACACACACACACACACACACACACACACACACACACACACACACACACACACACACACACACTATCCTAGGTGATTTCACACCTCACTAGGGGCAGCTACATGGCATGGTGGATAAAATCTTGGGCCTGATGTAAGGAGGACCTGAGTTTAAATCCAGTCTCAGACAATTATCAGCCCTGTGACCCTGTACAAGTCACTTAATCTCCATTTGCCTCAGTTTCCTCAACTATAAAATAATTATAGCATCTACTTCACAGAGTTGTGAGGATTAAAGGAGAAAATAATTGCAAAGCACTTAGCATAGTTCTTGGTAAGTAGTGTGTGCCTTGTAAATGTTTCTTTCCTCCCTTTCCCTGTCCCTTGAGATAGTTTCTACAAACCTAGAGAATGAACCCCATTAAAAGTTCAGAGATCATAAACTTAATTCAGTCAAATGTGTCACTACAGGAACCCACAAGGAACAAACTGGTATTGTATTGCTTTACATCTATTGTAGAAATATTTAATATTACACATCATTTGAATCACCTAAACTGATTTATCACAATCTCAAAACCCAATGTGCAAGTCTTGGAGTTGGGGGCCATCTTTATTTCACCCCATCATCAGATAAAAGGACATTCCATGTGTGAGGTAGGTGTGGTATCCTATTACCAACTATCAGGTCAGTCCCTCGTCCAAATTCTGAACCCTGCCCACTATCCTCTATCACCCAGAATATCTTAAGTCTGATGCATGGTCATACAGCAATGAAAAGCCCCGGCTTAGGAATCGCCAATCTAATTTGAACATCCTTAGTTCACCATCCCCATTTCCACTGCTATTCCAGTCTTCTACACCATCCACGAACATTTCAGTTTGAATAAATTAAAAATAAATGACTATCTACAAAAGATTGGAGATCATTGACTTTGTTCTGAGTCCCATAAAGGAGAAATGACTTATCCAGTATAACAAAAGTGGAAAAGCCCAGACTGAAACCTAGATTTCCTAATTCTTTTCACTATATTACCCAGACTCTTATGTTTAAAGAATTGGTTTTTTGGGGTGGGGAGTACACTCTACATTGTTACTATATTATGACTGCTTCCATAGGTGGAAAGGGACTTGGTAGCTAGGGTTATAGCGGTTAAGGGTCCAAAGCCTGGATTTTAGTCCTGCCTCAGATACTTATGAGCTACATGACTTTGCAAGTCCCTTAACCTTAGTCTTAGTCCCCTCATTTGCAAAATGGAGGTGATAATAGCACCTACCTCATAAAAGAGTTAGTGTGAGGATCAGATGGGAGAACATATGTAAAGCACTTTGCAGATCTATAGTGTTATGTAAATTATTATAATTATTATTATTATTTCCTCACTTCAGATAGTGCCACTCAATATCAATTAGGTATTACTACTACCATTACTACTTCTACTACTACTACTACTACTACTACTACTACTCCCCTACTTCAGATAGTTTCATTCAATTCAATTAGATGAGTTTTTTATAATGTGCTATATGATTAGCTGAGGCTGGGACTTGCATTAGTCTACAACTTGGGGTCTCTCATGTTATAAACAGACTTCTTAAGCTAGGGAGAAGAGAAAGATAAAACCAGGAGATCCTTGATTAGAAAAGAGCAAACAACTGTGCTGGTTGGAATAAACAGATCCTTAGCTCAAATACCAGACAGTCCCATTTATAAGCAGAGAGGCCAGAAGCATGAGACAGAGTCAACATTAGAAACATGTACCAAAGGATTGCAGCATTCTAAGGAAACCATTGAAGAGACACGATCTGGGTTAAGCAGAAGGTCCTGTTACTCAAGAACAATAAGGGTTTGAATTTCACAAAGAGTCTAAAACAATCTTTCCTTTAAATATCCAATCACAAAAGGCTGGTTCTACCTTCCAGCTTCCCTAAACAAACCCCAGATGAACAGCTCCTTGTTGTTTATTGTAACATTATTCTTGGGAGGAAAGGTGGACTCTAAGGGGTTGAAGACAATATCTAGGCTTAGCTTCAAAATCTCATAGATTTAGAGCTGAAGGGAGCTTAGGAGGTCATCCAGTTGAACATCATCTGTTTACAGGGAAAGAAACTAAGGCCCAGAGAAGGTAAGGTTCATACCCAAGGGTACAAAGTAATAGAGTCAGGTTTCACACTCAGGTTGTCTGGTTCTAAAACTAAATGAATCATGTTAATAATTGAAAAATTAGAGATTAAATAAACTAAGCATATCATACCACAGTTAACACTACACAGCTGAGCATTAAATTAGATATTCACTGCCTTCTTTTGTTTTTTAACCATTTCATGTATGTCTGACATTAGTCTAGAACTATCTTGAATCAGGAATCTATTAAAAAAAATTTTTTTCTGAACTTAATGTAGAGTACAGCACAGTACTGAGCACCTAATTCAATCTGTGAATTGTTCTGGACAAAGTAAAATAACTATGCAGCTGGATGGCATAGGGAAGCTAAGCGGATAGAATGTCTAGCTTGGAGTCAGGAAGACTCATCTCCTGGAGTTCAAATCTGGCCTCAGATGCTTACTAGCTGGGTGACCCTGGGCAAGTCACTTAACCCTATTTACCCTTCATCTGTAAAATGAATTGGAGAAGGAAATGGCAAACCAGTATAGTATCTTAACCAAGAAAACCCCAAATGGGGTCATGAAGAGTCAGATACAACTGAATAACAACAATAAAAAAATACTAAATGTACTAGCACTTAATAAATCTTATAAGATTTTACCTTTTAAAGCTTTAATATGAAATATGTCCTTTATTATGATCAAAAAGTGAGTTTCTTCAGTAAAAATTACCTTTTCCCAATCTTTGGAACTCCAGTCTTTCTGTTACTCATTTCATGGCAAGTGTTTTATTTTTTATTCATAACAATGGTTAGCAGATTTTTTTTTTTGCTAATCTTCTCACTGTTCTCCCAAATTCTAGAGGGCTATGCTACGTTGTAGAGGAATAAATAACAATCTTTCTAGCTGTGAGGTCCCCCTGAAGTTCTTAGTTAGTTTTCTAAGGAATTCAGTTCTCAGCAATTATTTTCACCTTTTTAACCTTGCTTTTGTTTGTATATCAGTTTACCTCTTTAATCATGGGTTTGAATTCTCTCTGAGATTTTTTTTTTACTTCACTACATTAACAAAACAGCTGCTGAAATATCTATAACAGTCATTGAAATGTGCTCTTTAAGAGGAATAACTTTTGCATATTTCTTAAGAGTAATATTCAGTCTATAAAAACACAGAATTAAAAACAATAAAAGAGAGCAATAAAATATGTATTTGTCATGAACCTCATACTCAAACTAAAGATCGAAGGGGGGGGGCCTCAATTCAGTTTCATCTGGTCAAGGTTAGATATTCTGAGTCAACTAGTGTCAATACAAGCACAGATATAATAATCCTTGTTACAAAATTAAACCATATCAAAATTATTACTTCTTTCAAGTACTTCATGTACATACTCTAATAGCTTAAAAAACCTTTAATTGATAGGAATAAGAGATCATTTCTCTTTGCTATTTCTCAATAGAGTCTTAGTCTATGGTCTCTGTCCCCTACCCCTATCATCTCCTTTTCTTCTTTGAGAATTCCCTAATGAATCTGTGTCCCTTAATTACTTTCCAGCATGCCTTGCCTAGACTATTTTACCTGTTTCGATCTTTCCCAGTTCCCATATTGTCCAGTCCCTTGAATCAAAAGTTTTTGTGCCTTAAGCTTATTTTCTCCTTTCTACTCTCTTCCCTATCATATTCAAGAACAATAACTTGGGTTGTTTTTGTGTGTTTTTGTTTCTTAAATGGATAAATATTTCTAATTAGCCCTCTGTCTTCCTACTCCCTACTTTCCCCCCAAACATTTAATGACTAAAGTTGTGTCCTTAGGATGGGAAAAATCTAATAAATCAACTGAGGGACTGACCATAAATCTCTGACGACATACTAGCTATCAGTGTTTTAAGTAAATAAAATCAGTTTAATTTTTATAGAGTGGTGATGACTAACTACCCTGTGGGGAGAGTCTGGGCTCTTGGCTTTTCTCAAGGTTTTCAGCCAAGGCCAAGAAAAAATGTATTTAAATGCTGGAAGTGTCTTCGAGAGTTCATTACATTAAATTCTCTGCCTCTAAGGACCCACTGTGTCTGACCCTACTCAATCTCCCTTGGGAAAAGGTCTCAGGTACCTGGAATACAATAGTGTAAAGAGTGATGGCTAAAACCAAAGGTGAGTTGGAGCCAGCTCTAACTTCATGAAAGTACCATTGTTAAATTTTCAGTATGATCATTTTATACTTCAGAAATGGCAATCTCTACAAACTAGTGCTTGATTTATTGTTCTGTTGACTGTTTAGACTTAAGAAACTGATGCGGATTAACCTTAAAAAATATGTATGCATGCCTCCCCCAACCCATTGTTAAACATTTCCTGGAATACCTCTGTATTTCTCTAGAAGTATAATTTGAGGTCTGTAGAAGTGTGGTAGAAAGTTCAGGGAATTAAGTCATTATGAGACTGGAGATCTGCTGACTATAGGATAACAACAATGACAATAACATTAACAATGACTCCCATAGCACTTCAAGGTTTGCAAAGTGCTTTATATCCATCCCTCATTTGAGCCTCACAAGAATTTTTGTCTATAACTATCTTGCTTTATGAGGATAAAGCACCATTCAGAATAATAGGTTATAAAGGATCTTGAGAGTTCATATCATCTAACTCTCCCTTCTTTCTAACTTACTCATCAGTGTCAAGGGCACGGAAATGCTCCCCTAGTCACCCAGGCTCCCAGCCCAGGTACCATCCTCAATTTCTCAGTCTTTCCCAGCCCCCTCCCTCTCATATCCAATTAGTTGCCAAGTCCTGTTGATTCGTTTTCCCAGAATGTCTTGTGTTCCCATGCCCCATATCCTCTGACACTTCCAGGCAGACCTTCATGACCTCGCACCTGGACTATTGTAATGGCCTGGGTGTTCTCTCCATCAAAAGCTCTCCCCACTTCAATCTATCCTTCCCTCAAATATTAAAGTGGTCTTTTTGAAACATAGGACTGACCATGTTACTCCCTTACTCAGAAAATCTCAATGACTCTTTGTTACCTCCAGGATCAAATGTACAATCATCTTTTTGGCTTTGATGTTCTTTATGACTTGTCTCCTTCCTCCTTATAGTCTTCTTACAATTTGCTCCTTTCCATGTCCTTTGTAATCTAGTGACATTGACCTCCTTCTTATTTCTCACACTTCACACTCCATCCCTTAACTCCGAGTATTTTCACTGTCTATCTCCCTTGCTATTGCTAACATGACACTCTATTTCCCAACTCTGGATATTTTTACTGGCTCTTTCCCATGCCTGGAATTCTACCCTCCTTTGTCTTCTCCTGGCTTTCTAGCTTCCTTCAAGTCTCAGCTAAAATCTCACCTTCTACAATAAACTTTTCCCAGTCTTTCTTGACACCAATGACCTCTCTGCTGATTATTTCCAATTTATCTGGTATGTAACTTATTTTTATGTAATTATTTGCATGTTGCCCTGACAGATTGTAAACTCACTGAAGGCAGGATTTTTTTTTTTGTCTTTCTCTGTGTTCTCCATATTTAGGACAGTGCCTGATGCATAGTGAGTGTTTAATAAATGCTCATTGATTTGACTTGATTTGACAAAATACATGCCTTCAGCCATAAGTCAATTGAAATAGATAAGAAATTATCCTATTTAAACTGACATCTCAATAAAAAAACAAAAATTTTTTTTTAAAAAAAACCTACAACTTTCCTTAGTTGCTCATTCCAATGTATAACAATCCCCACTGTCTTGAAGCTTTCTTTTGTCTCACCCATAACTAGTATACTACACCTTTTGGAGTTATTTCTTGATTGAAGTTTAGAGAAGTTTGCCTAGGAGAGGTTCAGAGAATTTTGTGAGTCGGAAGGGACCTTAGAAATTACCTAGTTCAACTCCTCCACCTAGCCTTGCCTCATTTTATGTCTGGGAAACCATGACTGGGAGAGTTTTAGTGACTTCCTCAAGATCGCCCAATAGTAAAGTACTAGGGCAGAAGTCTATTTCACTTTTTAATCTTTTGTTTCCAAACCCAGTGCTCTTTCCACTGCACAATGCTACTGTAACTCATGGTTCAGATTCTATTTGTACAAAACTTTCCCCATTGCTGAAAACTGATTTACTCAATGTTCCATGCCTTTCTCAGGGGGGCAGAGTTGTCCAGAGCTTGAGAAATGAGAGATCCTGTTTTTTGACTTCCAGGTTGGAGAAAGAAGACTCACAGTTCCAGGATTCCTCAATGTCCCTAAAGGGAGAGAAAGACTTTAGGAAGAGGCTGACTTGTTGAAGGGCAGTATATCATGTGCCTTCTTTTTCTGAGGAGGAAGCCAGTAGAACAGGATTTCGTTTTCCCCAAGTTCTGATCAACATCCCCCTGGAAAAGGCAAGTGTAATGGCTATGGGAATCTGAAGATCTTCCCTGCCCCTTAGCCCCTTGATAGGCTTAAGTGAATCTGAGAACCTTCCCTGATTTGAAAATATACGCTGCCCCCTAATAGGCTGAATGTGGTCACATGGAGCCTGTGGTAAGAGGTTTGTTTTTCGGGAATGCCCACACCTTGTTACTTTGTGATTGGGCAGTGGGTCAAGAGGGTTGTGACATTCTCTGAGCCAGGAGAAGGCTATATATACCCTGACATGAGGTTTTGCTTTGGGGCTAACTTTGGGAAGAGTTGTGTGATTTGTTCAGATGAGACTCTGGGCAGCCATTGAGCCCCCCAGCTTTGAAAACCCAGATGTTAGTGCTTCCCTCTCTGGTAACTAACTAGGTATGGATGTAATGGTCAGACAGCTGGAAGCCCTGTCTGCTGAACTGGGTTATTTTCTGTTGTAACTTTTGTTTGTATTCTCTGAAGTTCAGGGTGCTGACATTTTCTCCTGAACTAGGTAAATTATATATGTCTGATTGATTAAAGTAAGATTGTTAACCCATTTTGAGTTTCTTTCCTTTAGAAAAGTAACTCTAAGAACCTGTGCTAGCAGCCATCCTAGGTATGCCAGGGTGCTTGCTCCTACAGCAAGGAACATTGAGTAATCAATCTTGAATGAAAAGGGTTTTTTCATAAATGGGCATCGAGCCCAGGACTATACTACCTATCTATTATTTCAATTCAGGATTGCAGATACATTATCAAGGCAATCAATTGTCTGCTTTAACTTTGGTAATTTTTTTTTTTTTTGCTTTTTGGAGGGAAGAGGGCAGGACAATTGGGGTTAAGTGACTTGCCCAAGGTCACACGGTTACTTAAGTGTTAAATATCTGAGGTTGGATTTGAACTCAGGTTCCTCTGACTCCAGGGCTGGTGGAGCATTCACTGCACCACCTAGCTGCCCCAACTTTGTTAAATTATTAATCTTTCAATTTCCTCACTTGAGTATGTTATCTCTTTACTGTAACCAAGTTCATACTTTCTTGTTTATTTCTGTCAAATAATAACAATAATATAGAATATAGTTAATAGTTCAATCATGGGTTCTTAAGCTGGGGTCCAAGATTTGTTTTTGTTTTACATTTTGATCATTGTATTTCATGTTATATTTCAATATAATTGGTTTCCTTTGTCATCTTGTGTTTATTCTGTACATTTAAAAAACGTTATCCTTACAAGGTGTCCATAGTCTTCATCAGATTACAAAATGGGGCCCATGATACACAAAGGAGTTAATCATTTCTGAGTTAAAGTTTTATTATTCCTGGTTAAGTGGGAGACATCTCTCTGGCTTCTTCATAATGCAGCAGATGTCTCTGGTTCCCAATGAACAAAGGTTCAAAGAGGAACCCCAGTGCACAGGAGGAAGAAAAGGACAATAAAAGGGAAATCAAGAGAGTTTCTAAAGTTATTTTTTAAAAAGTGGCTATATAGAGAATCATACCACGTAAGTAGCCAGAAAGAGTTAAGTCTGGAGCTAAACAAGGACCAGACACTTTAGACCAAAAAGTTGATGTCCTCACTGCCCGGGTTAAGAACATTTAGCCTTCAGAAGTAGCCGTGTCCATTTCTTGAGGAGACAAATAGAAGGAGCTGGCATAGGCATAGACTGGGCTCACTTGGGTGACTGAACAGATATATTTAAATTTAATGATGTTAATTGAAGATGCATCTTCTGAGCTAGAATAAAGCTGGCGTCTGAATCTACTCTCTTTACATGTAATTGTTGACCTGTGCATTGTTTATTGCCTTGTGACTCCTCCCACCAGAAGCAACGTTGTCTGCATTTCATGAGATCTGAGTGCCCTGAGATTGTGCCACACTAGAGACTTACTAGGAGTTGGGATACCAGGAAAAAAGGGAATGGCTAAGTAACCACTGATTCAGTCACCCAAAGAAACCTACAGTTTTTGAGTCGTGACAGGTTAGGAAGGGAATCTGCTATGCCATCAGAGCCTTAGAGAGTTCAATAAATAGAAAATCACACAATTTCTTCAATAACCTGCTGTTGTATCCTATAGGGAAGTTCACTAATGTATTTAACACTAGTCTGTTGCTACTGGTTTTGTTCATTCCCATTTCCCACCCCCCTTTTTTTTTTTTTAGAAAATTAAAAACAGTATCATATACTCTGTTACATTAACTATATAAGACTAAGAGTATTAGCAAATCACCTCTATCATATCCTCTTGCCTCAACTAAAAAACTCAGAGTCTTTTGGCTTTTCCTCATAATTCTTGTTTCCTATTACTTGAGTGATTTTGTTTACAATTGGTTCTAGAATTTCCGTTCTATTCTAAACTGATCTAAATTCCAGGTGATCTCAGATTAGAAGGCTCAAGAGGAAGGTGTCTCTCCTTTATTGATGCTAGTTCCTTGTAAAATGATCATGTAGCATCATTATTAAGTAATCCATTTTCTCTATTTATTTCCTTTACCTCTCCTTTTCTTTCTCCCACCATCCACCTCTCTCTGTCTCTGTCTCTCTCAGTCTCTCTGCCTCTGTCTCTGTCTCTCTGTCTGTCTCCCTCTCTCTCTCTCTCTCACTCACACACACACACACACACACACACACACACACACATGCCCACACTGTCCCTTGTAATTATCAATATTAGTATTTCGCAGTTATCCTGTTTTATTTGTGATCTGAAAGGCTTCTGACTTATAATCAGAGAGTATTGGACCCAAAAAGAGCTGAGAAACCATCTAATCCAACCCCTTTAGCTTACAGTTGAGGTGACTGAAGCCTGGAGAGGGAAGAGACTCCTTAATCTTACTTCCTCTAAGATAGATGTTCTTAGCCTGGCTTCAAGAAATCAAAAAAAATTGATAACTGCATTTCAATAATATAATTAGTTCCTTTGTAGGCCCTTGTATTTTATCTAGGACATTTACAACATCATTTTGAGAAGGAGTCTATAAGCTTCACTATCAAAGGGGTCTAAGGCACCAAAAAGGTTAAGAACTTCTACATTTGGAAAGGTTCCTCAACTAATTGCAGAAGAAACAGGGATTTTCTCTGAATCTAATTTTCAAATTTCTTATATCATTCACTAATCTGCTAAATTCACATATTCTTTAATTTTTGCATTATATAATTACTTGATTTACTTAATTTTCAATGTTTATGTTTATCTTGTCCATATTGCCACTATTTTAATTAATTCAATTAACTGATTGTCTTAATTTAATTTTGTAAATTTTTTTGAGGGCAGGGACCTTTTATCAGTTTCAGAGACATGACATTTTCCTATCCTTTCTCTCATCTTTTCCTTCTTGGTTTTCTTTTCTTATTTCTCATCTTCTTCCTGATACCTTAATGTAGGGTTGACCCATGAGTTTCTCTTAAACTTTCTTTTCTCTTCTCTCCCTTCAATATCATGTATTCTCATGACTTCAACTACCACCTCTTTGCCTGTAACACTCAAATCCATATTTTGAGGCCTGACCTCTCTGAGTTTTAGCTCAGAATGGCCTACAACTCTCCAACTGACTCCAGAACCTCTCCACCTGGATATGCAACAGGCATTTCAAATTTAATGTGTTTCCAAACCTGTCTCATTATTTTTAATCTTTCTTCTTTTACTATTTCTTTCTGTAATTTTCACATCTTAACTCACTTCTCACAGTCAATTAATTATCAAGATCTCTTGATTCCACCTTGAAATCTCTTTCATCTATTCCCTCTTAATTCCTATCGCAGTCATCAAAGTAGAGATTCTCACCATTATCAATTTTAGAAGCCTCCTTATTTCTTTTCATCCTGCTTCTCCCTTTCAATCCATCTTATGTACCTCTACCAAAATTAACTTTCAAGCATAGAGGTCTTGTTGTGTCTGCTAAAAATATTTAGTAGCTCCCTAGTACCTACCAAATAATATCCAAACTTCTCTTCTTGGCTTGCAAGTCTTCATCCCCCGCCCCCCAATTTGGTCCTATCCTCTTATTCCAGATTTATCTCATATAATTGCCCTCCACTCACATTTTCCAGTCAAAGTGCTCTCTAAAAAGGGACCTCACCCTGAGTCCTCTGTGCTTTTATTCACCCTTTTCCCTAAAATCCTCTCCCTCTTCCTTTTTGGTCTGTTGAATCCCTTTAAAGTCCAACTTAAATGCCACCTTCTCCAGGAAGCTCTCCCTCTTCCCCCATCAGTCACTCCTCTCCCCTCTCAGAATATCTAGGTAAAACAGGGGAATGCGTGCTGGACTTGGAGTCAGGAAAAACTAAGCAAACAATAAATATTTATTATATGTTGTATCACATTGGTTTTATTTTCTGTCACACACTCTTTAAGTGATCCCCAGAAGAACATCATATATTGATAGTCATTATGTATTTCATCAATTATGATGACATAATGAGGGAGAAGGAGGAGACTAGAAACATAAATTTAGACCTGAAAAGAAGCTTGGAGGACAACATTTTCCAGCTCCTTTATTTTATGTATGAGGAAATTTAAGTTCAGAGAGGCTAAAGGATTTGTCCTGGGTCACACAGGGAGCAAATGGATGGTCTGAGATTTGAACCAAGGTTCTCTGGCCCCAAATAAATCAAACTTTTCCCATTATAGGAAGAGAAAGCTGCAAAGTGAAGAAGGAAGAACAAGAACAGGAAGAAAAAGAATAAGAAAAACAAGGAGGAGGAGGAAAGAGAGAGGAAACAGGAAGAGGAGAAGACGGAGAAGGAAGAGAAGGAAGAGGAGATGAAGAAGAAGAAGATGAAGAAGAAGAAGAAGAAGAAAAAGGAGGAAGAGGAGGAAGAAGAGGAAGAAGGAGTGATGATGTCATATGATAATGAAGATAAATCTGGCACCTTGTGTTGGATAACTCAGATGTTTCTCCTCTTTCCTCATGTGAATGCAACCAGACTTATTCAGTCATGCTACATAACTTACATTCTTATAACCTGGTTTCAGCTGTGGCACCCCACACTGAGTCACTTCCAGTCAATTTCTGCCTTATTATGGGCTAGTGCCCAGTCTTGACAGTAAGGAATTTCAGAAGGAAGGCAACCAGCTCCTTATACAGTCATATAACTACCTCAACTAAATTCTGCTCTATCAAGAACACACTTTATTTTTCATTGCTTCTGAACCTTTCACAGCATTTGCAGTTCACTAAAGGGAGACAGGAAAGAGCATCTCTAAACTTTTCTTTGCTGCTTATTACTCATAGAACATTATTGCTGAAAAATACCTTAGAGATCACCCAGTCCAATCTATTCTTTTCACAGATGGTAAAACGGGAATTCAGAAAGAACAAATGTTTCCTTCTTGATTATACATCTATTTAGGAGCAGAGCTGAGATTAGAACTCAGTTCTTTCTACTACACGCAATTATTTTATAAGTGTGCAATGGAACAGAAATTTCATTATCTAGTTTATTTTTCAAATATTGCCACTTAGGATAATGTGAAACCCAAAAATTCCATTTGGGACTTGGATTAGCTGTTGTCCTTGTTGTTTGTTCTTGTTTTAAAGGCAGGGGATTTCTAGAGTTCTGTTTAACCTTGAACCTCACAGACAAAGGATATGCCCATGTCAAGGTCATTATAATTCACCGGAGTTCAGTTGCCATTTGTGTTCCTTTAGTCATCGTGTTTATTAATCTCTTGTTTCTCCTTCCCTTGCTCGGTGTTAGTTCATTCAGTTCTTTCCAAGATCTTGATATATAGCTCCAGAAGACTGGAACTACACCCTACGCATCTTCATATCCTATGTAGTTCCCAATCATGTCTTGCCCATAGAAGGTGCTTTGCAAATGTATATTGATTTTAATGAAATTTACTAAACTGAAACAAAGAATGTGAAGTTTTCTAAATTGAATTAAATCAGAAAGTTTAGAATTGAATCTTGGCATGCTATGGATATTGTCACAGATACATTGTTATCATCATTATTACAGGAAGTATTTTCATCTATTTTTAAAACTCTCTAGGGAGGAAAATGTTACATCTACTTCTGTTCTTCATATGAAACAGAACCTCTTTAGTTCCAATTTCAGGGATTTTCCTTGGAGATGTCTTCCTACATGTCACATGAGAGCTGACAAAGGTCAAGCACTGCACTGATCCTAAGTTTGGGAAGGATGGACATTAATTTTCCCTTATCATTTCAAACTAATCCATGGAAGAAGAGCTCTGTCAAATTCTACTAAGCTGACATATGGACTCAATGATCAATGAACCACATGTCAGTTGTCTAATTACCAACTTAGATAAGTTTTCAAAGTTCATCATCAGAAACAGAAGAGGATGGCATGTAGCTTAGCCATAACAATCTGTGATGATTCTCTACAAATTTATGGCACGGTTGTGATCTGTGACACTAGAGGAAACACCTACACTAACAAAATTATGGGTCTTTGAAATATGGGAAAAGAACTGAGGATTTTAATGAACTGTGAAATCAATATGTGTTGATAGTCTGATATGGCAAAGAAGGGGAAAAAAAAGCTCATATGATCTTAGAATGCTTTAAAAGAGACATAGGGTTTTGAACTGCACAGGTGCTAATCACTCTGATTTTGCCCTAGTAAGAACTACAATAGAAGAATTTGTTCAGTTCTGGGAACCATGTTTTAGCTTCCAGATGGCAACCAGAATGAAGTACCTCAAATTCATGCCATATGAGGATTGGATGATGCCTGGGGATGTCTAGCCAGAGAAGAGAAGATTTAACAACCTCAAGCTGAATTTTAAAGCTGTTATGTAGAAAAGGAGATTTTATTTCTCCATCTTTTCCCCAGAGAACAGAACTAGGAGAAATGAGTAGAAATAGTAGAAGCAGAAATTGTCCTAACATAAGCAAAAACTTACTTAAAAGTAGAGCTATCGAAAAGAGATATTGAGTGTTTCAATTGTATTCCACTGGCTATGTGCTCCCAATTAAAAGTCTTTTTAAGCAAAGGCTGACTGACCATTTAATAGGTCAGCTATAGAGGAGATTCTTTGTCAGGTATGGATGCAGTAGATGGCCTCTCAGTTTCCTTTCAACTCTGAAATTCAGTGAGTCTATAAAGTGTCAATCCTGACTACCACAGAAAAGCAAAACTGAGGTGGAGGTTGAAGATATGGAAGAATTTTCTAAGATATGGATGAAATGGATTTCTGAAAGAAGTCATCTTTGCAATATTGCTGAGAGTACCATACTATGTCTGGTTTCATCTTTGTATCTTCACCGCTTGTTGCAGTCTTTTATATAGAATAAGTGCTTAATAAATATTTGGTGCTGATAATAATAGGGAGGTGGGGTTGTCTCCATCTGGAGGATATAAGAGGCAGTGTAGTACAGTGGAAAGAGAACTGACTCTGAAGTTATAGGTCTTGGGTTTAAGGGCTATCTCTAAGACTTAACCCCGTGTGACTTTTGACAAACAAATTAAATAACCCTAGTGTCATGGCCACCTCCACTATGTAGTGCAGGAGTGGAGTCTCTGGAGTAGCATTTGATATGAATCCCTGCAATGTCAGCTTTCACATGGGGTATGTATGTACTTACTGACTTTATGACCTGGCTCACTTACTCAAAATCTGTTCTCAGACTAGAAATTCAAGGCATCCAAAGAAATATTTTGACTACGGAGTTACATTCAAGTTCCCTCAGGCTCATAGGGATAACCCCATTGAGAATAACTCTGTATGTTCTCCACTCTAGCTTTTGAGCCCCCACTGATGTGTTTCTATTTACACAGACCAGCTACTCACAAGAATGACACTTTTAGATTTTAGCATGACTAAGTAGTGCTAAAATCTAAAAGTGTCATTCTTGTGAATAGCTGGTCTGTGTAAATAGTGTGTGCATCCATACATATACACGTGTGCACGTGTAATGCATGTTTGTATATATGTACATATATAAGTATATGTGTGTGTATGTTTATATCAGGCATTCATATATTAAGTACATGAATGACCAAATATATCACAATTTATACATAAAGCCAAACCATGCTTTCCTGCCAATGCACCAAATATCTATGAGAGAGAGCAGTCATATATTATAGAGACCTGGCAGGGAAACACATAAAGAAGGAAAATCCATGTGCTCAGGAAAACTCAACTCTGGAAATCAGTTGGTGATGTCATTGGTCCATTAGGAATATTTGTACTACATGAAACAACTTCTCTGCTAAGTTCTCATCTGTTAATCTTCACCAGACTCCAAGCTGGACAAATCTTCTCTTCTATATTCAAAAGTAGCATTTACAAATTCTTTCAATTTACAACCACCATTTAAAAGGGCATTTAGAAAGTGCCTCACTTCCTTCCATGCACTCTATGATCCAGCTACATTGGGCTACCTTCAATTTCTCAAACATGATATTCTGTCTCCCATCTCTATGCTGGTACACTGGCTATTTCTTATGCTGAAATTCTCTGTCTCCTTACCTCTTGGTCTCTTTGGCTTCCTTCAAGATCAAAAATAAAACTTTCTGTAAGAAAGCTTTCCTGGTCTTCCCAATTGTTACCATTTTCCTCTTTCATATTCCCTTCATCTACTCTGTATATATCTTTATTTTCCTAGTAATTTATATGTTTTTACCCCCACTAGATTTGAGTTCCTTGAGGGAAGAGAGCGTGTTTTTGCATTTCTTTGTATTCTCAGTGCTTAGCACAGTAATTGACACCTAGTAAGCTCTTAATAAAAGTGTGTTCACTCATTGACTGACTAATGTGATTGAACATTCCCTTTAAACAGAGAACTTCAAAGTTCATCTGACTGGCCATTTCTGGATTATATCAACCAGCCCAGTCAACTATTCACTTATAAGGACACTATGTTGCCCAATCTGAACAGGATACACAAATAACAGTTCAGGTTGACTCTCTGGTCAAGGCAAACCAGTCTAACTGGCAACGTGACAGCAGAGCATCTTTCCTTCTCAAACCACAGGCAACATGCCCTTCCAAGAAGATTCAAATTGCTTAAGCTTGAATTGGCTTGGAAGAAGAGCTGAGTAGTGATTCTGTTCTGGCTCACTATCCCAGATCCAGGCTGCTATATCTCCTCAGGGTTCTAGGGGTAGTCTAGGAGCTTGGGGTTTCCCTTCTCTAATGCTAGCAGCTTGATTCCCCTTTGGTTTCCACTTCACTCTCAGCTGCCAGTGAATAGCCTCCTCTCTCATGCCATTTAAATACTTAATATCAACTAGATTTTAAAATTAAATATTTGCTTTAAAGATACAGCAATAACAAAAGAAAAACATTTTCCTCTCCTTGGGGGCATACTCTCCCTTATATCACCTTGGCATTTATAGAGAGTAGTCTCACACTCATCATTGTTTGCATATGGCATTGGTTCCATCAAATTTAAACCCAAATTTGGCATCCCTGCCAGATGAATCCTAATAAGTCAGTTACCTATGGGCTAGGCTCCAAAGGTCACTTTGAAAGGTCCTTGAAGCCCAGATTCTTCACTGTCTTCAAAACCAAGTGTGAACTCCAACTCTAAGACTGCTAAAGGCTTGCCCTCCTGATATTTCTACTCACAAGGTTACAGTATCCAAATGGAAAAGCACAGAGGCAAAGGACTGAGGTCTATTTTTAATACTTCCATTACTTTGCTCTTCTGTTAAGTTGTTCAGTCTTTATCCTCAGCTACTTTTCCTAACCACTAATAGTTCAGTTGCCTAAATCCGAGCCTCGTGGGTCTCAGGAATTCACCTTTCATTTAAAAAGGTAACAAATCACCAACTTTCCCCTAAGAAATAAATTCCTTTTCTTAATCATAGCTCAGTTTCCAAATAGTTATATAATCCTTAAAATATTTTTAGTTATATCCTCTACAGTCATAAGACAGTTAAAAATAAATGAGTTGAGGGACCATAATTTCCTATGGTTACAAGTTTTTAGCACAGTCTTCCATTTTATTTTGTGTCCTTCAGATCCTTCATACTCATGTTGTTCCTATTTTGTTTGTTTCTTTTCAATAAAAGCTCTTTCTCCATTACTTTAAAGAATCAAGCAGCTCCCATGCAAGTAAAGTATCATTTTACATCCTTTAAAAACTGATGTGAGTCTTTACTGTTATGCCACAGTTCTGTCCAGAACTGTTCAATACCACGTGAAATCTATGTTTGTTTTAAAAATTAAAGAGAAGGTCTTTTTCCATTGCTTTCATATATCAAAATACTCACCTACAATAATGGCAATAGATCTGTTAACAATTGATTTAAATCTTTTTTTTATTCATAACAAAAGTACACTTTCTGTACTTTTTAGTACTAAAATGCTTCATATCAAATAGGTTTAACCAACTAAGGTCTCCTCTGTAAAATCAGAGAGATGGACTGGTTGGAATCTGAGGTCCCTTCCAACTCTGTATCTATGATCCTGTCATACTTTGAATATTGTCTGACCTCATTGGGTTAGAAGAGACACGTCTGGAGGTGAGAGGATAATGACCTCAGCAAAGTCATTTCGGTCCGAGAATCCTAAACAAAGGGCTCAGCAACCTCAGAAGCATTGGGAAAGGGCAATGACTGGAGGATCCCAGCAAAAACCAAAGAAAAACAAAAACAAAAGACCTGACGGAGCTAGCTCTACAAATGATTCTTCTTGTTTTCCAAATTTTAACCAACACAGAACACATGTTTACAGAAAGGAGAAGATTGTTTGTCCCTGTGGGATCGGTTGTTTATTCTGATGTTTTGGAACCCCTCCTCTCTCTTTTAGAGGATGAAGCTGTTTCTCTTCCATTCAGATGGGAGTTATTTTGACTGGGACCACAGCCAAGCAGGTTCGCAATTATTTAGACCAACACCTAGGCACAATCTAGAGCTGGGTCGTGAATTGTCTGTACCCAGTAGGTGCTTGATAAAGTTTCTTGTTTTGTGTTTATATTGTATTAGCTAATAAGTCACTGGAGGCTATGCAGTTTAAGGGGAAGTATATTGTATTTAGAGTCAAAAGAACCTGGGTTTAAATCCTGTCTTGGAAACTTACTCCCTGTTAGGCCATGGGCAGATAACACATTCTCTCTGAGTGTCAGTTTGAGTTCAGTCTTCTCAGTTGTATCTGACTCTTTGCGACACCATTTGGGGTCTTCTTTTTTTTTTGAGGGTTGAAGGCAAGGCAAATGGGGTTAAGTGACTTGCCCAAGGTCACACAGCTAGTTAAGTGTCAAGTGTCTGAGGTCAGATACGAACTCATGTCCTCCTCACTTCAGGGCCTGTCCTCTACTTACTGCACCACCTAGCTGCCCCCATTTCGGGGTCTTCTTGACAAAGATACTGGAGTGATTTGTCATTTCCTTCTTCAGCTCCTTTCACAGATGAGGAAACCGGGGCAAACAGTGTTAAGTGACTTGCCTAGGGTCACACAGCTAGTAAATATCTGAGGTGGGATTTGAACTCAGGAAGATGAGTCTTCCAGACTCCACGCCCAGCACTCTATCCACTATACCACTTAGATACCCTCAGTTTACCAATCTACAAAAATAAGAGGTTGGGCTAGATAATCCCTACATACCATCCTACCACAACCTCTAACCCTATCAGCTATAAATCCTATGACCTAATGACACTATAGTAGTTCTGCTTGAGTGCAATAAAGGAAATAGAGGATCTATGGCTACAAGAGATGCTGGACCAACAAGAACACTTGGGATTTATACTGTGCTTTACTTTCTTTGAAAGGCATTCACATCTATTACCCCAATTGCATCTTGTTATAATCTGTCAAATAAAAAGGGTAGAAATTATCTCCATTTTACAGATGAAGAAATTGAAGATCCAAATATTTAAAGGGCTGGTGTAACTCACCTAAAGAAACCAGGACTAGAACTTGAGACTTTTGCCCCCCAATATAGAATGCCCCCCAAAGCACTGTGCTAGGCACCAGGGAAGCAAAGAAGAAACGAACCACAATCCCTTATCTTAAGGCCTTACAATCTAGCAGACAGGATAAGACAGGTGCATCAGTAATTAAAATACAAATTGGAACGTTATCATTTCATTGGCAAGGTCCAAAGGAAGTGCTTGGAGAGATTTGAGATGGGAGAGATCACTGCCAATTGGGTTGTAAGGGTGAGATCTATAATGGGGGACATTGCATTTAAACAATATCTCGAAGATAGAGGCAGAAGTCACAGGCAGAGAGATGACCAGAGTCCCTTGCAAAGAAATAGTGGCACAAAAGGATGGGTCAAGATCTATGGTTTGAATCAGTTACTGGCCAATTGTTAAGCAAGGGTTTCTCTTTGATGCCGTCCACTGTAGGGATGCAATGCTTGCCTGAAATGGTCTTCAGGTCTCCAATGGGTTGTGACTGCTGCCTGGTATGGAGGGAAAATGAGGCAGAATCTTCTCTGCGTAGCTGACAATGCCTGAAGTCCCAATTACTCCAGAATCCAAAGCCACTTGGATTCTGATGCCAACACTTCAAGAATGTTAAGTTAAACTCAGAAAGAAAACAATGCTGGGTCCAGAGCCGTCTGACAGTGGTTGGAGTGTCATTAGAGAAAATGTTGACAGACCACTAACTGAAACAGGACCACTAGGCAGGATTTTTTAAAAGTGGTTTTCTACACTCGATGATTTATTAGCATCAATTTCATTTTTGCTTCCCACATAGACAAAGCTTTGTTAGAAACAAGGGTGCTTTCTTACTTTCTCAATATACACATGATGTCTAATAACCTTCCTTTTAATTTTTTTAATTATAGTTAGGTTGTACTGAGAGTCAAATATATTCACTATTTCACCCCCTGAATCAAATTTGAGAGATCATTTCACTTTCCTGAAACCTCATTTTACCTCTTAGGTTAATTTTTCTTTTAGGTTAACTCCAACCATCACTTCTACATTTCACTTCAACTTGACAGTTGTTTGTGAAGTACAGAGTAAAAGTCTGGTGTAGTCAGAAGAACACTGCACTTGGAATCAGAAGAGTTGGGCTAAAATCTCAGATTTGCTACTTAACTCTTCTCTCTGAGCCTGTTTCTTCATCTGTAAAATGAAGGGTTTAGGCTAGGTAATTTCTAAGGTCTCTTCCAGATCACATGATTCTTTTTATAGGTCCAGACTTGAGCTGACTGTTATGGGTAATATAAAAAGCAGACAATGGAGTCTTTGCCCTCAAGAAACTTAAAATCTATTGTAAATTTCTCTTCCTTGAAATCTGGGGCTAGCCTGTCTGTCAGAACATAATTTACTGTTAGTATCTGTTATTAGAAATTCACTGTTAATACCCATTTCCTGCTCTCCCGTTGATTTTTTCTCCATTTCCTTTGTACTTTTTTCTGTTTCATCCTGGCTCGCTGTTCCTTTTATCTGAATCCACACCATGGTTTTCCATCTCTCCCTGTATGTGTATGTGTGTGTGTGTGTGGGGGGGGTATATATGTGTGTGTGTGCCTGTCTCTTTCTGTCTTTTAGTCTCTTTCCTTTTCTTTTTTTTTTGTCTTTCACTTTCCTTTCTGCCTGATTTTATTTCTGTCTTTCTCTGCCTCTGTCTTTGTCTCTCTTCATCTGTCTATCTCTCATTTTCCTGCTTGTCTGTCTTTGTATCTCCTCTATCTTTCCCTCACCTTCTTTTCACTCCTCAGCAATCATCCTTCCACTTTCTGGCTTTCATTGATATTACACCTACAGTCACATGGTACACTCCCCTTTGCAGATCTTTAAATGCAAGACAGACCCCCATCTTCCTCTGGTGAGGTTAACAGTCCTGCCTAGAGGGGCAGGGCTGGATCAGTAGATCTGTGGATGGTCCTACTACCCTAGGAATTTTAAAGTTTATTGCAGTAATTGTATTCCCTATTTATCCTGGGCCATCTCCAGTTGTCTTGATCAGTATCTGGTCACTGGACTCTGATGGTTCTGGAGGAGAAAGTGAGGCTGGTGACTTTTCACAGCCTTCACTCACTCAAAGTCAATTGCAAGTCATATCATCATCTCCCTTATGACATGGTCTTCTTCAAGAACGAAGGACATACCACAAAACACCTGGAGAAACTGAGGCATAGACCTAGGAAATGATTTGCCCCAGTCTAGGACTCAAGACTGAAATGTCTCAACTTATACTCTCTTTCCAACAGACTAGGATAAAACTTGGTGAAAATAGGTGAGCACTTTTGGTCCACATTAAAACCTTGCTTGTTGAGCAGATGCAATTCATTTGGAGGTTTGGGTAGGTTAGCCATGGGAAAATGTAGAAGTCTTTGATTCGAAGACCAAAAGAATGAAGAAAGATGTCTTGGGCCTCAGACTGCTTTTTGACAAAGCACAATTTAGTAAATTGAATGAATCAGACACACATGGATTAAATTCCCTGAGAAGAGTCTCTTTATCTAGGTAGGAAAACAAGCATTATCCTTGGGAACCTGGGACTTTATAAAAATTGAATATCAATGGTTTCAATATATAAGCCTCTTTTCATTGCTTCTTCATCCCACTTTTCATCTCAGAGGGGAGCTCTAAGAGAAGAGGTAGCTAAGAAATAGAGTAAGGGAAAAAGGGATGGAGAGATGGACCAAATCCTAGGAGTGGTGTTTGTTTTTTTCCATTTTTCGTTAAATTAAAAGACAGTCTTTGATTTCAAGGGACCTACAATTAATAGACATTTGAAGCCAAGGGAAGGCCACACAGTATCATGGAAAGGACAGTAGGAGGCCGAGGGTCTAGTTTTGGCTCTGCCATTAATTCAATCTGTGAGCTAGGGCAAATTACTTTCCATCTCTGGGGATCATTTTTCTTATTTGTAAAAGGAAGGAATTGAACAAGAATTAGAGGGTTTTAACCTTCTTAGGAGTCTGTGAACTTGTTTTAAAAATATTTTGATAATTGCATTTCAAAATAATTGTTTGTCTTTGTAATCTTGTGTTTTATTTCATGCATTTTAAAACATTATTCCAAGCAAGGGATCCATGGGTTTCACCAAATTGCTAAAGGGGCCCATGACAGACAGACAGACAGACAGACAGACAGACAGACAGACAGACACACACACACACACACACACACACCCCTGAATCAGAATGATGTTTCCTAATTTTACCACTTCCATGAAGAAGATTGATCTGGGATCCGCTCCAGGCCTCAAAGGCTTAGTTAAAATCCCATAATGAGAGACTAAAAACAGTAGAAAGGTCATCAAGACGCAGATTTGTCCATCCCCTCACTCAAGGCAAAATGGCAGAAACTCAGAATATCCAAAGGCTGGAATGTTGGGCCTCAAGAAGACCGAGAGTCAGGTCTCTTGTTGGAAGAGCTCAGGAGGGCCTGGTTTGGATTTATAGGACTATAGCATTTTTGTTGTGATTACTATGGCTGTTATTATGTGACCCCAAATGGGGTCACAACTGAATAACAACATAATACTTTAAACTGATAAGAGTTGATCTTTTAATCAGGTTTCTCCAGAAAGTAGGTGATAGGTGGGGTCATAAAGGTACAGTTGAAGCTTGACCTTTAGGCAAGTTTCTCTGGGATGTGGGTGATGGATGGTTTATAAGGAAAAGGGACTACAAAAGAGATTTCTAGACCTTTATTTCACCTTCTATAAAATGAAGGGAGTAATGTCTACCCTACTCACTTTGTAGAGTTTCGTTGTTGTTGTTGGTAATCAACATCTCTTTTAGTTATTTTTCTAAATAATTATACTTTATTTATTTTAGCATTCATTTTTAAAAATTTTCAGACCCAGTTTGCTCCCTCCCTCCAGTCCCTCCTCTATCCATTGAGAACACAAGCAATATGATATCAGTTATACACATGAAGTCAAGGAAAACTTTGTAGAGTTTTATAAGATAAATAAGTAACGTGCATAAACGCACTTTCAAATGTGAAAAAGGTATAATAAAATTAATTGTTATATTTGTTAAAATTTGAAAGTCCTTTTACACATTATCAAATTTTGCTCTCACAATAACTTCTTAAGTCAAAAGGAAAGGTAGGAAAGAAAGTCTAGAGAAGGAGAAATGAGAATAGGGGAGGAAAAAGAGAAGGGAAAAGGAAGAAAGAAGAAGGGAGAAAAACAGAGCTATCAGCCTGGAGTAGATAAATAGAATAGAGAACAATAAAAGACATGGAGCTATCAGAAAGATTCTGGAAAGAGATACAGAAAGAAAAAAAATTGGGACCAGTACCAAATTCAGAGTGTTGAAAATGAAGAAAAGGCTAAATGAGGACCTGCTAAATGTTTTTTACCTGCTAACTCCCCTGAGGAGCTCATTCACTGGGTATGGGAGAACTTACTTAGACTGTTGCTCATGGTTCCCATAATGATAATGTTCCAGTGAGAGCTTTGGATGCTTCACTCACCCAGTACTTTTTTTTTTTCAGGAATCAAACAGAAGTTTAATTTCAAAGTGAAGGAAATGGCTTGCAAGCAAGGACACATTGCCAGGGCCCTGCCCATAGTGGGGGTACCTGAGGCACTGGGGCCGAACCTTGATTTATATACTTGTGGCTAGACAAAGAGTCAAATAGTGTAGTTTAGCAATAGTAATGTGTGAGCAACAGGGAGACAAGGTTGTCTAGCGACAAAAAGTCGATCCATAGCAGGGCTTCATATCTGGGATTGTTAGTGCTTGCCCAAGCTCAGAGTCTATCAGTTCCAGAAGGTGAGCACAAAGGATTGTAGTGATGCCAAGCTCAGGGCACAGCTTGTTTCCTGGGTCTTAGCTCTAGAAAACAAGGGGTCTCCTAACATCTTGACAAGGTACTGCTCCACTGAGAAGAAGATAAGGAGCTCAGCTATTGTCACTGATAGTACTACCCACTCTTGTCTTTCTCAATATTTTCACTGGAATGCTTAAGGTCTCCAGATAGTAGGAAGGAGTAGGTCTTGTCTAACAGAAATTCTGAGAATCAAAGTTCTGAGCACAATCAATTTATTAGTTAGGCTACCAGTAACCAATGAATCAGGTCAATCTCCTCTCTCAATGACTAAAGATCTTGAGTGAGGGCTAACAGGGCTGGCTTTTCTAATAATTAGCAATATGGCAGTGCAAAATCTCAAGCAACGTAGGTGTGCTTTCTTCTGATTGGCTATTGTGGCAGAATTGAGATTACATCATTTGGACCTTCACTTCTGAAACCCCTTTAACCACAGCCAAGACATGTGATAGAATCACAAGACAAAGGTTCTAAGGAGTTGGATACTGTTATAATACTTTAAGGGCAGTTGGGTGATGCAGGGGATAGAGTGTTTGGCCTGGAGTTAGGAAGAGTCATCTTCCTGAGTTCAAATCTGGCATCGGATACTTACTAGTGGGTTGACCCTGGGCAAGTCACCCAACCCTGCTGACCTCTGTTTCCTCATCTACCAAGAAAACCCCAAATGGGGTCACAACTGAATAACAACATAATACTTTAAACTGATAAGAGTTGATCTTTTAATCAGGTTTCTCCAGAAAGTAGGTGATAGGTGGGGTCATAAAGGTACAGTTGAAGCTTGACCTTTAGGCAAGTTTCTCTGGGATGTGGGTGATGGATGGTTTACAAGGAAAAGGGACTACAAAAGAGAATATTAAATTTAATTTGATTAATTCTTAGCAAAATAGAATTAAAATTAATTTTTAATATTATGGTCTCTTAGAGGTCTTGGGATATAGAGATAGGCTATTATGTATTGGTATAGAATGGGTTCATTGGTATGAGAGGTCCTGTAAATGGTGGATTGGACTAAGTGTTGCGGAAAAAAACAGAGAGACTTAGAGGCAAGAGACAGATACTAAGGCATCAAGGTGCTGACAGGGAGGGAAAAGAGATGATGGGTTATTTCTCTCCCACAATGAAATTCTATCTTCTTTGGCTCACAAGTAGGACAGGGCTGGGAAAGAATCCATTTGCCTACTGTCACATACAGGTGAATGCGTATAATAGACCAGGCCTGATCCAGGCTGGTCTGGTATCTCAGGTGTGAGACTGAAACAAAATGAGATGTTCATAGAAAAAAAAAATGACAATCCATGGCAGGGGAAAGACATTCAGAACAGAAATAGAATCTTTGGTGAGGATACATCCTTAATTCTGATGGGCACAGCTTTCCTGCCTTTGCTGGTCTACTTGCCCAGCATAAGGAAGTGGCTGAACCTTCTCATGCCCTGCCTTTTTTGTAGTTTTTGTATATCAGGGCTATCTAGTACCAAATATGCCTAGGTATCCTAGCTCCTAGGATCAAATGCTACACTTTGACCACTTCCATAAACAGGTAGAGATAAGGCTTTCGCTATGACCAGCACATCAATATTGGTACCTGATCCAATACCTAGCTAGCATCTTACTTGTTTAAGATCTGATAACTTTGTGAAGGCACAGACAGAATATTTCTAGGAAATTTATAGGCAACTTGTATAGGCCTAGGAGATCCCTATCAATTCTATGGGTTTATGGAGTTTATATCCCATGTAAGGAAAGTACTCTCTCACTGTTCTTATCTTTCACAAAATTATTTGCTTATTCCTTGGGGAAAATGTTTACTTAAAAAAAGACTTTCAGAGCTTTTAAAATTATTATTACTTTTGACTTTATCTTAGATGGTGAGAAAAAAAAATCCTATTCCAATTATTCTAAAAATAATCTCTCTAGTTGGTGTCTTCTCAACAAATCCTTAACAGATACCAATTTAAATTTTAAATGGTGAGTTACAGTTTCTGGGGATTTCTTGTCTGATCATTTCCTAAATGTTTGTGGAAGAAGGCTTGGAGTTGTTTCCAAGCATCGATTTGGGCCATGGAGTGGGACCTGACTTCTCCTCCCCAGATTACAAGTGTGCCCACCAAAGAGTGAAATGAAACCAGACACACAGGAAAATATGGGAGCTCAATATAGTGTCCTGTCCCAGGGTAGCAGATAATCTCAGGTTTTTTCTTCCCATGGGCTTGTAACAATTTGGCAGCTTCATTGGCAAAGAATTCACTTTTCCAGTTGTGGTCATCCTGACCAACAAGAAACAAGAAGCAGCCCTCAGCCTTCTCAATTGGAATTAAGCTTTTTCGGTTGGGTTCCTCCAAAGGATTGCTGATAGCATCAATGATGTCTGCAAACCCCTCTTTAGTCATCTTGACCCGTTTTGAGTCAATATTCAATGCAGGAATTGTCACACCCTTATAGTGCAGCACAGACCCTACATTTGCCACTGCACCATTGATGGTGCAGGTGGCTGTGATGTCCTTCAAACGGGAGGCCATGGAGATGCACAGATCACCCCCTTTAGAAAATCCAAGTAGCCCCACTCCTGGACCCTTTACCTGGGAGTGGTTTTTCAGGTACTGGACAGCCTCTTCAAAGTATTCCAGATGAAGTTCCTTCATGTCTTTGGGGAGGTCCTCAAAGGCATAGTATGCCAGGGCCAGCTCAGCAAAGCCATGTCCAGCCAACAGGCTGGCTCTATATTCAAATAGGCCACCTCCAGCTCCAAAGATGATTCCAGGAAAAGTCCCTGATTCGGGAGGCAGGAAGAGAGTGCCCTGCACGCTGCCCTCTCGCACCGGGATCCTCTTTACCCCTGGCCGCAGGAAGCTCTGCTCATGGGCCACCTGTGCCAGCAGCTTGGTGGGCTGGGTGCCGTAACCTTCAAACACCTCCAGGTCCACGAGGAAGGGGACCTGCATGTCTCGTTTCACCAGCCGCCAATAGGGCTTGTCGGGCTTCATGCTCCAGAAGAGCCCCATGGGCTCCACGCTGCTGTAGCTGCCCCCCAGAGCGGGCACCCGCGCCAAGTCCAGCTGCCCGCCCTCGTCCGCCTCGTAGAGGGCCGAGGCCCAGAAGAGCATCCCTTTCTCATGGCGGAGGGAGGCGCGCAGGGTGACTCGCTGGGCCGGAGCCAGACCGTGCACCGCGATCGCCACGGGCTCGTTCCACAGGCTGCGGGGGTCGGGAGTCAGCTTAAGGGTCACGGCCGTGGAGGAGGAGGCCGCCCGTTTAGAGGAGACCCAGAAGCTACAGCAGAAGGTCGGAGGCTCCGGGTTACTAACCAAATGCGGAAAAGCCCGCGGGCCCCGACTGGGAGGAATGGATGGCCACCGGAATTTCGCCATCTCTCCCAACGGTTTTCCAAACAGCCGCGGAATTCGCATTAAAGACATGACGAGGCCTAAGTAGGCACGGGTTTTCTAGCCTTGGGTAGAACTACTGAATGACCCGGAGCCCAGTGTCAAAATAAACTTCGGGGCTGCGGGTAATATCACGAGATCACAATCTGTAATCTCCTAAACCTGTAATATCATCGAGGTCACCGGACCCTGGCACCGGGAGGGGCCAACGGGGAGAGTCTTACTAAAACGCTGCAGGGCTCCCTGCGCACATCGTGTCAAATGCTCACCCAGCACTCTTAGAAGGGAGCCTAGCGTAGAGTCATCTTGTGCTGAAACTCTCTGTAGTGTATGGCTGGTGTAGAGTGAGCTTCGAGGCTGCTTGGGACAATTTTACCAAGAGTAGGCTATTAGAATGTTGACCCAAACAGCTCCCTCTTATGATATGTTTTAGCTCATCTAAGAGTATCTACCGGACTTGGGACTGGCAGGTTTGAGAGAGGGAGAAATGAGGAGTGAGAAATAAGGAGATCAGGTGGAAGAACCCATCAGGATCACACACTTACCTAAGAGAGGAGGGCATTACTGGATCTCCAATGGGAGAAGGATATTTGCATATTGTGATTTTTCAAGCCTTTCAGGAAGAGAGAAAGGTAAGAACTATTGCCTCATTGGTTGCAAAGGGAAAGGAAAAGTTCAGATAAAATATTATATCAGGAATGTCCTTGCCTGTCATTCCTCCAGTTCTCTAATGGTCCACTCCCACCAACAGGGATGGGCGGGCAGGCATGAGGAAGAGATCCAGATATTTTGAAAGGAAGAGTAGGGAATCTTACTGATTTCCTATCTCTGCTGTGCATATGTACCAAGTAGCAAGGAAGATCCCAGAAAGGGAGAAATTCCAAAGAAGAGAGAACGAGGGAACCGGGAAGAAAGACGGGTAACATCTGAAGCAAAGACAGCCTATTACAAAAGAGGTCAATAGCAGTGAGGAGTTTGAGAATTCGCCTTTCCTTTTTAAGAATGGCACTGACATTCTTTCAGGTTGGTTTAGAAGCAGGCATTCTTACAATGAGAGGATAAGCATTGTAATCTCTCAAAGTCCCTCCCAGTCCTGGGATTCTCTGACTTACCCAATGCCTGTTGAACATGCTTGGCAAAGCATACAGCATCCCTTTGTGTCCTATCAGTTATTCACTACCACTTATAATTCTCTTTCCCATTTATCTATCTCTTCTCTGACAAGCCAGGAATTCCATCACATGAATGGACCTGTCCAATTTTTTCTTCCTATTCAGGGTAAGAAAACCTATCTCAACATAACTAACCCGAATTTAGAGGAAGAGTAGCTATCCAAGCTTTGTTTCAAGGCATGTCTCTCTGAGTTGATAGAACCTGAAATCTGTGATGGAGGATGATTACAGGACTTCTTTTACTGGACATTCAAAAACAACTACAGCAACAGGAAAAACTCTCATAGGTCTGGATTGGGGGAAGGCCCAGAGTTGGGGGCATAGATGACACGACCTCTGCAGTGTTCTTTCATTCAAAGATTTTACGATTTTAGCTTGCCAAGTTCAGATGAGCACAATACGCTCTTCCAACCCCCAAACAAAAAATTCTCCTGAACTACTAGATTTCTCCTCAATTTCAACCAGTAAACGAATAGGCAGCCAGTTCTCTCCTATGCTTTCCACTCAGCGTTCCTTGGACCCCATGGGGCCCTTGGTGCCAGGCAGGCTGGCAATGGACTGGCCTTGGCCAAAGTCCACAAATGCAAAGGCAATAGAGAAATGAAAAAAAAAAATCTCACAGGCCAAGTAAGGAAAATCTTTTTTTTTTTTTAATAATGTCAGAAATAGCTTTCATTCTTTTTCCTTTTTTTGGGGGGGAAGGGGAGAAGACAGCAGGGAGAGGTAACACCCTCACAAAAACTAATTTCTTGACAGCAGCTGAGTCCCCTGTTAATAATTTTCTTCCCACACTTGTTAAGTCAATAATTCTCTGCCTCCCCTTCACTCTCTACCCCTTTATACTTTCCTGTATCCCTTCCAAACTTCTTTTCTTTAAATTCTTCTTAAAATTCACATCCTAGGGCAAGTCTTTTTAGCCTAAATTCTATCTTTCTCTGGGTTTATCCATCTCACTTATGCAAGTTCTACAATGGCTCCCACCTAAAAACATACAATGTGATGTTGTAGGAGGATCATTGGACCTGGGAGCTCTGACACTTACTAGCCAGTTGATTTGAGGTGACACCCAAACTTCTCCTCACCTTTAAAATGGAATGAAAAGGCTGTTCTAGTTATCTCAATTGATTCAATTGATCTCAATTGATTCAATCCAGCAAACACTCCTATCTATGTATAAGACACTGGGTTAAGTGTTGGGGATTCAAATACAAAAAATATATAAACACATAATAGATTGATAGATAAATAAATGAATGAATGAACAAACAAATAAATAAAGTTCCCAAGGAATTTAATTTCTCCTGGGAGATAAAACTTGTATCCAAATAAATAAGGTAGAGACTGGACCTGTGTTCATAGATAGAGGAGCTCAGGGATGTGGAAACTCTTACTAATTCAGGCCAATAGCTCTTCGCAAATTACAATCTTAGAAAGTTGCCTAGAACACTGAGAGAGAGAGAGTTATTTGGCTCATGTCACATAGCTGGTCAGTGACAAAGGCAGCAGTTAAGCTCTGGGTTTCCTGGCTCCAAGGCTAGTTTTCCATCTGTGACACCACAGAGTGGTGTACTAGCAATTGGTGTTGGAGAGCAAGGGAGAAATAAAAAAAAATAGGATTCTCTGTAAGAAATGAAAGTTGAACTAAATCTTTTTTTTTTCCTTTCTTTTTGGTAGGGCAATTGGGGTTAAGTGACTTACCCAAGGTCACATGGCTAGTTTTGTGTGTGTGTGTGTGTGTGTGTGTGTGTGTGTGTGTGTGTGTGTGTGTGTGTGTGTAAAGTGTCTGAGGCCAGATTTGAACCTCCTGAATCCAGGGCCAGTGCTCTACTCACTGCACCACCTAGCTGCCCCTTGGTTGAACTGAATCTTGAAGGAAGCTAAGGATGCTGAGAGGCCAAGGTGAGGAAGCAGTCCATTCCAGATATGAGAAAGAGTCTTTAAAAAGGTACAGAGATAAAAAAGGAGATACCAGATTCAAGGAATGACCTGAAAAAAGTAGTCTACTTTGCCTAGAGAATAGTATGTGTGAACAGGGGTATTGTGATATGAGTCTGAAGATGGGTTGGGACAAAGACAATAAAACTGGAAATAATATATTAGAGAGAATGAAGAAAAAGAGGCACACTAATAGACTGTTGAGGGAGTTGTAGATTGGTTCCATTATCGTGAAAAACAATTTGGAATTTTGTGAGAAAAGTTAACAAATTGTTCATAGCCTTTGGCCTAGTGATGCCACTCCTGGGTATGAGTATATGTACAGTAGACCAAAGCTGTAAAATCCCACATACCAAAATATTCATGGCAGTATTTCTCTCTCTCTCTCTCTCTCTCTCTCTCTCTCTCTCTCTCTCTCTCTCTCTCTCTCTCTCTCCTCTCTCTCTCTCTCTTTCTCTCTTTCTCTCGGAAAAAAAAAGTAAAAAAAAAAGTAGCAGACCATCAATTGGGGAATGGTTGAACATGAATATAACGATCTATTCTTGTACCATACAAAAATAAGTAATTCAAAGACACAAGAGAAAGAATTATTTAAAATGATGAGAAGTAAAGAAAGCAAAACTAAGAGAACAATACACACAATGACTATAACAATAAAAGCAAAACAAAATTTAAAAATAGATGAACTCATATTAAAGGCAGTAGTAGGGTTCCAAAATTCAGGTGAGGAAACACATTTTCCTTCTCTAAGTAGAGCTGTGGAGAACAATAGGTGCTAAAGTTGTCTGTGGTATCAGATATAATTACTGAGTCTACTGGTTTGGCTTCACTGTTTTTCTTTGTTACTATGTGACAAGGTAGAGGTTTTAATTAAGGAATTATCTGGAAGTACTTAAGAAATAAAATTAAGGAATCAGTAAAACTTAAAGGGAGGGAAAAGGAATGACGAATCCAGATTGTGAAGGACTTTAAATACCAAGCTGAACAGTCTGTTAATTATATTAGAAGCATTAGCAAACATTTGAAGGTTTATGAGCAGGGCAACCAGAGAAGATTACTTTGAAAGTTCTATGGACAATGTGTTGGAGAGCTGTGAGCCTAAAATTAGAGGGTTCTCAAAGTAGTGTAGGTGAGAATTGATGAGGGAATGAACAAAGTGGTAGTATGAGGAGAAAGTGGACAGATGTGAAATACATTGTGGAAGTAGGGTCAATAAGACTTGTCAACTGCTTGGCTACGAAGAAAGAGTGTAGGAGTGAGAAGAGTGAAGGTCACATCCCAACTGGATGGTTGGGAGGATGGTGATGCCCTCAACAGAAAGAGAGAAATTTAAAGGCAATAAAGACTTAGAGGGAGAAAATAATGAGCTCTGTTTCGGGCATGTTGAGTTTGAAATGCCAATGGAAATCTAGATGGAGATGTCCAGTGGTTACCCAGGTAATGGGGACCTGGAGTTCAGAAGACAGATTAGTGCTGGATATATAGAAGTAAAATATCATAAGATTGTTGTGAGATTTAAATAAGCTAATATATATATGTATGTAGGTATACACAGTGTTTTGTTAAATTTAAAGCTCCATACATATAAATGTAAATAGTTATTATGAATGTATATATGGTATGTACACACATGCACAATATATATGTGTATGTATCTATGTATACACACATATATAACTGGATAGAATTAGCTATGTCCTTTACAAAAGATAAAAATAGGATACTGTCCCATGAGAACATTTTGGTGCTAGGAATATTTTCTATCTAAAATATTATAGATGAAATTACATATACACCAAAATACTTATTAACTGTGTTATTTAGAAAGAAAACAGGCTTAATATTCTCTCTCAAATTTTGCAGTCATATTTCCCTGGTTGTCTTCTATTCTGAAAGTATAATATTCTCAAGAAGCCACATTATATAATAATGGATAGACAACTGGCCCCAGAGTTGGGAAGACCAGGCTTTATGTCCTTAAGTGTGAACCTGGGCAAATCATTTAACCTTTCATCATCCTAAGAAGTAATTCTCTAAGATTAGAAGTCATAGAATAGTTTCTGAGAGCATATCCTTACCAGGGATCCCCTAGACCAGCGGTTCTCAACCTGTGGGTTATGTTCAATTTGTAACGATGAAAATACATCCTGCATATCAGATATTTACATTACAATTCATAAGAGTAGCAAAATTACAGTTATGAAGTAGCAACGAAAATAATTTTATGGTTGGGGATCACCACAACATGAGGAACTGTATTAAAGGGTCGAGGCATTAGGAAGGTTGAGAACCACTGCCCTACACTAATGAAATCACAAATCCAGACATCATCATAATGGTGATGATGATGATGAATAACATCAGCCAGATGAGCATTTGCAATTTCTACCAATATAGGTTAATCCTCCAAGGGTTCTGAGGCCAAATTATTTTAGGAAATGTTGATCTAGAAACTGCAGTCCAGATATGGGACATGTTTTGCCCAAGGCCACACAGTTAGCAAGTGAAAGTACAGGCTAGAGACTTGGGTTCTAGTCTCAGACCTATCACTTGTGATCAAGGTGACCTTTGGCAAGTCAACCTCACTCTTTAGGTCTCAGTTTCCTTAGTGGTAAAAATGGACATAGTATCCCTTGTCATCACACAGGAGTATAAGAATCAATCAATCACTAACCCATTAATAAATATCTATTAAGCATGTAGTACATACCAGGCACTGTGCTAAGTGCTGGATATAATAGATATGAAAAGTACTTGAAAATTCTTCTTTCATTTTAATCTGCTCTGGGAATATGAGGAATTATTGTTCTTGTTTTTGCCATTATGGTCATTAAGACTTCAGTACATAAAGGACAGGTACCTTCCTTCATGTGGGAACATCCTGTGCCAAAATTCTTTCTCTCTCTTCTAGAAAAGTTAGTATTGGGGAAGGTACGTGGCTCACTGGCTAGAGGACTGGCCCTGGAGTCAAGAGGACCTGAGTTCAAATGAGGCCTTAGACAATTACTAGCTAGTAAGAAAAGAAAAGTTAGTATTAAGTTCAGAAAGATTGACCTTTACGTGCAGCTATCTTGAAGGACCTCCTTTGAGGAAGGCTATAAGACTGGCATGACCTTGGGTGTTCTACGGAGGGATTTAGGAAAACCTCTTAATACTTAAGAGCCAATGGCACAAAATAAAGAGTGTTAACTCATGATCAGGGGATGTAGATTCAAATTCTGCCTCTGACACTACCTTTGTATCCATGGACAAGTCACTTCACTCTCTCAGGTCTCAGTTTCTTCATCTGTAAAATGAAGGATTTGAATAGAACCTCTGAGGTCCTTTCTAACTTTAGTTCAGGGAGTCTTTACCTTTTTATGTCATGGACCCTTTTGGCAGTAGTCTGAAAGAAAAACATGCAGACCCATCCTCAGAATGATGCATTTAAATGCATAATATAAAATATAGAGGATTACAAAGGAAATAAAATATATTGAAACACAATCCATAGACACCCCTCCCAAGTTAAGTACTCTCCTAGATATTTAGATTTCTGGATGTATGATCCCATTAAGTTAATGCTCTAAACCTCATCTGTAAAGTGATGGTGAAGACCTCCAATGACAACTCTAAATCTAATATTCTGTGTTCTGTAATTACAGCAGGTAATTTAAGACAAGGGGAAATCATGTTCCCATAATTCCAGCCAAGAGAGAGATGTGCCCAAGCCTTGTAGGAAGAAGGCATCATGGAAGTGAAGGAAGGAAGCTACCAGCCAGCTGGCATACCATTTCGTATCCCAACCTAGAGCCTTTGCCATTTTTTTTTTTGCACCTGTCCTGGTTGGAGTATTGGGAGTGTGATGAAGGCACATCCTGCTTTTGTGCCTTGCATTCTTAAGCTTCATCTATCATTTTCAATAGATTGTTCTTTATTTACCATGTAGTATTGCCTCCTTCCCTGAGTCTTGGCCTGAAGCCTGCTTTCTGCCCTCTTTCTTTTTCACTCTAATAATCTTTATGTCTTCTTATTCTAACTATTCCTCATTTCTTTCCTATGATAACTCAGGGCTGGAGGCTGTAAGAGTTTTTTACTTCTCCAGAGAAACCATCTCCTTTCTCTTTCCTAAGAGGTTGTATTCATGCTTGTTTAGAATGCTAGAAGCTATAATGCTTAAAAATAGTGGACACCATTACTCCAAGATGGAAACTGAAGAGAACTTACCTTCTAAAAAGTCCAGAAGCTAGTTAAAAGAAACAGCAGCTAAATGCTGGACAGAAATAGTTAATCTAGTTGGTGTCAGGCAAAAAAAAAAGTTTTCAATACCCTTTTCCCCACTCTCTACTGGGGGAGTTGGCAGTGAAGGACAATCACCCTCACCCAACCAATGAATGCAGACAGTGCAGTCTACACTTATTGGCTGTAGGGATTAATGGCTCGGGGTGAGGGAGGGAGACTGCTCCTTTCGGATTCACCTTTTCATCCCCTGCCCAGGGTTCTGTTTTCCATCTTGCTTCCCATCAGATGCTGAGCTGGACATTGGACATTTTGGTCCACTTTTGCTATTCTTCTTTTGTCCCTCTCTATATAGTTTCTTTGTACAGTTCTACCAATCATATTGTCCTTTTAATTTGGCTTTGGCCACAGGTGTGGGTGTGGGTGTGGGTGTGTGAGTGTGTGTGTGTGTGTGTGTGTGTATGTGTGTGTGTGTGTAAAAGTATGAATGTCTGTACAGCCTATTTTTTTTCTTACTCTTTCTTTCCTCATTAAAACTCTGTCTGAGTACTTATGATGCTTGATGTTTACCCTCGCCCAAGTCTCCAGTCCTTCCAGAGCTGGGTAGCTTGGTCCTAGCCAGCTGGTCACAGCTGAAGCCAATCCAAGTTTGATCCACTCTGATTTTTCCAGACCTCATTTGTAAGTACAGTTAAAAAGAAGCTCGAGACATTCCCCGCCCTCACCACCCCATCAACACACTCCATTCCTATCTTTCTAGATGGGATATTGGATGCCATTGTCATTAACCATTCACATCTCAATGAGGAGTCACCTATCTCCCTCCTCACTTCCCCCGTCATTCATAAGGGCTGGAAAAAGCTGTAGATCTCACAGTGTGGGAAGACTCTCTCCAAGATGGAGAGGGCAGGACTCAATCCATTCATTTCTACCATGGTTGAATGTGGGAGGCAGGCTATCCAGGGCTGCTTGCTGGCATCATCCCTGATGCCACCGTGGCACCTTAAAATTCCAAATTTGACTGAGTCTTACAGACTGCCAGCATCTCTGCTGACTCAGCTGTGTCCAAGAGCCACGAACACAGCTGCATTGTGACAATCCTTATTCTTTCTTCTCTCCTCCCCTGCCCTCTACTTGCTACTCTCTCCCACTCCAATGCCCTTCTCTCCCCTCCAAAGCTGCCTGCCCAGCCCTCATTCAGGTCCCTTTTTTGGTTACTTCTTCAACTCTGACAAGCTCCTTTGTATGTGAACTCTAAAGCTGGCTTATTATGATGGATCTATGCTTGATTCTGCCAACCACATTCCACTCTGCTAGTCGAGAGACTAAGAATGCCCCCTAGAGACGAGACCTATCCAGGGAAGTGAGACAGTTATGATCTTTGTGATGATCTGGCATGCCCAAAGGATGCTTTCTCTCTCCTTGTGGAAGTTCATGGGTTATTGTCACATGGGGTCTGGAAGACATATCTCTAATATCCAAAAATCTAAAGTGAAATAGAGCCATAGAAGAAGAAAAAAATCAGGGAAGAGAATTGGGGACAAATAATAAAAAAAAAAGGACCTATGTGTATCAAAGAATACATATACACATACATATAT
>CM053580.1:58011260-58077903 GCA_028627135.1 Pseudochirops cupreus | reverse complement strand
TGCTGCTGTGAACAGCTTTCAAGGGTCTGATTACATAGTATTGTGAACACTCTATTCAATAACAAATCAGAGCAAAATATTTACTGAAAATCAAGGTACAGCATTCACAATGTTACAACTCAACAACTTATCACTAAAATGGCCACATAGTTTTCACCACAGTGGTCACAGAGTTTTGAATAAAGTACAATCATTTAGTCAATCATTCACTTAGTAATTCAATCATCCAATCATCCTTAAGGAGGCTCAGAGATACAAAATACAAAAGTCAAAGTACTCCACCCCTGGAGTAGTCTCAATTGGAGATTAGTTTCCAATCATAAACAAAGTACATTCATTTAATCAATCACAAAATCATTAATTCAATCACAAAGTACAAAAGTCAAAGTTCTCCACCCCTCGGTCATAGTAAATCATAATCTTCAGTCTGTATTTAGACAATATTAGTTCCTTCTCTGGAGACACATACTATGCGTCATCATGAGTCCTTTGGAATTGTCTTGGATCATTGTATTGCTGAGAATAGCTAAGCCATTCACAGTTCTTCGTCATATAATATTGCTGTTATTGTGTACAATGTTCTTTTGGTTTTGCTCACTTCACTTTGCATGGGTTCATGTAAATCTTTCCAGGTTTTTCTGAAATCACCCTGCTTGTTATTTCTTATAGCACAATAATATTCCATCGCAATCATACACCACAACTTGTTCATCCATTCCCCAGTTGATGGGCATTCTCTTGATTTTCAATTCTTAGCCAACACAAAAAGAACTGCTATAAATGGTTTTTGCAAATAGGTCCTTTTCCTCTTTTTTAAATCTCTGTGGGATATAGACTTGTCAGTGGTATTGCTGGATCAGTGTTATAGCCCTTTGAGCTTAGTAATTTAAGCAAAGTCTTGAAGGAAGTTATGAGGGACCAAGAGAAGGGGGAGATGTCCAGGACAACCAGCAAAAAGGTGTAGGGTCCTACTACCATTACTCTCCATTTTTAGAGTATTAAATATCGTGCATGAGGAACAGCAAGAAAGCCAGTGTACTGTTGTGGAATACAAGAAGAGGAGTAAGACAAGAAAGTTAAAGAAAAGTAAGGTTGTGAATGACTTTAAAAGCCAAACAGGATTTTATATTTCATTCTCAATGTAAGAAGGGATCATAGTTTATTGAGTAGGGGAAGTGACAGGGTCAGAATGGTGCTCTAGGAGGATTGCTTGGCAGCTGAAAGGAGGTTAACATCCTCCGTTCCCATAACTGATCCTTATATGGCATAGACTTGAGGTCATTTATGACCCTGGTTGACCTTCCCTGGATGCTCTTCAGCTTGTTAATATCCTTTCTAAAACATGGTGCCTAGAATAGAACCCAATACTCCAAATGAAGTCTGACCAGGACAGATCTTGGGACTATAACCTTTAATGATGCTCTGCAGCAGGGGCTGGTGAATTCTGTGTGTGTATCACGGGCTCCTCTGGCAGTCTGGTGAAATCTATGGACTCCTTGTCAGAATCATGTTTTCAAATACATAAGATTAAACACATAGAATCATTTAAAGAAAAACAATTATATTGAAACAAAGATGTAATTTTTCCCATCTAGATTCATGGACCCCCTTATATCTATTCATGGATCCTGAGAGGTCTATGAGACCCTAGGTCAAGAAGACAGATTTTTACAACAACACAGATGATGACTCCCTTCTACTTCCCCACCAAGGCCAATCTCTTGCACGGACCCAAGGAATTGGTTTTCTCAGTCACCTGTAATAGCTAATAATGATAGCTAATATCTATATGGCATCCAGTATGTGTTAGGCACAAGGTTAAGTGCTTTACACTTCTCTTCTCATTTGAACCTCAGTGCATCCTGAATGGTAGATACTATTATTATCCCCACTTTATAGATGAAGAAACTGAGGCAAACAGATTAAGCAACTTGCCCAGAATCTCACAGTTAGTAAGTATCTAAGGCTGGATTAGAATTCACCCCCTTGTTGAGTCTAGGCCCAGCATTCTATTCACTTCACCTATACCACTTAGTGTGTTGGTCTGGGGCCATCAGTTCTCTCTAAGAGAAAGTCTCTCCTCTGAAGACTGATTGATTGGGGGCCAGAGCAGACAAAATGGGGAAGAGTCTTAGGGTAGCCATTTAACAAGTATTTTTTTTTCAGTTCTTACATTCCTCCCCCACCCCCAACACACACACACACACACACACACACACACACACACACACACATACACACACACACACACACACAATAGGCTGAAACACCAGTGCGCTCCCATCTCATGCCAGGATTTGCCCGACACAAACTTTCCAAGCCTGACTCGGAAAACAAACAAGAAGACTAGACGAGCTTTCCATAACCTCTGCAGGGCTCCAAACCACACAAGACTGTGTGGGAACAGCTTTGTCAGAGACAGCTTAAAGGCGTCACGAGCTCCTTTAAAGGGTGGTGGCTGGAGAAGGAGAGTCCTGGTGAAAATGACAGCATGGGGTGCCTTCCAGACAACTCCCTCAGGGAGGCTTCAACTCCCTCTGTGTACATAATCAAAGCACAGACCAATGGATTTCTCCATCTTATATGTCATATTTTATAGTATTTATGGCCTCACTACCCATATGGATGCCATATTATGCTCTGTGATCCAGAGAGACATGCATGCACATAAACTGAGGCCTTAAGATGTCATTCTGTCCAAATACATTCCCTCCCCCTAGAGAAATCATTTCTCTTATACCCCAGACCAAAGTGACAAATAGGTATCATGACTGATGTATCGCAATAGAGATACTTGGGCGCTGATGGAGTTCCCCATTTATGTACAGAAGGAAATGCCTTCATTGCAGCTATTTGAGAACAGGCAAAATAACTGTCTGTAGACCTTGAGGAGGGACATTCCACCCACTCAGAAGGAGAGTTGAAATGATCTAAAGAGGACTTCTACCATTTCTCCTTTCCTTCCTTATTTACTAACCTAAACTCCCATATACATGCACTTTTCTCTATGCTGGGGGAGGGGAAAGGCCCTTAGGTTACTCCTCTGATCACTCCCCGCCCCAGGGCTCTTCTAGGCTTCCCCCTCCCAGTCTAATACAACTGGAAGAATTCAAGATAGACAGTGGAAAGGGGATGAGTTGACTTCTGAAGAGAAAGAGATACATAACAAAAGGGAGTGGAGAGGCAGAGATAGAAAGAACAGGAATTTATTAGTCGCCCAAACATGTGCTAGGCACCATCTAAGCACTTTATAAATAGTACCTCAGGGGACGGCTAGGTTGCAAGGTGAATAGAGGACCAGCCTGGAGTCAGGAGGACCCAAGTTCAAATATGGCCTCAGACACTTAACACAAAAACTAGCCATGTGACCTCGGGCAAGTCACTTAACCCCAATTGCCTTCCAAAAAAAAAAAGGCAAAAAAAAAGGCATAAATATTACCTCATTTGATCCTCACAACAATAATGCTATTGTCCTTTCCATTTTACAGAGGAAATTGAGGCAGGAGTTAAGTAACAACAAAGAGAGAAAGCTAATTGGAGCCTACAGAGAATTTGAAACTTCTTCCTGTTCCTCTTCCTTCTTCTCCTTCTCCTTCTCCTCCTTCCCCTTCTGCTTCCCCTTCCCTTTCCTTTTCTTCTTCTTTTTCTTCTTCTTCTTCTTCTTCTTCTTCTTCTTCTTCTTCTTCTTCTTCTTCTTCTTCTTCTTCTTCTTCTTCTCCTCCTTCTCCTCCTTCTTTTCCTTCTCTTCCTCCTCCTCCCCCTCCTTTTCCTCCTTCTCCTCCTTCTCCTTCTCCTCCTCCTCCTCGTCCTCCTCATCTTCTTCCTCTTCTTCCTCCTCCTCCTTCTCCTTCTCCTTTTCCTTCTCCTTCTCCTCCTTCATCTCATTCTTATACCTGTGATTTTGTTGGTAGAGGAAACTCCAGATGAAGAGATAGCCTATGTCATTCCAGATGGGTACTGGCTTATAATTCATGGTCTTATAGAGCTGCCTGTGTCATTGAGAGATTACATAATTTGCTCAGGATCACAGAGGCATTATCTGTCAGAAGCAGTATTTGAACCCAAATCTTCCTGAATATGAGGCTGGATGCTGCCTTTCTTTTACTTTCCTCCTCCAGCAAGTCTTTCCCTAGTATAAGCCATGACCATGACTTGGAGTCACTTCAGATAAGTTTCTAACATATTCATGATGCTCATGTCTAGGTTTCCCTAAACATGGGGGAAAAGGTGTCCCAGCTCCCACATAAGCATTCAAGGAAGCAAATGTAAATTGGTATAGGAAAGGCTCTATTTCACTCAATGAAAAATGCAGAAGACACAAAGGACTGGCAGGAGCCCAAAAGCAGATACAGAGAAATACTTAATATATTAAAAGGCATTGAAATAACCTATCTGCTTTTCCTAGAAGGTAACTGAACATGGGGTTACAATTAGGGCAGAGCTTTGGCATTCCAATGAGATCCTTTCCCACAGGATCTCACATACCTCTAAATCCTGTTGTTTAGATTCCTCCAAAAGGTAAAAACCTACTCTGGGGGCTGCTGAACAAGTAATCTACTTTTCATCAGACCTACAATAAATAAATAATTCACTGGCTTTGACTTCAAAGTAGGACACTGGTCAGGAACTACGTAGATAACCCTCTTCCTCTTCCAAGGAACATGCTGCATTGGGAAATCTCCTTATCTCTCCAGAAAGTCTGATTTTTTAACCCTTGAACTTGGGAACTCTCAAGCTTATGTTTATTCACAATGCAGCCTCCAAAGTTGTAAGTACCTAGGAAATTTCCCCTCTCTGTCTAGAAGATTAGATTCTGGGATCATGCTGCCTGGGGAATTCACCTCCCACCCCCATGCAGGAGAGGTTGGAGATCAGGAAATTAGGATCCATGAATTACATCTTGGATGTAAATTTGCTGTGTGCTTCTCCTGCAAGTTGTAATATAAATTGTTCTGGGGAAAGGAAGTTATATGGGCACCAAATGCTAGGATGAAAGGGGGAGAGACAGAGAAACAGAGATGGAGAGACAGAGACAGAGGAGAAACAGAGGCAGAGATATCTCTACTAACAAATGTTGCTTCTCCTGAGTCCCAAACAGTAGATGATATTGAGTTCTTTGTGCCCTATCAGTCAGGTGACAATGGGTACACCCACCGACCTTGAGGAAGTGTCCTTCAGAGAACCCCAAATAAAGGCTCAGACCTTGCAATCTCATCAGGTTTATAGAGGAACTCTTTAAATTGATCTGGAACAATTCTGGTCAATCCTTCTTGCTTTAGTGCTCTAGTGGTACTCCTGTAGAGCAAGGTAAATTGGATTAAATTTCTAGTAGGCACTTGATAAATGTTAAATCAAATTGTTCTTTCTTTCCTCTAGTCTCTGGGAAGGTGAGATCATTATGAAAAAATGAGCAATCTAAAAGCCTTGACCATCCACAAATTGTCTGATCTGCTCCACCCCCAACTACCCTACTCCCAATCACTGTGTCTCTTTTGTATGGTTCAGACTCTTTGGTAATCCACATTTCTTCCTGGAGGGGAATGGGGAGAGGATGACCCCTGAGTGACCTTGAACTAGCCCTCTGTCTTTCTTTTTATCAGCAGGGAAGCAAAAGAGATAATGAATGGTCCCCTAGTCCAGTTGTAGGACAGCTGCAGAGAGCTATTATCTAATAATTCAACTTGAGGGCCTGAGGAAGTACTATACACCATGAGTCTTGTCCTCCAGACAAGAGATGGGACAGTGGTTGATGTCAATTGTGGGTCACATCCTATTTTTCCATTTCCTAAGACTCTCTCACATTCCTTGTTCCTACCAACACCTCTTCCTTATTAAAATCAAGATTTCTCTTTTCTTTAGAGGCAAAGATGTTATCTGTCTCCCAGCATTTGGGCAGAACTCTGTACTATAGGAACCTAGATTGCCAGGCTCTCTTTCCTTATCCCCAAGCTATTCACAATTATTATGGAGCATAGACTCAACTAGAAAAGCTCCTGTCTGAGCTCCCACTGCCTATTCCACTTTTTTCCCCCCAGAGTACATCGTTTTCAAAGTGGATGTATTCAGGTTTGAAGCTAACCTTTCCTGTGTTAAGTAGTCCCAAGTCCCCCCAAGTCAGAGCTAACTCTGATGTTAGCAAGGTGAAGGGCTCCCAGTGACTAAGGCCCGCCTGAAAGGCCTCCTAACTCTGCTTCCTACCTTCCAGTCTTCTTACACCTTACTCCTTGCCAGGTACTCTCAGATCTAGTGACAATGGCCTCCTGGCTCCTTCATGAACAAGATACTCCATTTTTCATCTCTGTGCATTTTCTCAGGCTATCGCCCATTCCTGGAGTACTCTCCCGCTTCATCTCTGCCTAGCTACTTCCCTAGCTTCCTTATGTCCTAGCTGAAATCCCATCTTCCATAGGAAACCTTTCCCAGCTCCTCTGAATTACCTCTTTGAATTCTTTCTTCTTTTTCCTGTATATGGCTTGTTTCTATAGATTTGTTTGCTGCTCATCTCCCCCATTCAATATTGAGCTCCTTGAGGTCAGGGGCCGTCTTTTGTCTCTTTTTCTTTTCCCCCACCAATGCCTAGCTTAATACCTGGCACATAATAGGTACTTAATAATAATATTAATATTATAACAATAATTTATAAATGATGAATTAATATAATAATATTAATAACAATAAATATTGGCTGAAATCTGATTTGTTTTTGCCAGACACATGGATCAGGAATTGCAGAGCCCAGCAAAATGCAAAATGTCTATTCACTGATCCTGCAAACTGTTTTATGTCCTCATTAATTTTAGGTATTAGCCTCCTAAGTATAGTGCTACTTCTAAGTTACTGAATCTTAAGTCGGTCCATCGATGTATGCTTTGAATCTTCTGAATCCTTTCGTATTACTTTTATGGATAAGAAATAAATGCATGTCCCATATCTGATTTGCATAGTACACTGACTGCCCTTCCCCTTGGCAGCTGCCCCTCCCCACCCAATTGTGATTTGAGAAGACCAAAACATGAGCAAAAACTTAAACTTTAAATAATTTGTTCCCAGGGTGCCAGAATTAGTGTGAGGATAATGAAAGGTAATGAGTCTAATCCCTCTCATTAGATCTAGGCTCCCCAGTACTGAACTAGGTCTGCAAAAGAGGAACTCCTTAGGGAGGAAGGGTGGGATGCAGGGCCTCAGCCCTTTGGGCTTGGCAGGGTTTCCTTATTGCTAGACAATACACTTCCATATTTACTTTTCTCTGTATTTTGCTGTTTCCTTCTGGAAAATATAAGTTCCTTGAGGGAAGGAGTAGTTTTCTTTTTGTCTTTGTATAACCATTACCTAGGTGGATAGAGTACTGGACCTAGAGTCAGGAAAACCTGAGTTCAAATGTATAAACAGTTACTATTAATATCTGACTACCTCAGTTTCCTCATCTGGAAAATGGGTATAATAATTGAATCTACATCCCAGAGTTGTTGTGAGGATGAAATGAGGTAATTGTAAAGTTCTTTGCAAACTTTAAAGGGGGGTTTGTAAATGCTAGCGACTGGCAACAGTGACTTGTCCAGAATTAAATCTTAATAAATTGTTGATGAATCAAATTGGTGATACTCCTGCCATCCCATCTCCACCCCCCCAAACCTCCCCCCCCACTCCTAAAAGGACTGTAAGCTCTTTGAAGGTAGACTGAACTCTTTTCATTCCTCTCTATTTCCATTAGAAAAACCTGAACAGCACTAACTATGTTGAAGGCATAAATGATGTTTCACACATCCTCCCTGGATAACCATACAGTCACCTGGCTTCTTCTTATCCTCTTCTCCATAAACATGGGGTGGAGCCAAGTCTCTAAATATATCTGCGCTATCACAACTAGTGCCCATATACTAATGCCATCCATTCATTTTAATCCCCTGCTCCTCATTCTTGCAATCAGTCAGCCTTTCTCTAGTGAAGCTCCCAAGGATATTAAAGCACAGAGATATTCCATGCCCTGGAGGCCTTCAGAACCTAGAGGAGAGGTGAGAAAGACCATTACGTAACCAGAAGGTATACTTAAGCACTGTGTTGCTTTTAAAGTAATGAGACTCAACCCATGTGCTATACAGGAAATCTAGACTCATTACTGTAAAGTGAAATGTAAAATAAATGTGATTCCCCAAGGGCAGGATAGGCAGGGCTGGGCCAGAGATTGTGTTTTTTTCCATCAGAGAGTGGGCGAGGTTTCATCTAGCTACTTAGTGAAGGAGGAAGCCTTGAGTTGCAGCTGTTTCTGACTCTAACCCTTTGCAAACATTCAAGACTGAATGACATCTTTAGCATCAGAGGCACAAGTCCCAGTTTGAGCTAGAAAACAGAGCAAAAGGGACCCCTCCTCCATACTGCTTTGTCAGCTAGTCTTCATTCCCCCTAGCAGCAGTATCCAAAGTGTAAGTCAGGAATGGCAGAGCATTCCCCAACAATCCTTTGGATCAGGTCATCTTGGCAAAGGGTCTCAGGTTTCTCCCCTGGCCACTCCTCTCCCTATTTCTCTTCCAGTCTTTACCTTTCCACTCCAGTGATAACTGGAAGAATGTAAAAGAGACAGTGGGTAGGGGCTGAGCTGACCTCTGAAGAGGAAGAGATAAATACAGGAAGGGAGTAGAGGAACAGAGGCAGAAGACACAGAGACAGAGAGGAGGGGGAAAAGAGGAAGAGAGAGACAGAGACAGAGATCAAGATAGAGAGATGGAGAGACTGACATGGAGACAGACCAAAACAAAGTGATTGAGTGACAGAGACAGAGTCGATAGCTCTTTGATTGGAGCAGTCAAAGGGAAGTGAAGAGAGACGCTCCCAGGATCAAGGTCTATATCAGGGCTTCATGGTTTGATTTATGAGTACTCGAGTAGGAATTTGGCCTGAGATAAATAAGGTCAAGGCAGTCCTGTCTGGGGTAGGTTGAGGATAGAGAGAAAGAATAAAATGCTCTCTTGAGGTAATTTCCTTCTTTATCCAAGATTTATTATCCCCGAGTACCTGGTTACATGGTCAATTTCATCTCCAGGGCTAGTTTCAGCTGCAGTTCTTCCAAAAGAAATATTACAGTACTACAGTGTGTATCTTTTTAAGACTCGAATGTGGTAGAGAGAGTAGAGTTGGAGACCTGTGTTCAAATTCCACTTGAGACTCATCTCTGTGCCTCAGTGATGACCCTTCCAGCTCCAAATCTATAAGCCTATGACATTGAATAAGGAACCATCAGAGCCAGGAGTAGAAAGAAAGATCAAAAGAGAATGGGAAAGTGTGTGAGAAGAAAATGAAGAGCCATAGAACATGAAGAACCATGTTTATTTTTTGTTTCCTTTGAACAGTGGTGTCAAGAGGGCCACTAAACCATACATAAGGATCCCCAGTGCTCTCTAGAGACTTAGATAATGGAATACCAGCATTATCTCTGCATTATTGTATTTTTACATATTTTGTTAAGCATTTCCTATTTCCATTTTAGTCTGATTTTAGCTGCTCTCAGGGACTGCATGGCCTCATGTTTGACACCCTCATGTGGAATCTTTTTTTGTAGTGAAGGTATTGCTCTAGAAACTCACACTTGTCTGTTCAGAACCTCTAGGATCAAGAATATTACCATTTACTGAGAATATTATAATTGACATTTCTATAGATCTTTGCAGTTTAGAAAGCACACACTTCATAGCAACCTAACAGTCAGACAGTGCTATTATGAGGAAACTGAGGCCAGAAAGCTTATGTGGCTTGCCCACACTCAAATAATAAGTGACAAATCTGAGACTGAAACTCAGATGTTTTGAGTTCAAGTCCAACAATCTTTCCACCATATTGTGCTTCCTCTAATTTAATTTACATTTACTCTTTCTGATTTATGTCCCTGCTTTAGGCATGGGGGAGAGGGGCATGTCACCCAGCCACGAATTACTATAGGAAAAAAAAAGGATTTAGAGCTAGAAGGGGTCTTACAGTCATAAATTCATGGGCCATAAGATTATAGATTTAGAACTCAAGAGAGCTTGAAGCCTAATCCCCTCATTTGGCAAACAAGAAACTCTAGCACAGATTGATTAAGTGATTTGCTTAGAGTCACATAGCTAGTAAGTATCTGAGGTGAAATTTGAAGGTGGTCTTCCTGATTACAAATCTTATTGCCCAACATGGGAACAAAGCAACCTCTGGTGGAAGGGGATGCAGGACAAAGATCCCACAAATTCCTAGGAATCTTCAACAGTACATTTTGAGCTCAAGGTTGCAGAATTTATAATAAAAATATTTTTTGCATGTGTACAACTCTTTTGAGTGAGCAAAGGGCTTGCTTTTACATCCACTATCTTATTTGAACTTTGTAAATGCTAACAGTTCACCTCTCTGTCACAAGGACCAAATTACCTGGTGATCTCACTCACCAACTTTCTAGGTGATGTGAGTAGCTGAGCAATACCATGGAGAGGATGTTAGAGGCAATTCTAAGCTCCTGGAGAAAAAGGTCACTGTAGGGAACCATCAGTCTTGTGGAAGGAGCTAGAGAAAGCATGATGGAATAGAAAAACTTCTCCATTGGGAGTTGGAGAATCTGGGCTCAAATTTCAGAAATGCCACCAAGTACCTGTGCAACCTCGATCACTTCCCTTAATTTCTCTGACCTTTGGCTTCCTGTCCTGGAATACACAGGGGTTGGATCACTTCTAGTTTGAAATCTGTGATCCTACTCTATGTGAGGAAGAAGAACATAAGGGGACAGGTAGAAAACAAAATGGCAGGAAATCTTAACAGCATCTTTATCTCATTGGTGCCCTTGCCTTTGAGCAGCTGAGATATATGAGCCCTTTCCTGGTTTTGAAGCCATCCAGGAAGAAGGCTCACATGCCTTCATAATATACCTTCAGAGGTTGACTTGACAAGCCTTTGCCACAAGAATGTCTTTCCAGCTATCTTCATTTCTTTTAGGTGCCATTTCAGATTCATTTTCTCTTGCAATCATGTTTGGTGAAATAAATTTTGAGAGACTTGAAGGGATGTTACCAGTCCGCTTCACATACTCTGGGGAAGCCAGACTGGCTTTCTTGCTCTTCACACGTAATATTCCATCTCCAATCTCTCTGCCTTTTTTTAAGCTAAACATCTTGGATGCCCTCTTACCTCATGTCTGCCCCCTTGGAATTCTAGATTCCTTTAAAGCTCAGTTAAAATGCCACTTATTGTATGAGGCGTTTCCTGATCCTTCCATCCCTGAAGTTTCTGCCTTGAAATTACCTTGTATTTATTTTGGGACCCTAATAAGGGATTCACAAGGACTGGGGTGGGGGACAGTGCTGACCCCAACAAAAGCATTGGTTATTCTCCCTGGTTCTACCTCAGCCCCAGATTAATCCATGGAAATTTCTCAAACAAAGCTTAAGCAAGGTTCATGTCTAGAACCTCTCCAAATTAGACAGAGTCCCTTCAAAAAAAGATATTTGAATCACAACATGGACATCAGGCAATGGACAGATATTTATTTACTCAACCAAAGAAACTAGTTAAGATGGAGAGATTCATGTAAAGTATCAAATACGAAACCATAAAACATTTTATAACATTCTTTATATTTCCCCTGGAAAGTAAAGACAATTTTGTGGGACTGTTGAACAGTTATATTTTACCCTAACCTTGAAATTACACTATCTGAGTAACCCACAAGGAGATAGCTTTCTGCTATAGGATGACCCTAGAGGTGGATGTCTCCTCCAAGAAACATACTATTTAGGAATATTTCCATAGCTGTATGACTAGGACCTAATCAGGGAACTCAGCAACTCTCAAACTGACGCTATAACTGCCCTCACTTATAAAGGTGGAGGTTTCCATACCATCACAAGGAATATAATCATAGCAGGCCTAGGTACCTTGATTGAATCAATCAATGAAAAGTGTACGAACAAGTCCTGAATCAATTTGAGAAGAATAAAGCTTTTTGATCTTTGGATGAAAGCAGATTACACTCTGAATGACTTATCTTGTGCCTGAAGGAATCCAACATACTCATTTGCCTGAGTACAACCCAACCAGTTAAGAATCACATGTTCCAGCAGGAAGCTTGGTCAGTAGGTGAACTATTCTCTGGTGAAGGCCACCTGAGGGGAGGATAAAAGAAAGAATAATAAGTGGTGGGTGACCTTCTGAACTTTAAAAGTTTGGAATACTAGAACTTCTCATTGGAAAATGTCTCCAGAACAATAGTGGTCAGTTCCAGAACCTGTATTGGGAGATGAGAGACACAATGAGGATGAAATAGACCCTCTGAGGAATGGCATCTTTAGGACTCAACAAGCAAAAATCCTTAGAGCCCTTCTGAGAGTTGTGCCTAAAGGAAATTTTCTAAGGACTTGGAGAAAAGAAGTTCCACTAACCAGGAGCTATATATTGACCCTTTGGCCTTATGTTCTCTCTAAGTTTAAACTCAGTCTTTCCAGGGAACTGGTATACATAATGGGAGAGTGTTCCTCCTGGTTTTGAGGGATGTTTATGTAACAGCTATCCTTGCTGTAACTGCTTGATAAATACCGTTTCTAAAAATAAATTAAATCTGTTGATCAATGAAAAGCACAACAGATGGGGACTTGTGAGACACAATGTTAGAAGACACTAATCCCTCAGGTTAACCCTGGAACCCCTAGGGGAGCAGTAGTCACTACTTTGTGGGGAATCCAACCTGCCGGTTGTAAGTGCAAATTGGAAGAGTGAGCCCAAAAGGAGTGCTACAAGTGGAAATTTCCATTTCTCTGGATCACTGGTTGTTTTCTATTACTCATGGAAAGAAGCAGAAAGCGAAAAGAAGGCAGCCAGGGACCCAACATTCAGTTTTAGGTACACTTAGGCAAGCACATATTCCCACTAATTACCATTTATACTGGGTGGGGAAGGAGGAGAGACCAATTACCCCCACTCATACCCCTACCAGTTGAAAGGCTAATAGAGGGAATGTGATTGGTAAAGAGTCCTGACGAAGGACAGAGTCATTTCTCTTCTGATCTCTTCTAGGCCACAGGAGAAGAGTATCTTTCTGGGCCTTGTTCAGTAAACCACCAAAAGAGAGGTCTAGTCACTGGAGACAATCAGTAATTCCTTCTGTCATCCCAGAAAACCCGTGTTCCTCAGCAAGAATCCAGAGGGAGTTGGGCACTCCCTTCAATAGTGCAGATCAACTATATGGTCTTTTGTTGTTTGCAACATTTAACCTTGCTTTTCCATAAATTCCCCAATGGATTTTACGAAATTAGTCAGATGGAATAGAGAAGAATCTTATTATCCTCATTGTGTGTATACACATCAGGGGTAGATGATGGCAAAGCAATTAAGGGATCTTGTGAAAGCCAAATCAGGTCAAACAAGGGGGAAAGAGCACAGAGTTTCCTAATTGGGTAAGACACTGGGTCAGTTTCCTTCGTGTGATCCATCCAACTTTTTTTTTTTTGCTTTCTTTGGACAGGGGAAGGCAGGGCAATTGGGGTTAAGTGACTTGCCCAAGGTCACACAGCTAGTAAATATCAAGTGTCTGAGGTCGGATTTGAATTCAGGTCCTTCTGACTCCAGAGCTGGTGCTCTATTCACTGCACCACCAAGCCGCCCCTCTATCCAACTTTACGATCTTTATAATGAAACCTAGGAGTTCGGAATTCAGGTCTCACACACACACACACATACACACACACACACACACACACACACACACTTTAGAGCATTAATGTACTATCCTCTCTTCCCAGACACAGTAATAAATTACATTCATATGCAGCATGTGACCATAAGGTAATAAGAGCGATCTCTGTAAGAAAGGTGCCCAATTTTACAAATCCCAATGTCTTTAATCTGTTCCTTTCTATTGAACCCTATTATCCAGGTGTTGCCTGTCATAAAAATAGACTAGAATAAGAGGATACCCAGTATTTATATGGTGTTTTCATTTTTCTCCTTGAGACAAAGCCACCCTTGTTTGAAATGTTGCTTATATTCCCCTTTTGGGGATCATTTTGTTTGTTTGATGTTCAATTTAAATGAGAACTCGATGAACATTTATTAAAGACCTACTATGGCCTTATTCATGGTAACTTTCCTTCCATTGGAAATGACTTTAATTTGGGACATCACCAAACACCATTCAGAGTCAAGTTGAATGAACAAAATGAGTAATTAAGCTGAGTAATACCTTTTGGGTTCAAACATGAGGTATTTCTATCAAATAAATTAAGGGCTGTGCTGTGGTCAACTCATTGGGCTCTGGAGAGCCAATTGTTAAATTTTCAGCATGAGAATTTACATTTCTTAAATCAACAAATGCTACAAATCAGGGCTTGATGTATTCTTTTGTTGACTGTCTAGATTTAAGAAGTGATGAAGTACAGTTTAAATTTTAAAGTTTACTTTTTTTTTTTTGGAAGACCCAGTCGTTAAACATTTACCAGAACACCCAAATATATTCTAGCCAAACTGGAATACCCAGCATTTCCCTCTCTAGCCTACACGTCTTTGCACAGTCATAGTTTTCCCATCCCTGGAATGTGCTCCTTCCTTCTCTGTGACTTGCTACAAGAAGTCATTCCAGATTTCTGTAGTGGGGATCTCCTACCAAATTAGATATACCTATCTGAGTGCATGATGTGTGCCCACAATGGAGCAGTAAGCTCTTTGAGGGTAGGGGCTTTCCCCAGCACGTAGTCCATTGTCTGGGATGTAGTAATCATCTGAAGTGTGATTTGAACCCATGGACGTTGGGACTTCAGAGTCAATGTTCTTTCTACTGTATGACATTCTTCCTTTCCTTCCTCTCTATCCCCTTCTTTTCCCTTTCCTATTTTTTCTCCTTATTTTTTATCCCTTTTCTTCTTCTTGTCTTTTCCTCCCTCCTTTCCATCTTTCTTTTCTTCTACTTCTTCCTTTTCTCTTTTTCCTCTTTTCTCCTCCCTCTCCCAACTAAATGCTAATTTTCAAACTGTTAGTTTTTGCTTTATGAACTGTCCTGGATCTGGAAGTGGGTTTGCCCATGGAAAAACGGGTCACGGATTGCTAAACCAATTCCTCACCGTGGGGTGGTTATGAGCTGTTTGTTTTTCAAATACCTTAATTGTATAGTATACTCAGCAAAGAGAGCACTGAAAATTATATCTCTGTGCTAAGTGCAACCAGATGGATGAAAACAACAGGCCATTTCAGAAAAGATAAAGGGCCTACAATTCCCCTGATATTGGTTTTATCACTGGTTAATTTTATAATGGCTTCTTCTGGAGGAGGGTGAAGATGGTCTGGGCCAGGAGTGATCTATCAGCAGAAAAGGAACCTTCTTCAGAAAGAAGAACCCTCATGCAGGACAATCTGGATGTAATTGGAGAAAATGGGACTAGGGAGGAGGTTGGAAAGGGGCTTGTTGGGGCTAGTAAGCAACGGTGGTAGAAAATTTTCCTTCCTTCAACCCTTGCCGTTGGGCCTCTTGGTTTTCATCATCAGTACCTTCAATTGACTGGCTCCAGAGAATGGTGGCTTAAGAATTTGGATGACCTTTCTGGTCATCTGTACAGAGACAGCAACACTGTGTTGTCACCAGAACCAAACTTCACATCTAAAATATATACAAACATGTGTGTTTACACATATATACATATAAACTAATTTATAGTGTGTATATCTTAACATGAGAACATACATATACATGTATGTAAGTGTGAGTGTGTATACACACACATTAATACATGAATGAAGGTCACATGAACCCACTCTTGAAGTTCAGTTTCCCTTCCCTTCCTAACCACCATGGCTATGAAAATCAGTTTTGTGGGTTAGCCTTGCAGTGTGGCAAGCAAGCCTGTAGGCTGTAATCAGGATATATATTGCTATTATATATGGTCATTATATACTCTAACATGGGTAGTATATAATAAAAATATTGGATTCAATGTTGGGCTTAGGGCATGGGGGGGGAGGGTCCAGGGAGAAATCTGGCCTGAGTCTTTTCTTTGACCCTGCCCCCCTTACTGTCATTCTCTCCATTTATTTACAAGTACCTTGGAATGGACTAAAATGTATTCCCTATTATCTTCCCCATTAGGAAATAGTTCTCTCCAAAAGCCACAGAGAAAGAACTCCTTGAGAATGAAGGACAAAGGAACCCCTGGTGCCTTGTTGACCCACGATGCTTTTCTTGTCAAGGCTAATGACTTCTCTTGACCTCAACTTTATTCCCTCCTTCTTCCTCTCCTCCCTACCCCTTTAAACTCTCCCTTTCTACTGAACCCCTCACTGCTTATACACATGCAGGTGTCATTTGTAATAAAAAGAGAATAGGGTGGAAGGAGAGCTAGCATTTATATAGAGCTATACATTTCGCAAAATGCTTTACAAATATCTCATTTAATCCTCACAGCAACCCTGGAAGGTAGATGCTATTATTATCACCATTTTACAAATGAGGAAACTGAAGCAGTGACTTGTCCAGGGTGACACCTATAATAAGTATCTGAGACCAAATTTCAGCTCAGTCTACTACTTTTTCTACTGCACCATCTAGCTATAGAGTAGGATAGGATAGAATAGGATAGGATGGGATGGGGTGGGATGGGATGGGATGGGATAGGATGGGTTGGGGTGAGGTGGGATGGGATGGGGTGAGGTGGGATGGGATGGGATGGGGTGAGATGGGATGGGGTGAGGTGGGATGTGTTGGGGTGAGGTGGGATGGGATGGGATGGGATGGGATGGGGTGGGATGGAGTGGGGTGGGATGGGATAGGTTGAGATGGGATAAGGTAGGGTTGGGTTGGATGAGACAGAGTAGGATAGAACAGATTAGAATAAACTAATTGACTCTGCTAATCCCTCAAATTACTGTTTCATTTCTTTCCATTCACCACTAATAATGATGATTAACATTTATATAGCACTTTAAAGTTTACAAAGTGCTTTATGCAACTTATTGCATTTCATTCTTTCAGCAACCTTTTGAGGTAAGTGCTATTATTATCCTCAATTTATATATGAAACTGAGAGAGTTTAAGTTTAGACTTCCTCAGGTCACACAACTAGTAATTGTCTGGTAAAAGATTTGAACTCAGATCTTTCTCTCTCCAAATCCCAAGTACCACTATCTGAAGCCACCTTAACCATGGTCTATATTCCATGCTTCCGCTTTTTATGCCATGCACTTATTTTTTAACTCCTTTCAATTTGGCTTCTAACTTCCTTCTCTGTTAAAGCTATTCAACATTGATTTCCTAATACAGGAATGTTTTTAAAATCTTTACTGTCCTTTGCTTTTCCTTAAGATGCTCTATCATTGACAAACCCCGCCTTGAAATTCCCTCCTCTCTTAGCTTCTATGGAGATTAATTCTCACTCTTCCTCTTTATTAGCTCTTCTGTCTTCTCCCCAGGATCTTCTTTCTACCTTCTGCCTACTAAATACACATCCCTCTGGGATTCTGCCTTCGGTCTTCTTCTTTACCCTTCTCTACATTTTCTCCCTCAGTGATCACTTATACCCATAGCTTCAACCAGGGAAAACTGATTCAATACTGTCCCTCCTCTCCCCAACCTATCCCACTCTATTCCTACCCTGCTCTATTCTGTCTCATCCTACCCTACTCTATTATACCAGCCCACCCTACTCTATTCTAGACTAAAACCTCTCTTATTAGTTTAAAAAAAACCCAAATCTCCGATCATAACCTTTTTTCTCCAGTTCTGGTACTGTTTTTCCAATTGCTTAATAGACTTTTTGATCTGAATGTATTTCCATTACTAAGAAAACCAAAGCCTTTCCTTGTCTCCTCTTTCTACAAATGGCAACATTCTTCTCATATTTAGGCAGACTTGGAGCCTCCAAGTCATCCCAAATTTTTCCCTGTCTCTTATCTCTAACATCCAATTCATTGTTAAGTCCTGCTATTATTTCTTTTGTCATTTCTTTCCCATCCATCCTTTCCTTTCTATGACTATTGCTGCCATATTAATTCAGATCTTTATCTCATGCCACATTTGTATGATTCCGTGACTCCTCATTGCAATCCAAGCTGCACAGTACTGCCAAAGTCATCTTCTTAAGACCCATTATTGATAAATAATAATTAATAAATTCCCACTCTCTTCTCAATAAAGTCCAAACTTCCTAGCACAGAAATAAAGTCCCTTTATAATATGTGTCTACCCTTCACTTCTAGCTTTATCTCCCACTAATCCCTTTCATGTACCTTATGATCTAGTTAAGCTAGTCCTTCTGCTGGTTTTTGCATATATTTTGTGCTTGTCCATCTTCAGACCCATGGCACTCCTCTTGCCTGAAGCATTTTTCCCTTCTATTTCTGACCATTGAAATTCTTTGTAATATCCAGATTTAAAAAAATGCCACTTTGTAAATAAAACATCCCCTCATCACTCCCCTCAACCCCTCTCCCTCCTTCCAGAAATGATGCCTCTATCCTCAAAGAGTTGTGGATTTGAACAATTGATTATACCAGACAACACCTTGAATCTGAGAAGCAAGCAATCTCAGGTTTACTGGGGCCCAGATTAAGTTTGACCATACCTCATCTCCCTGACTAGATTGTAAGTTCCTTGAGTACAGGAATTTGATTCTTCTTTGTATATCTGCCGGTACTTGGTATCTTGAACACAGTAGATATTTAATACTTTTAAATACTTTAAACATTTTAATACTTTTATGGTGGATGAATGAGTTAAAACTCATTGGAGCATTCGACTATTTGAAAGTGACCCTCAAGTGAATCCTTTAATGTAAACCCCCCAAGCCTTAATTCTTTATCTTTATGTTTCTTTTCAAATATTTGTTTACAAATTTTTAAAGAGGGGAGGGAGAGGCACCACCTTAATGTATATGTAGTCTCATAAGCACAAGTTCCATTTTTATACTGGTACATTTGTGATAAGGTAAGAGAGAGAAAGAGAGAGAGACAGAGAGACAGAGAGAGAGAAGAAGAAGAAGAAGAAGAAGAAGAAGAAGAAGAAGAAGAAGAAGAAGAAGAAGAAGAAGAAGAAGAAGAAGAAGAAGGAGGAGGAGGAGAAGGAGGAAGAGGAGGAGGAGGAGGAGGAGGAGGAGACGAGGAGGAGGAGGGAAAGAGAGAGAGAGAGAGAAAGAGAGAGAGAGAGAAAGAGAGAGAGAAGAAGAAGGAGGAGGGATACAGACAGAGACAGAGAGAAGAGAGACAGAGACAGAGAAAGAGAGAGAGAGACAAGAAGAGAGAGAGGAAGAGGGAGAGAGAGAGAGAGGAAGAGGGAGAGAGAGAGAATCTTTTACCACTGTACTCATTTGTTTTGGGAGGGTGTTAAGGGCACTAAGTGGTTTGTGGGTGAACTGACTTCCATTTCCCCTGATTTTTAACAGGCAACATTTCTTTAAAATAGCAAGTTTATTTTGCCATATGGACAGTGGTTTATTTGAAAAGGAAAAATCAAAGTTTCAGAACAGAGTGAGTAGCCTGAAATACTTTCTGAATTCCCAGTCTCTTTCTCAGCTCACAAAGGGAGAACTGCCGGAAGCTGGCACAAATACAAGAAGAAGGAAAGGGGATGGTGACATTGACGTAGGGAGGAGACAGTTAAGTGACCCTTTCCAAAATCCAAAAGAGGCTCCTTTCTTCCCTGTCCTGATTCTTACCCCAGGAATTTAGGGTCTTATAAATCATTAGATCAGAAGCTCCTTGAAGGCAGGATTTATATCTTTAACTTTGTTTCCCCAGTTTGAAACAGTAACATGCACATGATTGACTCTTATACACAGCTGCATGGTGCAATGGATAGAATACTGGACCTAGAACCAGGGAGACTTGAATTGAAATCCAGCCTCAGACACTTTATGATCTCAAGCAAGTCACTTAATGTCTGTCTGCCTCAGTTCCCTCATCTGTAAAATGGGGATAACATCAACTATCTTCCATGATTATTGTAAAGATCAAATGAGATAATATTAGCAAAATGCTACATAAACACAAGCTATTCTTATTTTAATTAACATTGGTTGAGCTGAATTCATAAGAAATGAAGTAAATTGATTAATACCTCATGACAGTGTACTAGAAAGAGTGCTGAATTTGGAGTCTGAAGCCCTGGATTCAAATCCTAGCTAGTTTTTGCCCCTAACTTTCTATATGACCACAGATCATTGGCTTTCACTCTTTCTGACTCATTTCCCTTCTCTATAAAATGAAAGGGTTTGGTTAGATGATTTGCAAGGTCTATTCCTGATCTAAATCTATGATCCCATGAATGTAGTCTTTATCTTCATAAAATATTTTTTGAACCTGACAATGTTTGACAAACTTTCATTATTTCATTATACGAAGAAGACACTGGAGTCATGAACTTCTCTTATATTTGGTTTTTAAATGAATATTATATAGTAGTAAAAGAATTGCCCTTTTGTGTCCTTTGTGTTTTCTTCTGTGTTCCTTAATATTTTACCGATACTGTTTTTTTGTTAATTCTCTGTGTCTGAAAATGGATATATCATTCTATGTTTCTCGTCCTTAACCTCTCTATTAAGAAGTAGGGAACTTGTCTCATTATTAGTCTGCTGAAGGCATTAGTCAGATCAGAATTTTATAATTTTATGAAATTGTTTTCCTTTACATTATTATGGCCATCATTTAATTTATTCTTTTGGGTCATCTCATTTGATTCTGTATCAGTTTGATGAAATATTCTTAGTCTTCCTTGAGTTTATCATATTCATCATTCCTTATTGTGAAATAATATATTCCATTGAATATACCACAATTTTTTAGCCATTCCCCAATTGATGGACACCCATTTTATTTCAAATTCAATGAAAGCACTGATATATATGTAACATATGTATATAAATATATGTATATATGAATATGTATTTGTGTCTCTTGAGATAAACACACACAATCTACATATACATATATATATGTGTTTGAAGTGAGTAATTTACATATAGGTTTTTTCCTTTTCATTTTTACTATTTGGATTATCTATCTAGTAGTGGTATTTTTGTGTCAAAAAGTGTGCACACCTTTTTTTGTATAGTTTCAAATTGCTTTATAGAATGTTCAGAAGAATATCACAATTCTACACATTAATGTACCTTCTCTCCCATAGCTTCACCAACAACTACTATTTTCATCTTTTTATATTTGCCAGTATCATGGCTTTATGGCAAAAAGTTTGTTATCTTTTCTCATTTACATCTTCTTCTAGAAAGTACTTCTGACTATCAGGTCAGTAGTCCTGAATATAACCAAAATGATTTTCTGTTAGTGTAAGGATTTTCTGAGGTCCATAATTGAGGTACAAATAGTACTTATATTCTTGTTTTGTACACCTTAGAAGATGGATGTCACTGAGGTTGCCTCAGGCTGCATACTTTTGTCTAGACAGCTGCATAGAAGTTCAAAGCCATCCTGCTTAGTTTCCAAAAATGCTGTCTTCTTCTAGTTCATCTACTCCTCTTGTTAGTCAAGGCTAAGATCCTCTTCTCTTTTAACTCCAAAAAATGTAGAATCCCTAAATTATTGTTTTTATTTCAATGTATATTTTTATTTTTTTTCAATATCATTTCTCAATATCGGCCTTCCCTTTCTTACCCCAAGAAAGGCATCCCTTATAACAAAGAAAAAAAATTAATCAACATATAAACTAAGTCTGATATTAATATACACCCATCATCTACCACTTCCACAAAGAAGGTATGGAGATAGATGCCATATATCTTCTTGGTCATTTGATTGACACCAATGTTATTAGGTTTTAATTTTGTTATTATCATCATTCTTTCGATTTGCATTGCTATAGTTCTATGTGTGTTGTTTTCCTGGTTCTGTTTAATTTACCTTGAATCAGTTCATATAAATCTTCCTGTAGTTCATTGTATTTTTCATATCCACCAGTTTTCATTATGCAGTGATGTTCCATTGCATTTATATGCCACAATTTGTTTAATTGTTCCCCAGTCAATAAGTATAATATTTTGGTGTGTATAGGACTTTTCTTTTTAATTACTGACCTCTTCAGAATATATATTCACTTTCCTAGCATAATTTAGAATTACTTTCCAGAACTGTCATGATCCCTAGATGCTAGAGAACTCAGAAAAGCACTCCTGTTTCTATATCTAGCTGGGCTCTCACTTTCTTTTTTAGATACATCAGTTCCCCTTAGATCTATTTTTCTCTTTGATCCAAAGTCAGCTGGTGTCTCTCCTAGAGAGGCCTCTGCTCTTTGTCCATTGCAGATTAACTGCAAATGTCAATTAGCACATAAAGGAGGTGTTTCCACATTTGGAATTGCATTTCCCCCAGCACTCTGGGTGGAGTTCTGTTATGTGGAGATGTCTAGATGCGGAGTGATGAGTGTTCTTAATTTGGGGATATTAAAAACATTGGTGATGAGAATCTTTGTCTTGTGACTTGTATACCATGTCTTGACTGTGTCTAAGTGGGTTGCAGAAGGGGAGGTCCAAAGGATGTAATTTTAATTCTGACTAGCCAATCAGAAGAAGACATACTAAAATTGCTTGAGACATTGTATGTCACCTTGCTAATTGTTATAAAAGACTGTCAGCCTTCACTCAAGGTCTTTAGTCATCAAGAAAGGCCACTGACCCCATTTATTGGTCATTTCTACCCATATTAATAAATGGATCATACTCTGAAAAAAAAAACATTGGTGAAAAACTCTTAGAAGGTTAGTGGATTAGAGGTAGACTACAGAGGAAAATTCCAGAGAAGACAGAGAAGGTGAAGGATGTGCCTAGCTCGTACCATGCTAGCAGAATGAACCATTTCCCCTCCATTATATGTAACTCTAGTCAGTACTAGAATTCCTATTAGAACATGTGGCAGGAAGCACTGAAGTTTCATCATTTGTGTAGCGAGAAAAAAGGCCCTCAAGGCATTGAAGTTTCAGCATTTGTGAGATGGGCAAGTCTTTAAAAACCCCTTTCCCACTCCAAAGGCTGCCAAAAACCAGCTTGGGAAGCAAGGGTGGGTGGACTTTCCGTAGTTCCTGGAGGCTTGGGAGGGGGGAGTTTTGGGAAATGGGGCACGCGAGTGTTTGCTGCTCAGTTTTACACTTTGTTTTGACCTTGAATTCTGTCTTAAGGAAATGTCCTTTGACTTGCTACGATGTCACATGTTTCATTCTGGCTTGGTCAGGCAACATTCAGTGAAATGGAGGCTCCTATATCCCCCTTAAGTAGCATGAACTGGGAAGTAGCCAACATGGGGCTCCATTAGGGGGACTAGGAAACTGCAAAACTATTGCATAATTTTCCATTTATGATCATACCTTAAGGGCCATTCAGTTGGAGAAGGGAGGATGAGTGCCAAAGAGACATGAGAATCAACTCCAGTCCACATGTTCTTTGCCTAAAACAGATTAGGATGAACCAAAGGAAATCAGCCAGCAAGATCATTGAACATCAGGACCCAATTTGTAGAGAAATGTATTGTTCTGTGTCTTCTATTTCCATATCATTGGGTGATTCCTGGGGGATTTCTTCTCTTTACAAACTCTATCCATCATGATCAGACCTGACAAGCAGAAGATGCAATACTAAGGAGAGAAGTTGGTACATTCTCCATCATTTCTCCAGGTTGTTAAATACTCACCTTTCTGGATGTAGAAGGATGTATGGGGTGAGTCCCAAAGCAGTCTGCCAGCCACTGGAGCCAATTAGTCTGTAAGCAACCGTTATTGGCATATCTATAAACAATGCCTGCATAGAGGCAGCTTGGAAAAAAAATGTGATGATCTCTCTCCAGATAGCAGAAAAATAAAATTCTTTTCAGTTCTCTTTCTCTGTCTCTGTCTCTCTTTCTGTGTCTGTCTGTCTGTCTGTCTTCTCTCTCCTCTCTGTCTCTCTCTCTGTGTCTGTGTGTGTATGTGTGCATCTCCTCTCTCTTCTTTCTCTTCTCTCTCTCCTCTCTCTTTCTCTTCTGTCTGTGGGTCTCTCTCTGTCTTTCTATCTCTCTGTCTCTCTCTGTGTGTGTCTCTATCTCTCTGAGTGTCTCTGACTCTCTCTGCGTCTGTTTCTCTCTCTCTCTCTTTCTCTCTCTCTTTCTGTCTCTCTCTGTGTCTGTCTGTGTGTGTGCATCTCCTCTCTATCCTCTCTCTTTCTCTCCTGTCTGTGTGTGTGTCTCTGTCTTTCTCTCTATCTCTCTGTCTCTGTGTGTCTCTATCTCTCTGTGTGTCTCTGTCTCTCTCTGTGTCTGTCTCTGTCTGTCTATGTCTGTCTGTCTCTGTCTCTCTCTCTCATCCATTTATGCTTAAAATAATAAGGCTGACTGCCATGGCCTTGATCCCTGTGCACTGCTTGGAATGGTGCCAAATACCTGATGCATTATCAGAGTTGGGGTATGAGGCTCCAAATATCAAACTGGAGATCAAAGAGGCCAGTGAGACAGACAACCTGAGTTCTCAAATCCAGATTTATTTAGGTAAGGTGCGCATGTGCGGGCATGAGCACATACACACGCACACACACACGCACGCGCGCACACACGCACCTCTTCTAGGCAGACACATGCTGGATCTGTACACATACCCCTCTTTTAGGGCTGGCATTCAGCTAAATTGGGAAGTAGAGAAAGCTTGCCTTCACTCACCCAAGCCTCCCCTTTCTGAACCTCTTCCTCCCTTGCTTCCCCCACCTTCCAATGCCCAGTGCCTCACACTCTTACCCACTCTCACCTGTCAAAACCTCTCAGGGCTGAGTCTGATGAACTCATTCACACCTAAGTGTGAATGACTAATAAGTCTTAATGTGTTACCTTTCTCAAGGGATTCCATTTTAAGCCTTATCTCTAATTTGGGAATGCAAGGTTCAATCACACCCCATCCCTAAAGGAATTTCTGGCATTAGCTAGGAGGCAGAAGGATTTTAGGGTCAAGACCATGACCTGGTAGCCTTGAAATTACAAGACAACATAGATTTTACTAATTTTGCCTGAGGGTAAAGAGGTGCAAACACTAATGGCTGACATATACATGCATTTTACACATATTATTTCACTCAATTCTTATAATGACCCTTGAGGAATGCCATATAGGTGTTAATATGACCATTTTGTAAATGAAGAAACTGTTGCTCAAAAAGTTTATTAAAGGCTAATTAATCTGACTTTCCCTTGGTCAGTGCTAGGGCCAGAGGTGATATTTGAACCTAAGTCTTCCCAACTCTAATGTCCCAGTCCCTCACTCTATGCTTTAGACAGCATCATGTCTGACATAGACACATACACATACACATTGAGTATAACATATTGCCTCAGAAAACCTCGGCTTGAGTCTCAGATTTGTTGTTTACTAGCTCTGTGACCTTATTAGGCAAATCAGTTCATGTCTCTGAGCCTGAGTCTCCCTGTTAACAAAATGAGGAGGTTGTACCTTTAAGGTGCCTTCCAGTTCTAAATCCTATGAATTTATATTCTATATCCCTAAATCCTAAGTATATTTAAACACACAGTTTGTATTTTGGGTTTATTATATGCTAGGTGCTATGTATTATATGTGGAGGATACAAATTATGTAACACACAACTATTGTACCTTTGAAAAGTTTGTAGTCCACAGAGATACATCTATGATTTATGAAACAGAATATAACTTAGACTTAGAGCTAAATTGTTCTGAAACATAAATGTAACAAGATTTAGAATAGCAAGGGGGTCAGTGAGCGGTGCATGGATTTGAAGTATTCAGTGAGGGAAGAAATTATCATTTAAGTACTCATTTGTGTATTTCCACCTTTTTTGCATAGAAACTCAAAAACACTATACATGTGTATGGGGGGGGTAGGGAAAAATTTTGTGGTTGGTCTTAGATCAATTGATTCCACCACCTATCCCTAGTTGACATAATCAAAGAAAGTAAGGGGGCAGATAATGAATTAAATTAAGTGTCAAATGTGTCTAAGCCCTGTATCCTTTTAAGAAGTATAAAGAATTTTTTTTAAAAATTGAATTGGAACTGAAAGACTAGCCAAATTCCTGTTGGCAATTACAAAAGAAAAATAAGTCCCTCATCTCTCGTAGTCAGTCCACAGAGGCACCATCAGTAAAGCAAGAAGCTAGGTCCTAAGATGGATTTTTTCTTCATGTGTTAGGGAATGGAGGAAAAAGAGTTTTCTCTCTTCTTTTCACCCTTGGTTGACCATGGCATTTTGAAGCAGACCTTCTCAACTAGGAGGAGACAGGAAAAACTGCATCATCAGGGAGAAGAGATACACACTCTCCAGACCATCATGGATGGAGTCACTTCAGGCAGGAAGCAGCTTTAAGAGGCTGGACCAGCAAAGAGTCAGCTATAAATGTAGTTGAGAACTAGCTCCATCAATTGAGAGTCAAGCTATAAAGAGGAGTAGCCCCTGAAAGCCTACATGAGTGATCCTTCCATCAGAGATTCCATATCCAAGGGGGAGCAGGAGTGTCAAGACATCACGAGGAGAGAAAGGTCATAAGGTATAGTTCTGCAGTACTATAGGAGTGAATTGCCTTGCCTTAGACATTCTTTACATAAATGCCTCACTATGATTTGTAGCCACTCTTTCCATGGGCATTTTGTGTATTTCTGGAACAGTGCACCCCAGGTTTGTAGGGGAGAAGGTTTTGTAGCTACTGCTCTCACCATGCCATTTTAATGAATGTTTTTGCCATGAGCTAATTGTATCTACTGGCTAACTATTAAAAGTTTGCTCACTTGTGGGGGCTCATGAACTATATAGTTTTAGGAATGCAGACACACAACATACCCGTAGAACATGAGAATAGTATTTTCCATTTGCATATTCAATCAATGAGTCTAAATATAGATAGTATCCCAGAGGTTTTGTTAACTACCTTATTATATGTATATACTTATTCCCATTTTGCACATGAGGAAGCAGACTCAATGAGGTCATCAAATTTGCCCCCACAGTTATATAACTAATGTCAGAAGCAGAGAATGCAAAGCTTTGGATTGTAAGTCCAGTGTTCTCTTCAATACAAGTTGCCTTTCAATGTTATTTGTTCACTGCCAAAGCATAAGCCTTCCCAATCCCAACATTCCCAGGTGTCTACATTCCAGAATTGTTTCACATGTCTTAACAAGGGTAAAAAACGTTATGATAGAGATGGCCATGAAACATGGTCCAACCTTCATACCCAGGGGATCACAGTAAATTTCAATTGTACCTTACACAGCAATAACTCAAGGATAAGATAGGAAGGTATTTCTCTGATTATACATCACACTCCAAGGGCTTAGTCTTTCCCTTTCTACCTCTGATTTCTCCAGTGCTGCTCTTATCTCTCACCCTGCTCATTGAATTCCATCGCACACACACACACACACACACACACAGCTTCACAGCATGTTTAGTGCTGAAGGGTACAACCACATTTCACTACATTGTGGGGAAATTCAGGTTGAGGGGTAGGGTTATTATAATCAGCTGAGTTTATGATTTACAGCTATTTACTGAACCTGGCATAGGTTGAAAGTAGCAAAAACTTCTGTCCAGATGCTCCCAGATCAAGACCTTTTAATTCCCCTATCTAGGCTTTGATCCTTAAGGCTTTTTTTTCCAGTAAGGTCTAACTTTCTTCCACCACTCACTGAAACAATCCCAAAGCTCCAAGCCAAAAGAAATCCAAATTCTGCAGTAAATGCTCCATCCTTAGTCACTCCTTGGTAACCAGCATTTCATGGATCTGAATTTTTGCTGTCTAAAGTAGGCTCTTAATGACTGTATAATGGAATGAAATTGAACTAAATTGCAAGTGGATAGATCATGCTGCAGCCACAATGGACCAGATAGAGCAATTAGCTTTTACCTGCACACAGATCCAGCAAAGGGCTGGTTATATGGTTTCTTATATATTGCGTGTCTTCTCTCCAAAACCTCCTCATGAATGTAAAATGGACAGCATGGTAGACTGGATAGAGGGCCAGTCTTAGAGTCACACATACAGCTAAGTGACCCTGGGTATACAAAAAGAATTCTCTAAGCCTGAAAGTTGCAGATCAAGTGAATGTTTACATCCATAGAGAAAATTCCATATCTAGAGGAAATCCCAGGTTTGGACCAAAGTAAAAAGTAAATAAAAAATAATAATGAACCACAAGAAATTGTGTGATTTAAACTGTCAATCAGTCTTCAAAAATTAAACACCATCTATGTACTAGGAAGTGATTATAAAAGTACCACAAATGCAATAATCCATATACATCTCAAGCTAGGCATCAATGAGTTTACATTACATTTTACATTTATATCAATGAGTTTACATTACATTCAGGGAGACAATTATGTGTAAAAATAAATAGAAAAGGAGTTAATATAAACATATACAAAGCAATTGACTACAGGGTAGTTTGGGAAGAAAGCCACTAACATTTGAATAGTCAGGAAAGGCTTCATGAGGATTAATTATAAAGGGAATAAGTATATTACAGAGTAGTGTAAATATAAAGGGAAAAATTGACTACAGGGTAATTTGAGAGGACACTAACAGAGGAGCAGATCAGCATATGTTTCATGTAGTAGGTGATGCTTGATGTGCATCTTAAGAGAAGAAAGGAGACAGAGGTGATAGGGGGCAGGGGGTGGAGGGAGCATCCAAGGCATAGGGAAATAGCCAAGGGAAAAATACAGAGACTGGAGATTGAGCGTGAGAGGAAGAGAGAGAAGGTCAGTTTGGTTGATAGAGTGCTCAGAGGAGACTAATGTCCAATGAGACTGGAAAGATCCCTGAGTGGAACGTTGTGAAGGCCTTTAAAAGCTAAACAGAAGAGTTCATGTTAGGTACATAGGCTTATAGATATATACATATACATGCATACATATGCATAGATTTATACACAGATGTGTTTGCACACATGATGTGCACTTTTAGCCATCATCATCATCTTTCTCCCCCCATAGCTTTGAGTTCTGCCTCTGGGATACTAGCTCTGACAGCTGATTTTTTTTTCCTTTTTTTTACCTGGAACTTGGCCTCCACTTCACTTTCTTGGCCATTTCCAAATCCTGCAGTACTTCTTAATGCATATGCTTCTCCTGCCTTTGTAGTCCCCATCAAATGTTGCCTTCCCCCAAAAGAATGGAATCTTGTTTGCAGAAGCAATTGTCTTGCTTGTTTATAGCTGTATCGCCAGCACTTAGCCTAGTACCTGGCATATGCTAAGCACTTAAGAAATCCTTTATCACTGATGAGTTTACACGCATACCCCCCCCACACACACACACACATACACTTTTCAATTATATATATCATATTAACCAATGATTCATTTTGAATGTGGTGATTTTATCAGTCTGTGGATTATGGTAGGATTCTTCTTTGCCTGAGATCAGTATAAATGTCTTAGGATAGAAATCCTGTGAGAGAAGAGAAAATAGCTTTTCTTACATCACTACAGCATCATAGGATTTAGAGTAGAAAGGATCTCAGTAGCCTTCAAGGTTGATCCCAAACCCTGAGTGGAATCATTGGACCCTACGAGCCTGACCCCCACCCCTAGACTTGACTAAAGCAAATGTCCGCTCTTCTAGGGATGATGGTGGCCAGATGACTATATCATGCTCAGCATGCAGAACTCAGGCTGTATATTTTAGCAGAGAGGCAAGCCCTAAGCAGTGAATCAGAAGGTGTGACTTGGCAGTTTATATGTTGGGTATTGTTTGGTTTTGAGCCTTCCTTTTCTGCTCTATATAATAGAAAGAAACCACGAGATCAATCCATTTAGAGCTAGAATGGATCATAAAGAACATTCAGTCCAATTTTCTCATTGTTTGAGTGCAGAATCTCAGCCTCAGAGAAGGAAAAGAGACTTGCCCAAGGTCAGTTAACTAGTAAGGGACAAGGGCCCCTCCCCAATTTCCAGACTCAGAGGGATGGATGAACTCACGTATATGGAATTTGCTGACTTCCTCAAAAGAAGGAAGCTTGGGTCTTAATATATAATCATTTGTGGCCATTGGCCCCTAGTCCTCCTCTCATTCCTACTTCCTCCCTTCTCTCTCATCCCCAAATGAGGATGTGTCTATTCACCACGAAAGGCTGGATTTGAAACACTTGTCTGAAAAATGAAGGCTGGGCGGGCAGGGAGATTAAAAACGATCTTCAAGTCTTTCAAAGGCAATTATGCTGAGAAAGAGAACAAGAAATGATTCTGAAATGGCAGCAGGAAGGAATTAAGTTAGACATTTGTAAAAAAAAATTGTGACAAAGGCTTGTTAAGCATTGAAAAGGATTGTGGAAGGAAGCTGAGCCCTTTCTCTAGAAAACTTTGAAACCAAGAAAGACAGCATTTGCAGAGGCTAGATTCCATACAGTTGTGGGGGAACAGATTAGATTTTTGACATCCCCTCATTCTGCCCACTCCTATCTACCTTATCTTATTAGATGGGATAGCTGTCTGCTTCTCTCAAGTCTGATGTCATCCTATATGATGCCTCTTCTCTCCCAGGATCTCAGAGATAGCCCCAAGATCCCTTCTCCAGCACTGCTGGCCTTCTCATACCCCACAGAACCCTGGTGCCCAAATGAGGTCATGAGATATTAGTCCTAGTAACAGAAGCATTAACAGCAGATTATATACTACATGCAAAGTGCTTCCAGAGACTAGGGAGAAAGGTTGTAGGTGAGCTCCATGTTTGTTGGGGATTTCCATGTTTTCCTCTACTTTACTATTATATTTCATTTTAAATTCATTTTTAATATTTTATTATTGTGACTTTGATATATGTTCCATATATTTCCTAGAATGCTTCGGATCCCTCTTTTGCCTTCATCATACCTTAATCAGCCCATTTCTAGAGCTCAGAAAACAGAAATAAACCTATAAATAAAACTACTTAAGCCTGCCTCAGCAGAATTTATTGCTATATACCAATGGTACACACGCAGAAGAAGCAAGAGCCCATGTGCCAATCAGTGTTGCTCAGCAGCACACATTACAGATGGATTTAGAGAGAAAGAAGGAGGGGGTGGGGGAAGAGAGTGACATCCAGTTTAATTTTCTGGCTGTGCAAATGAGGAAACTGAAAGGGAGATTATGTACCTCAGTTCACCTAGATAACAAGCAGCAATACTGGTCCTCTACCTCCAGATTTAATTCTCTTTCTCATGTACGTTGTGTCCACAATTACAGGTCATGTCAGGCTGGGCATCAGAGGTTAGATGTAGCACTGTTTTATATTCAGGAGGGAAAAGGTAGGGAGGAAGGTGATATGCATGGCTTATGGTATGAAAATAGGTAGAATCACCATTTGGTCTTCTGTGTTGGGCTAGTAGTGATGAACACTCTCCAGTCAGAAGCCCAGAGGTGAGGTGGTGTGCTCAGTCAGAGATGGGAGTCTAATACTTACCACAGGAATATGATATGAGAGCAGCCAGGGGATAGTCAATTATCTCTCCCAGCCCCAGTTTCCTCATCTGTAAACCAGGAATAATAGAGGTAACAGGAATCACTCTACAGGTGTGTCATGAGGAAAACACTTTGTAAGCTATAAAATACTTTGTGGATGTGAGTTAATATTATTCAACACTATGTACATAGAACCACTTAATAAAGGCTTCTGTGATTCAGATCCTTCCTCAGAAGAACCACATCCTCTCTTCCCACAGCCTATTCTGTGTTGCTCCAATCTTCTAATGAGGTCAAGTAGAAAGAAACAGCAAATGGGAGACTGAGGGCTCAAAAACCTTGGCCCTACAGTATGGTGCTGAAGACAGAGGATATTGGGGTGGGGATGGGTATAGCCAGAGGGTGAATGCTAAATTATTTTTAGGGTTGTTATGGTTCTTATTGAGATGTAGGGTGCTTATTGATTCCTTAGGGAAGCTCTTATTATAACTCATAAGGTATAATTGCTGCTTTTATCTGCCTGGCTATCTGCCTCTCCCTATTAGGGTATATCACGTTATCTTCAGGTTTTAGCAGACTCATTAGATCAACCAGGCAAATGATCCCAGGTCCAGGTGCTAGGGCCAAGAATCAGGTAGCAGCAGGTTTTAAACAAATGTAACAAGCTTTGTTGTTTGGGGGTTAGGGTCTAATGGAAATATATATTGTTGGGATTGGGGTTAGGAGTCTATGCCTTCCTTCATGCCTGTGTGTCATTTAAAGTTGGTTGAGGAAAGAAAATAGCTGGATCACTTTGGAGAGCAGATTGTTAATGGTTCAAAATGAGCATTTTATACCTTGGAAATCAGCAAACTATGAATCAAGGCTTGATGTATTGTTTTGTTGTTTGCTTAGACTTTGTTTAGTCTTAAGAAAGTGATGATGAAAATATTAATAATTCAGCTTAAACTTAAAAGTGTGTCTTCCCTAAATTCCTACCTCCTCAATCCTACCCTCCACTCCCAAAGCAGGTTGTTAAACATCTACTAGCAAACCCTGGTAACAAACTATTATCTTCTCTAAATTTTTATTCTACAGAAGATGGTGAGCACCTCTTCTGTGTATACACAAAACGTTGCACAAAAGGACATGAACTGTGGCATAGATTCAGAGAAGTTCATGACTATTAGGGAGGATGGGCAATATCTGGGAGGCAGTGGGATGGAGAAGCTGACATCTGGAAATGGAGATCCTAGCATTAAGATCTTTTCTCTTTTTTTCTTTCTTTCTTTCTTTCTTTTTGCTTTTTGGAGGGGGGAAGGCAGGGCAATTGGGGTTGAGTGACTTGCCCAAAGTCACACAGCTAGTGTTAAGTGTCTGAGGCCAGATTTTAACTCAGGTCCTCCTGACTCCAGGGGCAGTGCTCTATTCACTGCACCACCTAGCCACCCCAAGAACTTTTCTTTAAATATGATATCAGATCTCTGTGTTTAAAAGGTAGGCTAAAGGCAGATTTCAGGAAAAACCAGGAAAGATTTATATGAACTGATGCTGAGTGAAGTAAGCAGAGCCAGGAGAACATTATACAAAATAACAGCAACATTGTGAAATGATAACTTATGATAGACTTTGCTCTTTTGAGCAATACAATGTTCCAAGACAATTGCAAAAGACTCATGATGGAGAATGCTATCCACATCCAGAGAGAGAACTATGGAGTCTGAATGTAGATTGAAGTATATTATTTTCACTTTTTTGTTTTCTGTTTTTTATTTCTTCATCTTTTTTTCTTAACTTTTGTTATGTTTCTTCTTTCACAACATGACTAATGTAGAAATATATTTAACATGATTGAATATGTACAACCTGTATCAGATTGCTTACCATCTTGGGGGCAAGGGCAGGGGGAAAAATTTGGAACTCAAAATCTTAATAAAAATCAGTGCTGAAAACTATCTTTAGACGTAATTGGAAAAATAAAATATTTACAAAAAAAAGTAATCTAAAAGGTCTAGTGTAATAGAAAAGGTATTAATATGGGGATCAGGAAAAGTGGGGTTTAGTCCATCCTTCTACATTAATTAGATTATGAGATAGTTAGGTATAGAATTTGTTTTAAGATAGTTTGGTATAAGACAGTCATAAGAGTTAGAGACAGAAGGGCCTAAGAGTTTGTTGTCTTTATTCTCTCTCTCTCTCTTTCTCTCTGTCTCTCTGTCTCTGTCTCTCTCTTTCTGTCTCTGTCTCTCTGTCTCTGTCTCTCTCTCTGTCTGTCTCTTTCTGTCTCTCTCTCTCTCTCTGTCTCTCTCTCTCTGTCTCTGTCTCTCTCTCTGTCTCTCTCTCTCTTTCTCTCACTCACTCGCTCTCTCCCTCCCCCCTTCTCTCTCTCCATGTAAATAAGGAAATTGAAGCCAAAAGAAAGCACCATAGCATATGAGTTGGAAATAATTTTAGAAGTCATTTAATGGGCTCATTTTAGTTGAGTGACTTGCCCAAGGTAACCCAAGTAGTAAGTAGCAGAGAAAGGATTAGAATTCAGGTCATGTAGCTAAAAAAAACCAGCTAGTGCTCTTTCTACTACACCACAGTTCTACATACCAAGTGATGTTAAGCAAGACCCCAGATTCTTGTCCTGGCCTTTGCTATATGTTCTTGGCTATCATATCCCCTCTAAAGTTCTCAGTTTCATCATCTATTAAATTTTGACTAATGATCTCTAAGATCAACTTCAGCTAAAAATGCTATCAAGAAAGAGTCATCCCAAAGTCATTTCCTACTCTCACTCCATGATACTTGACAAGGACCAGAAGAAATGAGAATTTATTCTAAGATGGTATTACGTCTATTTAGGAAAAGTCCTACTGGACTCATATTATTTAGATGAATAATACCTTTTGTTTAAAGGCTATTCATCCCTCCAACACTTAATCATTTCTTACTTTGTTTATTCTCATAAAATTTTTATGACAGAGGCATTTTTATCTCTCTTCATATTTTATCAATGACATAAGTCCAGGGAAATTATGATTTAGGATTATGGAGCTCTAGAATGGTAGAATTAAAAAGAGACCGTAGAATCTTGACAAATATTAGACATTATGCATAGGCACTGAACTTTAAATAAAAAAGCCCCTGGGTTCAAATCACCCCTCTGACACTAACTAGCTGTCACACTGTGTAACCCTGGGCAAGACGTTAGACTTGATCTTAGGTATCTAAGGTCCCTTCCAGCTTCCATGACCCTATGATCATCTATCCTAATCCCCTAAATCCAAATGTAGAGGAAGGAGGGGACAAAAAAGCAATTTGCTCTGTCTCACATAGAGAGTAAGTGATAGAAAAAGGACTAGAATCTGGCTTGCATACTTTGAATCCCAACAACCTTATACCATATAATCATAAGAGCTCCGTGGTCCACCCATTAACCAAGCAGGTTTTGCACTTGTCCCCATCTGGGGCCCTTTCTAAAAGTTCTTCTTAAGCTGAATGCCATGGTCTGGGTGGGAGACCACAAATGAAATAAATTCCTAACATCAAACACTTCTTGGAATGGGTGGAGTGACAAATGGGAGGGATGGAGAAGAAGGGGATCACCAGGGGAACAGAGAATAAGGGGAGGGCAACTGGGGGAAGGGGAGGCTCCATAGTGGGTGGCTTTGGACAGCTAGGGAGAGCAGTAGGTGGTCAGGAGGTTCTTATGATTCAGGAGAGAAAGGACACCAAAGGTGACCAAGAACCAAAAGTAAACCCTTCAGTTACAATGCTAATCCTAGGGAGTGTAGTCTGAGGGGGAAGCAAGGAAAAGGGTGGGGTGGGGTGGAAAGAGCTTGGATTGTCAGACTAAGAGTAGAGTCTAACAAGTACAGGGGAGGAGGGAGATATTAGAGATACTGAGCCAAGATATATTCAAAACTTTGGTCAGGGAATATACAATTTTAGACTCTGGGTCGTATTCATGCCTCCATAATGACTAATGTTAAACAGTAGGCTAATGTACAACATGAGCTTATAACATAAATGAAAATGTGTGTTGTCACACTACACTCTCCTTCCTCTCCTCTCACTGCCTGGGTGTAAACAGTTTGGTTTATCAGGCAAATAAAAAAAAAATTAAAATGACAGAATCAAAGTACTCACTAAGTGGGGTTATCTAACCTTTTGAATGGTCATTAAGCATTAGATAGCCCCTCTAGGTAATGTGCAACATTAGCCAGAATACTTAATTTTAGCTATAACATACATTTCATATGTTTATATACACATTCATATACATACATAGACACATATATGTAATTTATCTATATGTACCTATACATATGTGTGTGTGTGTGTGTGTGTGTGTGTGTGTGTAGTTTTAAAAGCTTGAAACTGCACTAAGACTTTTTTATGAATACTCAGAAAAAAGAGAGGGGAAGAAAAAAAGGAACAGAGGGGAGAATTCTCCCTGATCTCATCCTCAGGTGCTTTCCTAATCCTAAGGGAGGGATGCAGGACTGAGAAAGGGTATGAAAAGTTTTTAAGCCAAGGTTTTAAAAACAAAAGTTAGTCCTCCCCAGCAAGTCCCAGGCTCCATCCCCAAATCATCACCCCAAATCATGTATCAGGAGAGGAGTAAAATTAGAATATTATGGCAGGACAGCTTTTGTATAAAACTTTAAAAGCTTGAAACTCCACTAAGACTTTTGGAACACCCTTTATATTCTTATACATCTAACTATACATGGCTTGTGCTAGTATATGGAGGGGGCAATGTGGTAGAATGGAAAAAGCAGGGGAGGAAAGAGCTCTGAGCTCTAGGCCTGACTCTTCTGTCAACTAGCTCGTTGCATGACCTAGGCAAATCACTTAACTACACCAAGATTTGATTTTTCTCCTCTCTCTACTTTATGCCCTTCTCTGTGTTATAATAATACTATAATAATCCTCAGATCAAGCAAGTATGCATGGGGAACAGCTTTGAAAAGTATAAAACATCATACACATGTAAAGTGTTATTATTATAACACACACACACACACACACACACACACACAGCTTCTCAATAGTGATTTTGAAGAGAAAACCAAGTCTGCCATCACTGGCAGATTCTTCCCTGTGAGGGCTTTTGGATGCCTTACAGCTGAAAAGCAGACTGGATTGAAGTAGAAAGAGAAGAAAGGGGGGTAGAGTGAGAGGAGGAACCAGAACAAGAGAGAGAGAACAGAAAGGGGGAAACAGTGATGATGCTATTTTGCAGAACTCTGTTTTCTTAATTTGCTTAGGGTGGAAGAAGCCATTCTCTAGGATGACAGAGCATCCCTAAGACCAGAGCTCCTCACGTTCCAACTCTGTTTCCTGTACAATAATTGTAAAGTTTCACTCCTCCCCCCTTGCCCGCTGCCATTTTGCCCACAAAGATTTTGGCAAAATTTTTCTAGCCCCATTCTCTTAGTGCAAGATTGGTTCCAAAATTTGCTGGGTATCATTTGCCAATTAATGTCATCACCCTGAAGCGTGAGATAAAAATGTTACTTGGTTGGATTAAAAGGGGTATTTTAAAAACTATTTTAGTAGTCTTTCTAAGACATAGAGCCAACAAAATTCCTGCCTCAACCATCCTTTGCCTTCTACTTCTTAATTGGTTTAAATTAAAGCAAATGTCCCCTTGGGATGTGAAAGTACAGGACAGAGCTGAGAGTAGATGGATGGACAATTCTGTCTAGAAGATAGGGTATGAACAATAATTCTCTAAGTTGGAAGTGCCTTGTTTTGCTGTATGTTTCTTAAAATGTTTCATTTTAGAGGATAAAACAAAGTGATAAACTTAGTGAAAAGTGGGGAGAACATCTTGCTTTTCATGTCTCTATCATAATTTCTACCATACCATTTCTAGCAAGAAATAGAACCAATTGATGCCTTATGCATATGGTCAGGAGTTGAGTTTCTGTGTAAGCTTAAGCTCTAATTAAGAACATGTTATAATTATATTTCTATCGCTAGACTAAACTTTCAATATCACTCATGGGATTTCATGAGTTCTCCCCTCAAGGAATATCCAAAGGAAGGAGGGATCAGGAGAAGAAAATACAGGCAGTCTTTTTTTCCTTGTTTCTAACTTCTCTTAGTGAAAGAAAATTCTCTTTTACCTACTCTAGGAAATTCATCCAGAAGGTCAAGAGTTCTGATCTAAAGTTGAGATCCAGAGAGACTGTGACTTGAACTCACCAAATCCTGGAATATTAAAGGTGAAAGAGGTCTGTCTTAGAGATCTTTAGTCTATTCTTATTTTAAAGATAAGGAAGTTCATAACAGGAAATCAGTTTGGTGTGGGGAATGAAGTACTGAATTAGTCTGGGGTTTAGGGGTGGGTCAGAAGGTGTGAGTTATAGTCCTAGCTCTGCTACTAATGCCTATATGATGGTGAGCAGCCTATTTTTCCTGGAAGTGGGGGTGGGTGAGTTGTTCCTTCTTTTTTCCATCTGTAAAATTAAGGGGGAAATTTGCTACTCTAGGATGATAGCTGGGGACTAACATGTTATCATTCTAGTTTAGATTATTGAGTGATGCTATGGGATTTTCTTCTCTAGGCATATTCAAAAGTCTTTTTCTGGAATGGGTTAGGATCTTTGCTGCTTAGAGTGAAAAGATCTAGATGATGGTTTCCCAACTGCCAATGTGTGGAAAATTTTTACTGCCCCACAAAGTTTCTACTATCAATGGTGCTTCCTGATGCATATAAATACAGAAAAGTCCTAACCTCCTTTCCCTAAATCTTGCTCCTTCAGTCTTTAGCTTTTTCCTGCTCCTTGCTTTCTGGAAGCTCATTCCCATTGTGCTCAAACTGTCATCTTGAGTGAGGGGCAAGAGAGAATTTACATATTTATAATTCAGTTCAACAAATACTAAGAACCTAGAATGTGCCACAAATTGGACTAAGCTCTGTGGAGACAAAGGTAAGACAAACCAGTCAGTCCCTGCCCTCAAAGAGCTTATCTCTTATTGGAGTCACACAAGAGGTATAGAGAAAAGTAAATAGATGTGTGTCTTATTTAAAAGCAAATCTTATAATGATCTTGTTTTGAGAGCCTCACATGGGGTGACTGGGTGGTCATCTTGCTGGGTATTATCATTTGAGAATTATTTGATTTTTTAAATAGTCATACAGATTGTGTGTCTCTATCTCATTGTCATTTTTATTAGAAGAAATAGAAAAGTAAATAAAGAAAATATTCAAAATATTACAAAGTAATTTTAGATCAAGAAACATCTCACATAGATGACAGTAACTGGACTGTGTTTTGAAGAAAGCTAGAGATACTAAGAGTTGGAGGTGAGAACAGAGTGCGTCTGAGACTTGTGAGACCACCAAAGACACAAAGCCCGGAGATAAAATGTCATTTATTCCTAGAGAGGAAGCTATGTGGTTTAGGCTAGAAAATACTAAATCATTTGAAGATGCTTTCATTTCCAAGTGAACTCACAATTCCTAAGGAAACCTATATCATGCCCAAAGAGCTGGCTAATAGCATTAGGAAAGGCTGTGAAATAGAGGAGATACCTGGCAATATGAATGAAAGCAGAAATGGCACTGCTAATATGCTATGAGATTGGACAATTGGTTTTCATTGGCTAAATAAGGTGGTAGGAGCTGGATCTTCAAATTACAGTATGATTTGGAAATAAAATGTTTAGTTCTTCAAATGTGGAGACTCCTAGAACCTAAGAAAGAGGGGATATGATAAAAAGTACTCCAAGCAGAGGTCATGCTATCCAATCCCTGGCCATAGGGCAGGATTGCCCACCTACCAAGTTTTGAGTCTTTCCTATTCTTTAATATCTCCAGAATAGGAGATTCAGTAGAGAAAGAGACAGAAAGAGGTAAAAAGTAAAGTGGCTGTCTAGGAAATGACTTATAGCCCTGTTAATAAACAAAGGGCAAGGTTACTGTTTTTAAGGATAACTCATTTTTTAGTCATGATGGTATGTCATAGTAGTTTGTTTATCTACTGAAATGTAACTCCCCACTGAGATATTTGGAGGTATGCCTTTACAAGCAAATCTTATAGTGATCTTGTTTTGAGAGCCTCACATGGGGTGACTGGGTGGTCATCTTTCTGGTTATTATCATTTGAAGATTATTTGGGTTTTTTAAATGGTCATACAGATTGTTTGTCTACTTCTTATTGTCATTTTTATTAAAAGAAAATTAAATTGTTCATTATTTCCCATCCCACAGTAAGCTCTTCCTTTTCTGATCATTTACAGTATGCATCGCCATGTCACTCACTGAGACATTTCATCACATGTTGTCCAATTGTTATTTATTTTTCTAAATGTCGGCCTTGCCTCCTCTACCAGACTGTAAGCTTCTTGAGGAAAAGGACCATGCCTTCTTCTTTGGAAAATTCCGAAGAAAGTAGAGATTGATATAGGTTGAAATAACCAAAGAAAGCTCTAAAAAATAATGTAGCCTTTGAGTTAGGTCTTGTAGGATGAATAGAATGTGGGTAGGCAGAAGAAAGAAGAGAAGGTATTCTGAGAAAGGAGAAGAGCATGAACAAAGATGAGAATGACCTTGGTGCATGAGAGAGGCAGTGAAGAAAGCTGTCTGTAACAGGTGTTGTGTTGGATGGGGTGAGTCTGGAAATATAATTGAACAGGTCATCACATGAAAAGCGAAAAAAAGGATCTGGGACTTGTTGCAATATGCACTAGGGAGGCTTTGCTGGCTTTGGAATAACAAGATGGAAGTCAATCATCTAGCATTTGTTAAGTACCCACCTAGGCACTGTTCTAAGTGCTGGGGATACAATGAAAGGCCAAAAAAAATAGCAATAGGTTGGAAAGATCAGTCCAGTGACAGAGTATACACTGGACTGGAGTTTTGAGAGATTACAGGCAGGAAGATGAACTAGATGATTGGTCATAGAACAAGAACTGAAAGAGACATCACTGGTGATCTCATCTTCCCCTCCTCTACTTCAGTTTTGCAGATGAGGAAACCGAGGTTCATAGTGGTGTGACTTGCCCAGTGTTACATAGGTAATGTCAGAGTAGTAAAAGCAATATTTGAACACACTTCCTATGACTTTAGAACCAGTGCAGTCTAAATACACACACACATATATTGAAGGAAGTGGGGATGTTGAATGTTTCAAACAGAAGCAGTCTGTTCTCAAGACACGATCATTATCTTCTAGCACTTGAAAGTCAATCATGGAAGAGATATTGAACTTATTCTGTTCGGTCCAAGAGACAGAACTAAGAACAGGTGGAAGTTGCATATATATTTATGTGTTTGTGTGTATGTATATAATGTGGGTATGTATGTGTGTATGTATTTGTATTATTTAGAGTTGAAAGGGACTAAGTCCAAACCTTTCATCTCAGATATGGAAACTGAGGACAGGGAAAGGAGGTAAGAGGGAAAGTAACAGACCCTCATACACCTAAGTAGTCATATCAGAACTCCCATCTAGGTTGCAAAGTTGTAAAATCACAGAAATTCGGAATTGGAAGGGACCTTTATGGACATCTAGTCTAAGTTACACTCAAGAAAAGATCCCTACTATAGAACATAGAGGGGCAGCTAGTGATGCAGTGGATAGAGGACTGGGTTTGGAATCAGGAAGATTCATTTCCCCAAGTTCAAATCTGGCCTCAGACACTTACTAGCTGTGTGACCTTGGGCAAGTCACTTAGCTGTGTTTGTCTCAGTTTCTTCATCTGTAAAATGAGCTAGAGAAGGAAATGGCAAACCACTCCAATATCTTTGCCAAGAAAAGTCCAAATGGGGTCATGAAGAGTCAGACATGACCAAAACAACTCAACAGCAAGAGAACATGGAGGCTAAATGACTTGTCCATCTGTCAAGTAGTCATTCAGTCTTTGCTTAAATATCTTCAGTGAGAACAGGGCTACTCATTACCTCCTAAGGGTGCTCATTCCACTTATATACATATAGCTCTATTAGGAAGATTTTCCTGAAACCAAATCTAAATTTGAGTCTGCAACTTTCACGTGTTCTTAGTTCTGTCCCTTGGACCAAACAGAATAAGTTCAATATCTCTTCCATGATTGACTTTCAAGTGCTAGAAGATAATGATCATGTCTTTAGGATAGACTGCTTCTGTTTGAATGATTCAACATCCCCACTTCCTTCAACCAATCCTCACTGTACATGACCTTGACATCCTTTACCACTCTGCCCGTGCTACTCTGAAGGCTTTCTGACTTATGAATATCTCTCTTCCTCTAGTACCACTAACTCCAGTGATGATCTCCACTCAAGATGGAATCCAACCATGAGTAGCTAGTCTTTATAACTGGTCATATGACCATCTGGATCCATCTGTTTATTTTGTTACTTAGCCTATATCTCTCCATAGTTTTCACGTGAATAATGTGTAATAATTTATCCAATGTACTGCTAAAAAATAATCCAGGTAAACTCTTTTTATATGTGCATTCCTCTATTTTAAAACTCTCTCTCCAAGCCTGGAGTCAGGAAAATCTGAGTTGAAATCTGGCTTCAGATGCTTACTAGCTATGTGACCCTGGGCAAGTCACTCAATTTCTATCTGCCTCAGTTGCCTAAACTGTAAAATAGATATAATACCTACCTCCTCCCAGCACCTACCTCCCAGGGTTGTTATGAGGATCAAATGTGATACTACTTGCAAAACACTTAGCAAAGTCCCCAGCATATAGTAGACACTTAGAAATGCTTTCCCCAGATATAATCATTTATTAACCCTATCAACAAAGAAAATAGTCTGGCATGTCTTTGTCTTAATTAAATCCTTATTTCCTATGTGATTATTGTTTCCTTTTCAAAATTGGTTATTGACCATCTATTTCAAGGTCTCTGAACTTCAAATCCAAGTGTCTTTTCTAATATACAATGGTGTCCATAGGAAAGAACATGAGAATCTAAGAAGTATTGTAAAAAAGAATCAACAGATCTTGGTGAATGATCATATATAAGAGATAAAGGAAGAAAGAGTCAAAGATTAGTATTATTTCTATACCAAAAACTGACTGAAATAGGATCGTTAAGAAAGGGTTCTTGTAACAGACATTTGTAGTAAAATCTCAATCCAGCCTGGTTATTCTATAACATGCAGGCTAGTAACGGTTCAATCCCTAAGTCCCCAGGCCTTTCATGTGATCTCTCCACTACTTTTTTCTGATATTCACAATATCCCTATGTAATAAGCTGAACATGTATTACTGACCCCATTTTTAGACCCAGAAAACTGGGTCACATAGCGAAATAACTGAGATGAGAACTTTCACGCTAGGGTTCCCTGCTGTTTATTTGATACTCATAATCTTCTCCCCTGATAGAACAGCATTTTTAACCTCATTTCAAAGATGAGAAACTGAGGTCCAGAGTTCACCCAGCTTAAGAACTGGGACAAGAATTCTGTGCCCAGAGCTGGATGTTTTCCATGATAACACACTGCTCTCCTTGAGTGGTAGGAGGAAGAAGAAGGTTTTGGGGCAGAGGAATAGGAAGTGAGGAAATGTGGGCTACAATATGCTGCCCACAGAATATTTGCTTGGTTGTGATCTTCAAGTATAATTTTCCAGGTGATATTTCTTTCCTCACTTAGAAGTCACTAGGTCTGGTGGCTCTGCTCACCACTATTGCGTCTAATAATTTTCCTGCCTTATGCACATTGGGTGTAATGTTTGCTCTTGTTCCTCTGCCCAGTATGGCTTCCTCCTGTTTCCAGAGCAGCTTCAGGTTGCCCCACCTCATCTCTGAGAGTCCAAGTGCCAGGGTTTTCTGCTGGTCACTGCTCTTTCCAAGGGCTCTTCCACAGTATCAGATTTTCTCAGCATGACCTTAAATGCTTTCGACTGACCTGCCCTGTGTATGCTGACCCTTTCTCAGGTCACCAGAAAGTATATCTGCAGAAGCAGGGGGGCATCAAGGATGCAGACTGTTCCTTTCCTGTTCATCTTTCTAGTGAGCATGGAGATTTTACTGTGTTCACTTGTCACCCTTAGGAAGGGGAATCACCCCAAGCCCTTATACCTCTGCCCCTGTGTCACATATATAACTTCAAACAGTTATGACTAACAGTGTATGGGCCCTGATCGTGTCTTTATTGGTTTATTCTCAAACAGAATGCCAAAGTCCAGAGGAAAGAGGTCAGGAACCTTCTAGAACCAAGAACCATATCCCTGGCCAGAGAGATGATAGGGGGGAAATTTGATAAGGAATCCTTACCCCTGCAGTGGTAAGAAAGTTGCTCAAGATGAGGGTAGATTTGACTACAAGTCAATAGAGGGTGAGCTGTGGTTCAAACAAGGAGCAATCTTGGTCTTCTAGAGACTTAAAGATGATGTAAAGGAGAAGGTTGAATTTGGGACTGGAAGGTAGGCTAGACAAAATGACAACAACCATAAAAGCACCTGGAATCCTACCTGTCAGAGCCCATTGGAAAGGAACAGCAGCTTATTCTTATAGTATTGAGAATATAAGGCCTTCACCTCTGTCCCCTAGAGCCCACATGCTACTTATTCTCAAGTACTGAGAATATAAGCTTCTTGAGAGCAAGGTCTGTATGATTTTGTATCCTTCTATCCTCTGCACTCAACATGGCGCCTTGTACTGATGAACAATGGAAGTAGCCTTCTAACTGCTTCAAGTGACTTCCCATGCCAGTCCATCCTCCATTCAGCTGCCAAGCTGATTACTCTACAGTGAGGATCTGATCAATGATCAAATAAGATAATATTTGAAAAGCACTTAGCACAATACTTGGTATCCAGTAAGCCCTTAATAAATGCTTGTTCCTTCCCTATACCTCCAATGAGTTCTCATTGACCTGCACCACATAAGGGGCCTCCCCTTGCTGCCAGGATGAATGTCAATAACTCCAAGTAGGATCGCTTGCTCTTACCTGAGACATTCCTCCATCTGTCCAGCAATCCATCAAATTTTATTTAGCAACCACTATGTGCCATGTTCTGTGGGAAGGCACTAGGGAGCCAAGATCCAACAATCTACTCATAAGGAGTTTACATTCTGATTGGGGAGGCAAGAATTCTATACAAAAATATGTACAGCATAAAACATATAAAAAGTACTGAAATACAGAGTAATTTGAGAGGAAGGGTGCTAGCTCTGGGGAGAATGGAGGATTCTTAGTATTATGTCTTTGATCACAGAGGGACCCAGGTGACTGTGGGGGAGGAAGGAAGGTAGAGTAGAAGGAGAGCCTGTCTTTGTCAACCCTCTCTTACCTCTCCCGTTCTAACAATAGGTCTGTTAGCTATGCTTTCATCTAGTGTCCTGCTGTAGTCGATGGTGCCAATACTATATCCCCTCCTGGGAAGGAAGGGTCATCCTTTGTTTCCAACAAGAGCTTGGTTTGAAAGTGTGCCTCTGAAATGGCAGGGCCTTCACCTCTGTCCCCTAAAGCCCATATGCTACCATCCACAGGGCAGCCCTTCTGAGTCAATCTAATCTTAAGCTATTATCAGTTGGAATCTTACCATCAATATCTTTGAAGGTAATTGAAGGTCAGTCTCACATGATTCTCTCTTCTAACCTTTGCCCACTTCCATTGCCTTTTGAAGAAAGAAGCAAGAATTTCGTAGGGTTAGAAGGGGGAGGGAAACAAGAATCATTGTGTTTCTTGTGCCATAGCTTTTATAAAATAGTTTTAGGTGAAACCTTGCTTAGAGGAAAGAGTGGATGCAATGATTTCCCAAAGTCTCTTTCAATCAAAGTCCTCTGGAATTTCACCAAAAACAAACAAACAAAAAAACTCAAGGAAAAAAAAGACTGACTTTTTGGTTAGTTTCTTCAGGATAGATGCTTTCATAACTGTATTTTTCCAGGGGGCAATTCCAGGCTGCTTCCAGTATTGGGGGCTCTTCTAACTGGGCTCATCTAATGGAGGGATTTTTGAAGCACGCCTGGTCCATCTGACGCACATTTACATCTGTTTCTCATGCCTTTCCAAGTCGGAATTCCATTTCTCCCTCTTTGTTGAGGGGGGAGAAAAAGACAAAACAAAAATTAATAATCAACCTATAAAAGCCTGTCAAATTCTTTGACATATTCCTCATGTTTCATCTGTTCTGGGAAAAAAAATACTTTTTTCTAAAGAAAAAGTTTGCTGAAGCCACAGAAAAGGTCAATGTGAAAAAAAAGGTGGGGGCAGGGAAAGCTTTCAAAACCCAACAGCTGCCAAGTGTAGCTGTGAACTTCCTCTCTCAGGAGGGCTCGCAGCATATGGAAAACCTGCTTCAGGATCTGTGTATTGGGAGTGGGAGGAGAGGGAGGGGAGCAGCCCTAGGCCCCCTGAAGGGAAAGAGGAAAAAGAGAAGAGGTGAACCAGGTGCTTCCTGCTACCTGTGGCTCAAAGGGTAGGTCAGAAGCCAGGGAGGGGGCTTTCCCACAGCAGCACAGTGCCTAGGGCAGCTGGGCTTTTATACCCAGGTTTAACTTAGGAACCCCCTCCTCCAAAATGAACCCTTACCTTCCATCTTTCCCTGTCTCAAGCAGTATGTCCACAGTACCAAAGATCTAAGTCCATGAAGAAATGTCCAAGTATTTGAGGATTCCAAAATATATACCATAGACCTTTCTTAATATACATCAAGACCATTTCTGAATCATGACCCTCTGTATTATGATCTGATGATTGCAAATTCCATATAACTGCTTTTTCACTTTTCATCTATCTGGGGCTTTGGAATCATAAAATCTTTCTGTCTCTCTCTCTCTCTCCCTGTCTCTCTCATATTCTCTCTACTCCTGCCATCCTTTTTTTTTCTGTCATCTATATTGATTCCTCTGTATTAATGTGCACACACACACACACACACACACACACACACACACACATACAGAGTCATGCACACACGCACACCCACTTTTCATTTGCTCTCTGTTTCCAAGTTTCTGTTTCTCTTTCTGTGTCTTTCTTGTATTTCTATTATTACTCTTTTTCAATAGATACAATAGCTACCCCACTCCACTATCATCTTTTCCTTGCTAGAAAAAAAATCACTCATTCCCCATCTCAGGAGGCAGAGGTTCCCAGATAGAAATCTCCATCTGCACAATATGGCATTGAGAGAAGCTGGGCTAGCCCTCCCAGCTGCCCTACAAGATTAGCTAGGAGGTCGTGGAATTCATAGAAAGCTACTTTTAGTGTGCTGGCAACAGTCCCTTTGAATGTACAGCCCTTCAAATTCTTTCTCCTACTTTATCTCTCTCCAATAGCAAAATTTCCAGATGAAGTGAATAATTAAGTCAATATTTCCTGATGATAAAATATGTCATACATTGAAATGTCTGAAAGTATTTGGGAGAATCTTTATATGTTTATTTTTCATCTAGGCATATTAAACTTATGGAGGGAGGCAGGGAAGAACAAGAGAGAGAGAGAGAGAGAGAGAGAGAGAGAGAGAGAGAGAGAGAAAGGGAGGGAGGGAAGGAGAGAGAGAAAGAGAGAGAGAGAGCAATTTTTTTAGGCATCCAAATGAAAAGTACATAGACTATTGAGCAAATATCTTCTCTAAATCAAATCAAATATCCAGATATTTATAAGTATTGGTAAGATGGGCTGAAATTTTTTTTTATTGTTCATTTTCATTTGCTATTCTTAATCATTATAAAGTCTCTGTCTTTCTTTGCATCTGTGTGTCTCTCTTTCTCTTTCAAGCTTTGTGGTCAAATTATAAAGTCTTGGTTAGTGGGAAGGGTGATGTCACACTGACCACAAAAGCATATAGTTCCTGCTTCTGAACACTGATGGCTAAGTGGTCATTAGAGTACAGGCTGATTTTGCAGAGGTCATTCCATGAGCCAGTGGAGACACAGAAGTTGGGATTTTGCTTCAAGGGCAATCAGTATTACTCTTCCCAGAGTTACCTGCATGCCTGCTCCTTGATTTTCACTTTGTCCGAACCTAAGAACTAGAATAATAATCCCTTTGAGCTCCTCTCCAGTGTTTTCCTCTGATAAGGTATTAAAACTCCAGGGCTTCCAATTCCCTATTTGCTATGAGACATGCAAAGGAGTGGCAAAGGAGAAAAGTGTTGGGTGAGAGGACAGAGGAAAGAAGTTTGGATTTTGTAGGGAGGAAGAGAAGGGGAAATGTGGATTTCTATGAAGGAAGAACAGGAATAAACAAGAGAGAACTTGAGTGGTTGGAAGAAGTTTAGTCAAGTAAGCAAAATTTCTTTGTACTAATACTGAGACTAGATTCTAAATGGCTCTGTGGGTGACCTAACCTAACCTAACATAGGCTACTCATGGGCCGCCACTCACTAATGATCAGTATGAGAACTTTGACTCCATTTTTTAAATCATAAAATTCTCATATTAGTCATTTTGCATAAGAATAATTGAATAAAAGAAAAAGAAAGAAAGTGGAAAGTAGTATGCTTCAGTCTGTATTCAAATAATATCAGTTCTTTGTCTGGAGGCAGATAGTATGTTTCATCATTAGTCCTTTGGGATTTTCTTTGATCATAATGTTGGTTAGAATAGCTAAGTCATTCACAGTTCTTCATCGAACAATATTGCTGTTACTATGTATACCATTCTCCTGGTTCTGTTCACTTCACTTTGCATCAGTTCATGTAATTCTTTCCAGGTTTTTCTGAAATTATCCATCTTGTCCTTTCTTATGGCACAATAATATTCCATCGCAATCATATCACAGCTTGCTTAGCTATCCCCCAATTGATGAACATCCCTTTAATTTCTAATTTTTAGCCACCACAAAAAGAGATGCCATAAATATTTTTGTATATATAGGCCCTTTCCCCTTTTCATATGCTTTTAAAAAATAATCATTTTGATTTTTCCCAATTACATTTCAAGACAATTTTTAACATTCATTTTTACAAGATTTTGAGTTCCAAATTTTTCTCCCTCCTTCCCATCCCTCCCTTCTTCCTAAAATTCTAGACAATTTGATATAGGTTATATATGTGCTATCATGTAAAACATAATTCTGCATTAGTCACAGTTGTAAAAGAGAAAAAGATCAAAAGACAGAAACATGAAAAAGAAAAAAAGTAAGCAAAAAAAAGTTTGCTTCAATCTGCATTCAGAGTATATCAGTTCTTTATATGGTTGCGGATAGCATTTTCCTTCCTGAATCCTTTGTACTTGTCTTGGATCAATGTGTTTCTGAGAAAAGCAGAGTTGAGTCATTCACAATTGATCATCACACAATGTTGCTGATATTGTGCACAATGTTTTCCTGGTTCTGCTCATTTCACTTTTAATCAATTCTTACAGGTCTTTTCAGGTTTTTCTGAAATGTGCCTGTTTATCATTTCTTATCACAGAGTCATATTTTACATTTATTACATTCATATACCACAGCTTGTTTAGCCATCCTCTCATCTCTTCAGTTTCCAATATTTTGCTACCAGCAAAAGGGCTACTATAAATATTTTTCCACTTATAAGTCATTTTCCCTTTCTATGGCCTCTTTGGAATATAGACCTAATAGTGGTATTGCTGGATCAAAGGGTATGTACGGTTTGGTTGCCCTTTGGGCATAGTTCCAAATTGTTCCCCAGAATGGTTGCATCACAGCACCACCAACAGTACATTAGTGTCCTGATTTTCTCACATCCTCTCCAACATTTATCATTTCCTTTTGATAATATCAGTCAATCTGACAGGTGTGAGGTGGCACCTCAGAGTTATTTTAATTTGCATTTTTCTAATCAAAGTTATTTATAGCATTTATCCATATGCCTATGATCAGCTTTGATTTCTTCATCTGAAAACTGCCTCTTCATATCCTTTGACCATTTGTCAGTTGGGGAATGGCTTATATTCTAATAAATTTCACTCAGTTCTCTATATATTTGAAAAGTGAGGCCTTTATCAGAGACACTTGCTATAAAGATTGTTTCTCAGCTTTCTGGTTTCCTTCTAATCTTTGTTTTTTGTTTGTGCATTGCTTTTGTTTATGCAAAACCTTTTTATTTTAACATTTTGTAATGCTCCCTCTTTCTTGTTTGATCATAAACCTGTAACTCATTTAACTTCTCCTTTAAGAATTTGGATGTTATACCACTTGGTGCATGTACTTTTGGTATTGATATTACTTCATTGTCTATGGGACCTTTTAGCAACATTTTTTTCTTTATCTCTTTTAATTAGCTCTGGTTTTGCTTTTGCTTTGTCTGAGATCAGGATTGCTATCCCTGTTTTGTTTTTTTTTTTACTTCAGATGGAGCACAATAGATTCTGCTCCAGTCCCTTACCTTTATTCTCTCTGTGTCTCTCTGCTCCAGATGTATTTCTTGTAAATAATGTGTTGTAAGATTCTGTTTTTTGATCCACTCTACTATCTGCTTCCATTATATAGGAGAGTTTATCCCATTTGTATTCATAGTTATGACTACAAACTATGTATTTCCCTCCATTCTGTTTTTCCTCCTGTTTGTCACCTCTGTTCTTTCACCTCTTTTCCTCTTTGATATGGTTTTGCTTTTGTCTACTGCCTCCCTGACTCTTCCCTCTCTTTTGTCAGTCCTTCCATCCTTTACTTAATTTCCTCCTTTCCTACTTTCCTGTGAGGTATGACAGATTTCTATATTCAACTGATTGAGTATATTATCCCCTTTTTGAGCCAATACTGATGTGAGTGAGGTTCAAGTGATACCTATCACCCAACCTCCCATCTTTCCCTCCACTATAATAGATTTTTTGCCCCTTTTCATGTGAAATAATTTACCCCATTCTACCTTTCCCTCCCTTATGCATCCAGTGTGCTCTTCTTTCTCATCCCTTAATTATTATTTTATGTCATTCCCTTATATTCACCTTATACCCATGCCCTCTGTCTATGAATACGTCTATATAGCCCTTCTAGCTATACTATTAGTGGTACAATTTTTAAGCATTACAAGTATCATCAAAGTTTTCATGGGAGGAAATGAAGAGCAAAGATAAGTTCTCCTACCAGTTGTCCATATCTCTCTTGTGCACAGAGGTCTCCTGTAGGGATAGACCTACGGAGATAACCTTCAAGAATGGTGGACACTGTAAGGAGGAGCCATGGGCAGAAGCAAATCAAAGATATTGGTCTGGAATTCAGGAATCAAAAAAATTAAGGTGGAGGCTAAGAAGCAATATGTTAAACTGAGCAAACAATCCAGAACCATGGGTGATGCAAGAGCTGGTGTTACCACCAAAGGGATAAGGTCAATGAGAAACAAGAGAGAATGCAGAACCAGGGAGAATGCAGAACCAGGGAGAATGCAGGGTTCTGAGGTTAGTTGTGGAGCACAAAGCTAACACTGAGCAAATAGGATTCAAAGACCATACAGATGTTGAAGATCAAGATGGAATAGTTAATTAAAGAGGGTGGAAACAAGTCTGTTCATTGAGGCAAAGATATAAACTGCCACAGACAAAAGTTTTCTTATACTCTCCTTGCAGCAATGGATATTAGGCAGAGCTCTTATAGGTAGCACCAATTCAAGATTTGGGGCTCAAGAACTGCTCCCACCATCCTACAATGAATAAAGCCTCACAATTTCACCATGAGAGACTCATTATCTAGATGAACCCCAAAGAATCTCAGTGACCAAAACTGGCCAAGAGGTTACCATTCAGGGAATTAAGATATCTTAGCAAAATATAGGTCAAAGTATTGTCATTCTCCAAGAAATAGTCTGAAGGGGGAACAGCTGCTTTTGGGAGACAGCAAGAGTGTGCAGCTGTTGGTTGCGCCTGGGGCTTATTTAAGATGAGAGCAGACAGGCTCCCCTTATACTGGTATTAGGGGGCTTGGTGAGAGAAAGTAGCCGCTGGGTATGTAAGTTAGTACACATGAGGTGAGAGAGCTGAGGGGACTTCTATGAAGTAATGGGGGAGTCTGTAAAGAGAACAGGAATGCGGGGAGCAGGGCGAGAGAAGAAAACAACACAGATCAGAGTTTCTTAACCTTTTTTCGTGTGCTGCTGTTGGTGATCTGGTGTAGTTCAGTTTATGGATACCTTAGAATAATGCTTTAAAATGCACAAAATGCAATAGGTAAGGAAGAGAGTAAGCATTTATTAAGCACTTACTGTGTACGGAGCACTATGCTAAATACTTTGTAAATATTATCTCATTTGATCCTTAGAATAACTTTAGGAGGTAGGTGCTCTTATTGTGTCCTTTTTACAGTTGAGAAAACTGAGGCAGACAGAGGTTTAGTGAGTTGCCCAAAGTCACATAGATAATAAGTGACTGAGGGTGGATTTGAACTGAGATCTTCCTAACTTGAGGAGCAACCTTCTCTCTCCTCTGACATCTAGCTATCTCTAAGAAACCAATTATTTTGAAATATAGTTTATCTATGGCTCAATCAATTCATAGTTATCTATATTTTTTAAAGTTCATGGACTCTAGGTTAGGAATTGCTGGCATTGCTGAAAAATCCACTCAGAATGTTTGAGGGAGTATCACAAATTTCACAACATGACGACTTATGAATGGACATAGAGGGAGGAGAGTTAGTATATAAAAGAGAGTAAAAAAAAAATGCCTGGGCTCAGGGACCTGGGGACTGTGTCTGAAAGAGTTGAGAATGAGTCCATGTACTTGAAGTAGGTTCTAGGACCTTCCTCTTTTCTCTTGTAGAGATAAAAGTATTGAGTGTTAGGATAAAATAACCCTAATAGATTCTATAAATACCAGAGACAAAAGTCTGAGCCCCTGCAAACTCTCCACAAGAAAACAGAAAAACCATTTGTGTTATGTGAACATGAGCATTTGTGTGTATATATGCGTGTGTGTGCTTGTTTTTATAAACAGATCTAGAGTTGGGGTTATGAGAAAAATCTAGCACAGCAGGCTGTCTACCTGTGGCTATGCCAACCATAAAAGAAAGATCTGGCATACCGGACAAGGACCTATAGAAACATCTGCTCAGGATCTCCATAAACAGGACCACACACCTAATCAAAATCCCACAGGGGACCTAATGAAAAATAGAACACCCTGCACTTGTTTCTATGTCCTTTGCATTCTGTTTCTATGTGACTCTGTAGCTAGGGTATAAATGACCTCCTTCAAACCCAGCCAACTCCTTATAAAGGAATCAGCAAACACAGGTCGTATCTACACAATGACAACACGACTGTTGAAATGAAAAAAAAATTCTGTCAGTAGACCTGTTGTTTGGTCTCCATGGTACTAAACAACTGGTTTGACTGATTTTTTTGTCCCTAATTTGACTTACTGTTTGAATAGGTTGATCTAATTGACTGGTTGCTTGGGTACTGTATAGACACATTCTCAGTGAATCAGACAAACTGGTCTAAATTGCCAGTGAATTGACTGAATTTTAACCTTTTCTATTAGTTATAATATCATATGGACAAAGTGTGCTATCTGTGTGAGAGCTCTGAGCATGTTTGCTGCAGTCTGAGATTGGTATTCTGGCAACCCAGTGAATTATGCAGTAGGATGAGAGCAGACTAAAGAAGAAGATGTAAACTGTGAGAAGGCTTGGAGCAGAAGTAGTTGATAGATTCTCCATTGGATGGGAGTTCTAGATTTTTCTGTTTTAAAAATTTATGTTGATAGTCCCTGAAGACCAACATGTAGGTCTCCCCTCTTTTCCTAGGACTCACAGCCCAACAAGCTACCCCCATGTGACTAAGAGGCTGTTGGAATGGAAGTTTGGGGTGGGGGGAGGGTGGGACACACAAATCTTGTCCTTTTTTTTTTTCTCAGTTTACAATTGTTTAGTGCTACAAACACCAGAATCCAAATTCCTCATAGGAAAATGTGTTCCATAGTTGATGTGTGTGTGTGTGTGTGTGTGTGTGTGTGTGTGTGTGTGTGTGTTTCCTTTTGGCAAAATTCACTGTCACATACTATGACTCCAGTACACGCCAAAGAGCAAGACACTGGGAAGGTTTCATGTGGCAATGTAATATAAGAGTCAACGCAATATTCGATTCTGAATTCTACTCTGGGTGGCTGGTACATAAGGCTCTACCCACATAGTAGTCTAGCGCCCTCTTGTGGCTTTCAAGTTAAGAGATAAGGCAGTCTTTATGGAGTCACAATTAGGGGACTCCCTGATCTGGTAGCCTCTCCAGAGGTTTCCCACCTTCCTCCTGCCTACCTGGTCCTAGTAAGGCAGTCTCTAATTTTAGTGCAAACATGAGTTTACTCTTCTCAGAGGAAAATTGCTACAATTTAGAATTCTAAGACAAGGGTTTGCTTCTGACCTTGAACAAATTACTTAACTTCTCTAGGCCTCAGTCTCCTAGTCCCAAAAAGAAAGGGGATGGATTAAATGCCCTTCTGAGTCTGGATCTGTAATGCTGTGATCCTATTTTCTGCAGCACAAGGGAGTCTTTGGCCCTTGCCCTGATAAATGGCACACCTAGGAGATTCTCTCTGCATCTTGCCCAACTCCTTCCTAGTGTAATTGAAATCCAGATCTCTTGTCATTTTGTTTGCGAAAAGAAAATGTTAATTCTTAACAGAATCCAATTCATAAATTACTCAATTGTTGTTGGACTCCACTGGAATAAAACAGAGCCTGTGAGGTTTTTTGATACATCTGCTTATCATCCCTTCCATTTCTTTGTTTCTACATCATTTGTTTACTTTCTGTTTTGTCCAATCTTTCATTTTTGTGCTAAGGTAAAACACTTATCTATCACAGATGTGGATGCTGATATATACCTGTGCACATGTAGCTATGTTTAAACGCATCAATTAAATAATTTAATCAGAGTGACTTTCTAGAGGAAAAATCTTGGTTCTATCCTTCAATGTCATTATACAACTTTGGGCCAAAAAAAAAAATGCTTTCCTGCTCTAACTAGCATGCAAACTGCTGAGGAGAGGAGCCATGTCTGTTTCCCCTATAGCACCCAGCACAGTATTGGGCACTGAGTAACTGTTTAATGAGTGTTTGCTAGTTTGCTTTGGGGATCTGTTTCCCCATCTGCTTCAAAGAATCCTAGAAATATGAAACCTTAGATTTGGAAAGAACTGGAGTAGTTATGGAGGCCAATCTCCTTCTCAACGCAGGAAATATTCCTCTAACATTTACCCTCCACTTGAATATGTCCAAGTAGATGTTATAAGAATAATAAGGTTACATCGATCAAAGTGCTTTGAAATATTTCGAGAAAAGGGACTGTATACATTCAAAGTCTCCTCACCACAATCATCATCATTTGATACTTTAAGAAAATAGAAAGATTAAAAAAAATGCTAATCATTTCCTTCCCATTTAGTCTGTATCACTCCTATTCTGTGCCACTCAGAGGAAGAACAAGAAAGAAGCACAGAGAGAGGAAGTCACCTACCACGACCACCAACACCGCCACCCCCCAACTAATGTCCCTCGTAGAGAATCAATGGCAGAGCTGGTATAAGAATTTGGAACCTTCAAACCCTAGTTCCTTGGACCTCAGGCTGATGGGTAGATCTGTGGCCAGCACAGCTGGCCTTACTGCTTTTACCGCAGTAGGGTGGGGGAACAGTTTTCCATAGTAAGAGGCAGATCCAAACTTTTTGAGCCAAAGCTCCAAAAATCTTGGGGTTCGATGAAAGTTCAGGGCTATGTCCCAAGTCAATATTTATTTTTCTGCCTTCATTCCACCAACCAGTTCATCTGTCGTCCACTCCTGGGCAGGGTAGCTGATGGCCCAGGATAAGGACCTCACCCATGATACAGACACTGCCACCAGCAGGGATCGAAGGATTTTGCTCCTTGCTTGTCCTCTAGCAAGGCACCCTGGACTGTACCCAGACCATGAAATAAACCACCCACCTGGCCCGTGGAGCAGTTTCAAGGCCAGCAGAGGCGTCCCCACTAGGCTGTGCCATATGGAGTAGAAGAACAGGCATTTTTCCCATATGGATTTGTTACATATTAATAAGAGGCATTATTTGTCTGTCCAAGCCAAATGCCTTGATGGTTAAAACACATGAGAAGACGTACTTGGCTCTTTTTGCCTAGGGATTGGATATAATAGCTTATAGGGAAAACCACAGATTCAACAAATATGCATTAAGTACCTACTCTATGCAAGGCAGTCTACCAAGTACTGGGTTATACAAAGATGAAAAATGATACCACTCCTGCCCTCATAAAGCTTTGGGGGTGGGGAAGAGAAGACAAATAAACAGACAAGTCTAATAAAATTTAGAATTTTATAAGTGAACAAGAGAACAAGCCTGATAGATTGAAGGAAGGAGCTATCACTTCTAGCTTAAATGATCATGGAAAGCTTCATAGAGAAAATATTTATAAACTGGTCCTTGAAGGATAGGAAAAATTTTGGCAAGTGATGATGTAGAGGAAAACCATTCCAGAAATGAAGGGAGGTGAAGATGAGGGGGAAAAGGGCAAAATGGCACCGAGTCACCCATCAAGCCTTGATGAAGAAGCTGTTCAGGTAGATATCCAATTTGTTCACTGAACAATGGGATGGTAGGGTCTTCCAACAGAAGGTTTAACACAACTGCTTCCTTCTCTTAAAATTTTTTTTCTACCACCCTTCATTCCCTGTGTTCTAATTGCTTCTCATTTGTTGCTCAAGAGAAAATGATGAGCAAAAGACTACATTTTCTTTCTGTCCTTCCCTCTCTCTTTACCACTCCCCTCCTTCATCCACTGCCTTTTCTGTTGTCACAATTTATTCAATGTCATTAGTCTTCTTCAAAAATAAAGAATGAGCAATAAGATCTCAATGATTTGATTCTGCAAAACTAGAAGGTCCTTGGAATCAGACATTATTTCTTACTCATTTTGTCTTCTCTCATAGGTAGGAGTTCAGGGTGTGGAGAAAGTGCTTAATGTATATTGGGACTTATCTAATATAGAAATGTAATAGGCTCGAAATCAAGAAACTCAGATTCTAGCATGAGCTTTGGCACTAACAACATCTATTTACCTCTTTGCATCTTATTGGTTATTCCCAATCTTATTGGTTATCCCCTTCACACAAGGGCACCCAAGAAAGGCATTTTATAGATTAACATTCAGAATCATGGCTCATGAGCCCCCACTGATGTGTTTGCTTTCCCCAGTGTGCCAAAAGACATTTTAGTTCAAAACATCACATTTAATCAAGTAACTTAAGAAATACTTTGGGCAAAAAAGCCCCTTTCCCATTTCTACTTGGGGTACCCATATGTTACCACACTGGCAGTATGTAAGAATGTATGTGACTAAGGAACACCCATGGAAGTCAAATGAGAAACACATGTGGCCTAAATGACATGTGTGAAGAGTTTCGTGACAGGAATCTGTGCATCCAGTGCACATTCATGGAAGGCAAACATATCAGGAACTGATGTAACCAGAGGGCAAATGAGGAGGGGCATGTTTAGCCAAGGTATACATCCTGCCAGGATCACTTATGCCAGATTTAACTCTTCAGTGTTCAATGCTCTCTCTTCTTATGTAATGGAGTTCAGTGCCTGGAAATCTTCTCCTACACTTAAGCAAGCTGACCTTTGTTTTGGTGCACACCTGAGGGCCAGAGTTACCACATTTGGGCAAAGGAAGAATGACAGCCAGCAGAATGACCCTGGGTGAGATTAGCCATTCTTTTTATTGCCCCCTTTGTCTGATACATTTTTTTTAGGCGAGTGATCTCAGACAACTATCTGACTTGAGATTAGGAAATTCCTTGTAACTCTTACTTAACCCATGATTGTGAGCTTTTCTCCACAAAATACATTTTGGCCACTATTCAAAAAAAAAAAAAGGCCCATGGGAGTTTTGTTGGGCTGGGACCCTGAGGTGAGCCTTCTTTCTCTGACTGACATTGAAATGAAATTAGGTGAAGCAAGCGAGTTCCAAATTACTGCCTCTATTAAGTGTATTTTCTGCATGGTAACTAGCCTCAAACTGGAGATTCTTGGGATAAAAATTATGACACTTGAAGATTGGCAAAGCCCTTTTCTTACCACAATCCTATGAGACAGATATTGTCTATACCTGGTATGCAATAGGCTCAATAATTACTTAAAGGGTGATTGAATAAATGACAAGTTTCTGTAGCCAAAACATGTAATTACTTGGTAATCAAGTTTCTGGTGATAAGCTTCTTTGAAATCAGCTAAATTACTCCACTAACCTAGTTTTCTAGAACTCAGGTTTACTTCCACAACAGAAAGAAGTGAAAGAATAGAACTGTTGGGGAGGGAGATGAAGTAGAATTTTTATAGTACGATATATATTATATAGTACCTACTATGTGCCAGAAACTATACTAAGCACTTTATGAACATTTATGTCCTTTGATTCTTACAAGTTCGTTGTTGTTCAGTCCTTTTTTGGTCATGTCTAACTCTTTGTGATTCCATTTGCGAGGATTTTCTTGACAAAGATACTAAAGTAATCTGCTATTTCCTCCTCTAGTTCATTTTATAGATGAGAAAACTGAGACAAACAGGTTCCAATGACTTGCCCAAGGTCACACAGCTAGCAAGTGTCTGAGGTCATATTTGAACTCAGGAAGATGAGTCCCCCACTCCAGGCCCAGCACTCTAACCACTATATCCCCTACCTGCCTTGTCTATACTATGGAGATGATAATATGGGACCTGCTTGTGCACCATGTTGCAAGGATCATTGAACACTTTGGAAAGTATAAAGTGATTAGTCTACTTTGTGACTCCATCATCCTCCCTCTGCCAGCATCTTGCCTTAATCATAGTTCTATATACAGCTGCTCATTTCTTTTCCATTATAGATGTTTCTGGAATGTGTGTTGCATTGAATTTTCCCTACATCTGCCCTCTACTTTGCTGATTTGATTGTAAGTCCCTCAAAGGCAAGGTACAGTACTTTCTCAATTTTGGGTAATTCCCCTCAGTTCCTGAACCAGGAAGATAATAATTATAGTTAATATTAATAAAATACTTCAAAGTTTACAAAAACTCTTGACAAATATTTTCACATTGTATCCCCACAGCAATCCTGGGAGGTAAATGCTGTTATTATTCTCATTTTGCAAATGAGAAAAGTAAGAAACACTCAGCTAATACATGTCTGAGGCTGGATTTGAACTCAGGTCTTCCTAACTCTAATTTCCTGATGAGTAACTAGGTTGTATGGTAGATAGAGCATAACTCCTCTTTCTGAGTTCAAATCAGGCCTCAGATACTTAGCAGCTGTGTGGCCCTGGACAAATCATTTTGTCGGGCTATTTATCTCAGTTTCCTCATCTGTAAAATGAACTGGAGAAGGAAATGGCAAACTACTCTAATATTTCTGAAAAGAAGAGCCCAAATGGAGTCACAAAAAGTCAGACACAACCGAAAACAACTAAACAGCAACAATTTCCTAACTCCAGGTCCAACTCTCTCATCATCTGTACAATGATGTGACTGAACTAGTTGATCACTAAAAACCCTTCCAGTTTTAAAAATCTTTACCTCTATGGCTCTTGGAGTCATAGCTTTCCCTCTAGTCAAGTCAAAATTTTGTCCAAGTTGAAGCCCCTGCCCTTACTCAAGGAGAATAAAGAGGCTGTGTTTCTGCTCTGTTCACAAGGCAGGAAGTATATGTAGAGGATCCAGTCTTTGTCCCGAGCCTCAGAAGAGGGCCCACAATGAAGCCCAGACACTGTCTCTCTTTCTTTCTTTGGTAGATCTTTGCCTAATGACCCTCACTCCAGGGCATTTGTGGGTTTACTAGACTGACCCCAATGAAATGATCTCAGAAGACCTCTTCGGAGAGGGAGGACTGAACTCCAAATGAACCATCCCAGAAAGGCCATAAACTCTGTAGTTATTTGAATGCATCCAAAGTCCCTTAGGATAATGGAATCAATGAAATGTGGGAGGGAAGCTTTGGAGAAAGAGGACTGGGGGTGCTTAAGGAGGAAGAATAGGAATGTTAGAGATGGAAGGATTGTGCATGGGAGGAAGGGGTGCAGGGGTGTTGGAGGAGATGAATGGGGGCTTTGGGGGATGGGAATTGGGGAGGGTTGCAAAAAGAGAGATTGGACATTGGAGAAGCAGGAATGGGGAATTACTAGCTATCTGGCTGTAAGTCACTTCCTTTCCTTATCTATAAATGGTGATAATAATAGCACCTTAGGGTTGTTGTGAGCATCAAATGAGATAACACGTGAAAAGCACTTTGCAATATAATAGCAATATAATGGTGCTATATATCACTGATATTATTATCATTAACATTATATGGAAAGATCAGGATGGAGACATTGGACAACGGGGACGGGTGAAAGATGAAAGATGAGAGGTGGTATTAGAAAAGAGTCTTTGGATTTTGAGGAGGAAAAGAGGGGTTTGGAATGGGAGCAAATGTCCTCTACAAATAAAAATTGTATATACATATATAGATCTAGATAATATAGACATAGATGATATATAGATAGATATAGATATACACATATACATATAAACACACATGTATAGATATAGACACACATAGATACATGCATATACCTATACAACACATACATGCATGCATACACACATACATGCACACACAATTACATATACACATATGCATATATACATACATGCACACACATATAAACATATACACAGAGAGATAGATAGATAGATAGATAGATAGCACTTTAATGTCATTAAAGGATTTCTCTCACAACAATCCTGTGAGGTAAGTAGGACAAATAACATTATGCCCATTATATATGAGAAATGAAGTTCTAGGAGGCTCCATGATCACATAGCTAGAAAGTGTTTGGGGTGGGATTTGAAATCAGAACTTTTGGCTCCAAGTCCCACAAACATTGAAGAATGTAAAATGGCAGAGATATAAGTGTGGATATGCTTATAATGGCATCAGCATGTACTTATTTCTATATGGACATGCACGCATGCCAGTGTGTTTGTATATATAAGTATATACACAAGGGAAAGAAACTAGGCAGAAAAACAAGGATTTAGGAGAAGTGAACTTTAAAAAATTTTTTCTTGCAAAATATTTGCTTTCCACTCATTTGGTGCCAATGGCCATACTCAGAGTGTGGGGACAATTGGGAAGATTAGTTAATTGAATACAAATGTGAAGTCCCTGGATGCTTAGTCAACCCAAATTACATAAATATAGACAATATGGAGCAAACTGGACCTCTGGGATACTGGTTCTTACACCACCCTCTTCCCTCTTCAGTCAGTACTCATTCCCTCAGGTTATTTCCTCACTCTCTGACTTCTCCTGCCCCCTGGCAGCACACACACACACACACACACACACACACACACACACACACATACACTCTCTCTCTCTCTCTCTCTCTCTCTCTCTCTATCTCCTTGGGTGTGAGTGTGCATGTATGTGTTTATTTCTGTATGTGTGCTTGTGCTCATCATGGAATGGAGGCAGATGAAGGACTATTGAAGAGAAGAATCAGAGATCCTTAGCCTAATGGGCTGCAAGAGCGCAAGCAGATATGAGATCGTGGGGAGAGGAAGGGGGGGGGGGTGGCTTTGGCTCAGATCAAGTCCTCAGGCTGTGAGCTCACCAGCTCTGTAAAAATAATTTATTCTGTAGGAGAAAGCACTGCTTGCTATATTCTCTGAGTGTGAGAGAGATAAAAAGAGACATAACTACATATTCTAAAACAAGCTAGCTGCATAGACAGGGAATTAGATCATAGGACTGGAAGTGAAAGAGGCCTTGGAAAACACTGAACGCCTCCCTCATCTTAGAAAAGGTGAAGAGACTCATCCAAAGCTAATAAACCAGGGGCCATCATCTAACACTAAATTTCATCAAGGGTAGGTACTATAGCTTACAATGCATTCATGGCCTCCTCAGTGTTGGTTAAAGAACCAATTAACTGGGGTGGCTAGGTAGCACAATAAATAGAGCACCAGCCCTGGAGTCAGGAGGACCTGAGTTCAAATCTGGCCTCAGACATTTAACACAAAAACCAGCCATGTGACCTTGGGCAAGTCACTTAACCCCAATTTCCTCCCTGCCTTTTCCCCCTCCAAAAAGCAAAAAATAAAATTTGAAAAAAATTAAAAAAAAAAAAGAATTGATTAACTGATAGGCATTGATGGCACAGTGAAAAAATCACCATCAGAAAGTTGACTCACTGGACCTGTGTATGTTCTTCTATGCTGTCTGGTTTAATTAACTAACAGTTGTTGTTGTTTGTCTTTCATTCTCGTAAAGGACCAGGACATCAGGGAAGTGATGCCATGAAAAGCAAGTGAATTGGATTTAAGTGTGGGAGGGCTGTGCAAAGTCACCAGCCTCACTTTCTCCTCCAGAGCCATCTTGGACCAGCGGTAAGACATAGATCAAGACCACTGGAGATGGCCCTGGATTCAGTGGAAGGCCTTGGCCTTTTTAAGCAAAGGTCTTTAACGGTCTCAATTTGACTGATGTAATGCCTAATCAGTGATTAAGGCTTGGTAAGAAATGAGGCAGAGAATGGACTCTTTTACCTAGTCAAAAAAAAAAAAGATCTGAGAAAAGAAGACCCTTAGGGTTTCTAGCCAAAACAGAAACAATCGCTATTTACGTTTACTCCAAGACAATCAGGGACCAAACAAAGACCAACTGGGGCTTGGCCTGGGACCTATTGCTGGCCAATCAATGAGAGCCAGAGTAAGTCAAGTTTAATGCATGGTTGGTCAGAAAAGAAAGTTAGCCCACTAAAACCAAGATATGTTTCAGTGACCAAAATGTACATTTCTTTGGGCAAAGCATTTGCAGGAAAGGATATGATACCTTATATGGGCAAAAGGAAGGGAAGAAAAAGAAGAAAGGAAGGAAGGAAGGAAGGAAGGAAGGAAGGAAGGAAGGAAGGAGGGAGGGAGGGAGGGAAGAAGAAAGAAAAAGAAAGAAAGACAGAAAGAAAGAAAGAAAGAAAGAAAGAAAGAAAGAAAGAAAGAAAGAAAGAGAGAGAGAGAGCTATGTTACTCTTAGAAGGGAAAGTAAGACTGTTGACTGCACACAACTCTCCCTCACTTAAATCCAATTCACTTGCATGTCATGGCATCACCTCCCTGATATTGTGGTCCTCTTCAAGATCAAATGACAAACAACTTCTGTTAGTATTGGTAGGCACTGCCCCACTGGGGACCCAACTGGAACTGGCCAGTTGGTCAACAAAACAACTAATAGTTGCTATCTGTATAAAGCACTCATTAAAAGGGTGTTTTAAAGCCACTTTGAGCTTGGGGAATACTACTAACTTTCTCACCAGAAAATACTAAGTAGCAAAGTCAATCAGTCAGGAACATACTGAAATGTTCTGGACATACCTGGAACCAGCTCTCCCCCTTGTTCTTGGACTATTTCCATTATGCCCTATATTTTCTGCATCTATGCACCTCTGCTAGTCTGCTTCTCTGTATCTAAGAAGAGCTGCTGGACAGATCTTTTTAACAGAACATTTCTCAATGTAGGCTATTAGACAAACTCTGTTTTCACTATCACTCTTAACGCATTATTTTGATTATTTGACTACTGATTTTCTCTTTTAGTTCAGGACCATCTTGCCATATTTGGATTTCTTTCCTTTCTTTCCCTATTCTCCCTTCCTTTTTGACGCAACACTGCCATCCCTCCTAATCAATTCATTGTCCCCATGCCAAGAGTTGGGCAGTTGAATGCTAGTTTAATCCATACTACTTTAGCCCATTACCAGAACAGGAATTACCTCTATAGTATCCCCAATAATTGTTCATCCAACCTCTACTTGAAAACCTCTAATAATGGGGGATTTGTTATACCTCCTAATGCAGCACATTCCACTTTGGGACAATTGTAAACTGTTGAGGTAAATCTCCCTCTATTCATACAAAATACAACTTCCATCACCTTCTGTTCATTGCTATATTCCTCTGGGAGAAAAGAGGACAAATCTAATCCTTTCTCCATATGGTAACCTTTCCAGTGCTTGAAGATAGCTGTAATATCCTTTAGGTTAAATGCCCCCAATTCTTTCAACTGATCCTTATGAGAAATGACATCAAAACCTTTCACCATCTCAATCACTGGTTCATCATTCATCCTAAAATGGACCATCTAAAACTAAATATAGCACTCCATATATGATCTGACCAGGACAGAGTACAAAAGGGCCATCTCCTCCTTCTGAATATTATACTTGTATTAACAGAGCCTAAGATGGCATTCAGATTTGCTGCCATATTATTCTTCTGTCTCTTATTGAATTTGCAGTCCATTAACAATCTCAGACCTCTTTTACATGAATTATTTTCTAATCCCATTTTATATGTATGAACTTGATTATTTGAACCAAAGTGTAGTATTTTACATTTATCCCTTTTAAATTTAAAAAGATTAGATTTTATTCATCAAGTAAGCGTGTGGACATTTTTTTGGTTGCTAATTTATCTCTAATGCCTAGCACGGCATCTAGAAGATAGTAGATGTTTTCTAAATGCTTATTAATTAATCTGAAATGTCATTTATTATCTAATATTTGTTGACATCTGCTAATTTGATAAACATATATATGGCTCCAAAGAGTTGAGCCCATAGCATAAGTGGACCAAGGTCTGGACCATGGCAGCATTTTTATTTCTAATTATGGTAAACATGTGAAGGCATTGAAAAATTGAAATCACATCTTTTTTTAAGATTGACCATAAGAAATATAGATATCTTTTAAAATGGAAAAACATGTTGGGGGGGGGGGGGAATCCTCTATTTAGATGTAGCATTTGAATAAGTCACAGATAAAAATGTTGATTGGAAATGAGCCAAGGACACAGTCCTGCAGTACTCTGCTAGAGACCTTTTTGCAAGGTGACATTGATCTACTCTTTGAGTCTGATTGTTCAACCAGTTTCAAATTAGGCTGTCATCTGCCTCTTATCTCCCCTCCATGTCAACAAGAATGTCAGGAGACACTGTCAAATGCCATGTCAAAGTCTAAGCATACTTTATCTTTAGCATTCCTTTGACCTCCTGTACTAGTAACTGTGAAAAGTAAGTGAGGTGAGTCTGTCATTATTTGTTCTTGATGGACTCATGTTTGTTGATCATGATCATTACTTTACTTTTTAAGTACTTATAAACAACTTTTAAGGATAATCTTTTCTGGAATTTTCCCAAAAACCAAAGTCAAGTCAAGTCATCAGCCTATAGTTTAGAGAATCTACCATCTTTACCTTCAGAAGATAGGGATACCATTTTCCTGTCTCCAGTCCTATAGCATCTCTCTTGATCTCCATCATTTTGTCAATGATTACTTAAAGCAATTGCTACCATTTTTCTTCTTTTTTTGAAAATGCATTTATTTTTGTTTTCAGCTTAAACACCAAATAAAATGAGTATTTCATGTCAAAGCAGAACACAAAAGAGTATTAGATATTAAGCCGTAAATCTTTAGTAAGTACAACTTTCTTTTTCCTTTGACGCACATGATAAATGCCACATATAACTTCCATAGTTGTCCTGCTTGTCTGTTTCCTTCTTCAATAGTTTCCTTTTTTTTTTTCCTAATATCCTTAGAGAAAACTCATCTGGGACTGGTGACTTGAATAAGTTGCAGTGGGTGAGATGTTCTTTTACCACTTCCTTATTTACATTGAGTTTCAATTGCCTGTTAATCCATTTTATTCTAAGCTTCTCTTGAAGATAGAATTTTCATTCTGAATTCTCTTTGGTAGAAGAAACAAAAGCAAAAGTAAATTCAATAGTTCTTCCTTTTCTCTGTTATCCATTATCAAGATCCAAGCCACCCTCAGCCACAATCATCACTTTCTTTATCTTAATTAACATAGTATCTGGAAAAACCAAGCCATGATATAATTTTATTTAGATTATGTCATGATATTTTTTCTATCCATCCTCAGATACCTCCTCTTTATATGTTTCTTCTAACTCGAAAATTTTTCATTAGCTCTTTTTGCATCCACATTGACCTTTTTGAACTGTTCTCCCTTCCCTCTCTTTACTTTTTTATTGGAATAGTTATTGTTATAAGAAGTTTGTTCTTGAGAACCTCCCATCCAAATTGAGCTGGTTTCCCCTCCAGATGGAATTTTACCTATTTTTATGTGAAATGTTTAAATCTGTTCTCCCCAAAATTACAGCATGTACTGGACACTGCTCAGTTTTATTCTTATTGTCAATCACAAACTCTTAAATACTGTGATCAATTCTTCCTGAGGTTCCCAGCAATGCTTCTTCAGCAGCCATATGGGTAAGGTCCAGAATAGCAGCTTCCCTACTTGTTTCCAACATTTTTTGAATAATAAATTTATCATTAATGTGAGGCAAGAGAGTTTATTATAACAGAGGTGAGACAAGGTCAAGCCCACCCCCACTAATGGACTATGCAATAAGGACATGTGTTTGGAACCTCCACTTCCTATGAGACTCCTGGCCCCAAGACCTAGGTTTCATTGCAGGTGGGTGAAACTTTAAATTCCAGCAGGGGGCTCTTCTGATAGTTCAGATAATGTAATTTCAGTGAGAGGATGGGGGATGAGGAAGTAGACCTTTCTTTTTCTTTACAGTGGAGGAACTGAAAGAGCATAGATCAAGGAATCAGATGACCTGCTTATCTTGCTTATTAGCTACATAACATTGGGTGAATCACTCTACCTCTCTAGGTAAAGCACTTGACAAACCATAAAGCACTATATAAATGCTAGCTATTATTATTCCATGAAATCATCCTTCATTCTCCTACTTGTTAGAGCTCTTTCCTTCTTAAAATTATTTCTAATTGTTTTGAATATACTTTGTATTTTCTTATCTGCATACACATTATATCCTCCCAATTGAAAGTAAGTTCCTTAATTACTGGAATTCCTTTCTCTTCCTTCCTTCCTTCTTTCCTTCCTTCCTTCCTTCCTTCCTTCCTCCTGTGTGAGATGAAAGAGTTCAGAGTCTGAATCTAAGGTCAGAAAAGGTCCTTGCTCTTTCTCATGAGAAAGGACTCTGCCTCTGTCGTCCAACATGGCATCTGCAGGGAGAGGGCAAGAGCTAGAAGGCAGCCCATGGTTATATAATCTTCTAATGCAGAAACCCAACCCCCCCAACTGGCCTTCACTCTTATTGGTAGGGGGACTGTCCCACAACCTAAGCGCAGGAATGTCTCTGAGACAAAGGACCCAGAAACATGTAGGTGTCCAATGGAAGCAGTCTTAACCTTATTTGGCATATCTTCTGCTGAGCTGGCACTGGGGGAGGGTCTCCATTGCTCTAAGCCCCAGATTGCTGGAAGGTCAGGTGACTTCTAAACAGGCCTAGTGAATACTGAAGCCATTCTCGATTTGATTTTTCAGAATGGGGAAACTTCACTATAAATTATCTCTCCTACTTCTTTCTTTCTTTCTTTCTTTCTTTCTTTC
>CM053580.1:57947719-58011160 GCA_028627135.1 Pseudochirops cupreus | reverse complement strand
CCTTTAGCATTTTCTCCCTCAGGACCTTTAGTATTTGCTGAATAAAATTCCAATCTACCCTGCAACGTTAGAAACAAATTGTCTAGGATCTTGAACAGCAGCCTGAGGAGTTTGGATGTTGTTTGCAAAGGGCAGCCGGTAAAGGTTTTGAATAGAAGAAAGGATCCAAAAAGCATTCTAAGAATACCAATCCTCCCCACCTTTCTCCAACCCATTTTCCCAGTATTCCTTGCATTTCTTTAGCCCTTCCATCCATACAAGACTTTTCACTGTTTCCTGAATACTCTTTTCACCTGTCCTTTGCAGGACTTTTATTTATGTTGTTTCTTTGCCTGCAATGCGTGTAAGGGTATTTATATACTTAGGATGCCTTTGTCAGGTGACAATACACCTCACTGATTCAGAGGTGTGAATTAGGAGTGACTAAGTCCTAGATATCAATCAATCAAAAGGCATTTTAACAATGTCTCAAAAAAGGAAGTTTGTTTGGATTAGTTGAGGGACTTGGTCAAACCCTGTGGGTCTTCAAGAAAATAGCAGACAAGAGCAAACCTCAGAAGATTACAGGGTCTTTCAGCATAAAAGAAGAACAATTTCAGCCAACCTCCTGAGAAAAAAATAATTTAGAGAAGGGGAAAGAGAAGTTCTTCAGGTTTCCTTCATCCTCTTAACCCTCTGGCTCTCAGAGAAGGACCTCCTGAACTTCAGAGGCTTGAGGATCTGAACTTTTTCATCAGCATCTTTGAGGTGGTCCTATCCCCAGACAAGCAGTGATTGGCAGCATTTTCTGCATTTAGAACCAAGGATAAAGTATGCACACAGAAGACAGGCAAATTCAAGATTCCAAAAAGGAGCTCAACAGAAAAGCTATGATAGATATAGGGGAAATATGTTGGAGATTCCAACTAAAGGACCTTCAGAAGTTGTTAGTTGGCTATGCATTCCTGTAAGTAGCCGAGCCAGAAGACCAATTCTTTCTATTTGTACAATTTTTTTTCCCACTCCTTTAATTATTTTTAAAGTTGTTGTTGAAATCAGCCATATTGGTAGGGAGCAAGGTCTGGATCTGCTAAAAATCGCTTCTTGCTTTCCCATCAATATTATTTCTTTTCATCCTAAAAGGAAAAAAAAACCCAACCTCCTGTTTGCCAAACTAATTCTTACCATCATTTTCAAAATGAAGAACCTTTACAAGTTGCCAGCCTCTTGAGTTTCCACCCTGTGTCAGAATGCATTTTATTACTGGCCCAGATGAAAGTAATGACTTCTGCCTCAGGCGGGTCCCCTAAAGCTGGGATTGCTTAACGGAAACACAAACTTACCCTTCCAGATAGACAGTGGAGAAGTTTATCCCCCAAATAAATTTAACTTTATTTTACGCATTTTTAAAAAAAGTATGAACAATTGAATATGACTTCTAGCAAATGTCATGAAAGCATTGAGTTAAGCATGGGACAAGAGTAAGAAAATAAGGGTGTGGGTGTGGGTGTGTGTGTGTGAGGGACAGGGTAGAGAGATCCCTTTTAACACGAAGTTATTATGAGAAGAGGTGCTTGATGAATGTTATAGTGTGTTGAATTCAATAATTGAATTACTCTTCTTCCCTTTAAGTCAGTCAATCTATCACTATTGAATACTTATTACAATTGTGTTAAATGCTAGAGATGGGAAGGCAAAAAATGAAAAAAAACCAGTCCCTTCTAGCAAGGAAGTCAGTCAAAGAAGAATGTCTTGCGTTTGCACATTCACTTTATATCTTTCAAACTCATTATTTCATTTGGGTCCATGCACAGATTTCAGTGAATTTGGTTGGGAAAATTGATTCCTTTGATTCCAAATCTATTGCTTTCTACACTGTTTCCTGTAGGCAGTTAAAAAGATTGCAGACTCTCATTTAGCTAATATGAGATCTTACCTAGAGGAAGGGGAAGGGGAGAGAATACTTCCCCTGAAACTAAACTGTTGATGGGCCCTTACTCACCATAGGATTATTCCCACCGTCTGTATCTTTATTTCATTATAATTGGTTTCCTTTGAAATGTTACACATTTTGTTATGTGTATTTTAAAACATTATTCTGAGAAGGGGCCCATGGCTTTCAACGAAAGGGGTCCATGATATAAAAAAGTCAAGAACCTTTGTTATAGCCTTAAGATGGAGGTAGATGATCAATTTTTGCACCAAGGGGAAGATGTCAGACAGAGTTCTTCTGCTGGAAAACTTGTGCTGGGATAATGCTATCATTAGCCTCTAAATGTGTGCTCCCAGTTGCAAAGCCCCAATCAGTTCCCTATAATTATGTATATCTAAGTAGAGCTATCTTTTGTATTGGTCTGCCCATTTTATATAGGATGAAACTGAACCTAGAAGACTAGTGCGTCCTGCCAGAGTCACAAAGCTAGCACATCCAGTACTAGAAACTAGTTCCTCTGCCTGGTAGGCCAATATTCTCAGGGCCAAATGGCCTGAGCAAGACTCAGTAGGCTGAAACCCTAACAGGAAGTTTATCCATCACAAAGGACTTCCAGATCCAAGGACTGGGAACCACCCAAAAGAGGTTCCAAGGCTCTTATCTGACATAGGATCCACAGTTGGACCGCCCTTGAGAAACGACCTAGTCAAACCCATGTGTCTTATAGATCAACATGGTCGAAGTAGCGAAGTCAAGATTTGAACCAAGTTTTCTGATCCCAAATCTTCTGCTCTCTGTACTGTTTCCTATATTTTAAAAGAGTGTAGACACTCATCTAGCTAATATGAGATCTTACCCAGAGGAAGGGGAGAATACCTTCCCTAAGACTGAGTTGTCGATGGTCCTTTACCCATCACAGAATGAGTAAAGCTCATCACAGACACATCACAGAGTTACTCCCACCACCTAGCACTTCCCTGAAGATTGCAAGCTTGAAATCTTTCAGGCTTTGCTGTATTAACACATCTGGATTTTTTTAAAAATTTTTTCTTGTCTTTTTTTAACCCAAGTAATTTCCTGGTGATGCTTTCCATTCCAGAAAGTCTTTTTGAGGTTTAAATTCTAGGACCCTAGGGAGGAGGCCCTGAGTTTCCTTTGTCTGTTTCACAAGGCCATGTGCCTCATCTCTGCAAGTCACCGTTCATTAACCCAGGGTCATATTTTCCACATGAAGTGAGTGTCTTTCTGCAGCAATTAGGTCTCCACTCATGTGTGAACATAGCTGCTGGCTAAATATTATTTATCTAACAGTAATGAGTTGCTCATCACTGCCGCTGCCACTCGCGACTTTGGTAGCACCTACAGGCAAGTGCCTCTGAGGTATGTGGATCTGCTTCCTTTCCCAGAAAACTGTGCTGGACACAATCTCATGTTTGTCAAGACACAAAAATGGGCTGGCAGGGTTGAATCACATGTTATTCTTGGTGTCTCTTTCCTTTTATTTTATTTTTTCCCTCTGTTGCTTGGAAAACACAGTTCATCTTGATCAGAGACAAGACCATCTGAACATTCCTTTGGGTCTGTGGCCATGAGAATGGGGGCTGCTATTTATTTTCTAGTACCCTTGGCTCTGGCACCTTGGGCTCATTCAAGGAAACACATTTTATGCCAGGGAGAGAGGAAACACAGCAGCACAGAGGAATCCATCCCGCTAAAGAGGGCTTCTTCTCCAGGGATGGCAGAACTCACCATGCAGAATGCTACTCAGGCACCTAGGTCTGAAAGAGGCATCAGTTCTCTGTCTCAGTGGGATATTGTACTTCTCCAGAGAGCCCAAAGAAGGGTTCATTGCTAAGTTTACCCTACTCTGAGCCATACAATTGACATAAGACACCAGCAGAAGTACCTTTGCTGGGGTCACCAAGAGCATCCAGGTTTCCCTTCCACTTCTCTGTACTTCTTTCTCTCCTTTTCCTTTCAAGTGGGTTCTTGTATATCTGCAACCCCTTTCTTTTGGATTCCACTGTGAACTGAGCAGAATCTCATCATCCCAACATTTTCTTCCTCCAATCCTGTGTTCCTCTCCTATTCTTTTAAGTATGACCAAAAGCAGTAAAAAAAAATCCTCAAAGACTATTAGATAAACTGATCTAGATGATAGATAGATAAATAGAGGATAGATACGAAGAAAATCAAATGGAGATAAGTAGATGACATAGAGATAGGCAGATAGAAAATAAAGGTAGAGATAGATAGATGGATGGATGGATGGATGGATGGATGGATAATGAACAGATACACAGATAGTCAAATGGACAGAAAAATAGCTGATTGATAGAACCAGAAGACATACATAAATAACTAGATGGATGGTAGATATACTGATTGTCAAACGGGCAGTCAAAAGGATTTCTGTAGATAGACAGGTAGATAGATAGATAGATAGATAGATAGATAGATAGAATATTTATTAAGCACTTTACTAAATGCCAGGCACATACAGTCAAATAACCTAGACAATTTTTGCCCTCAAAGAGTTTAAATTATGTTAAAATTTAATTTTTTTTCAGTCATTAAGAATCTCCCTTCTTTCCCTTTTCTCCAAATTCCTCCCCTCACACCCAGCTGAGAATGAAAGAAAGGAATTTACATTCTAAGAAGGTAAGACAGTTCATAAAGTAGAGTTGGAGAAGAGGCAGGGCATCTGTAAAGGCCTGTAAAGATTGTATCAGAGGTGTAGTTTTAGGTGTTCTTTCATGTCCCCTTTCAGCATCTTTTATCACTACCTTCACCTCTTCTGCTAGATGCCTAACTCCCTCATAATCCCCCTAGCTGGGCAGACTCCTCCCTAGCCCCTACTATGAGGTACCTTACTCAAGAGTCAACTTTTTGACAGTATCCAAAGCTACAGTTAGGACCATAGGGTCCTAAAAAAGGGAAGACAATACATAAAGTGGCATTGGAGAAGAAGCAGGGCATAGATCCAAGGTATGATGTAGTGACTTGTCAGAGCAGGGGCACCCAAAGGTGGAGTCCAAATTTAGAGTAGGAAAGAGGGAGAGATGTAGCTTTGGCTAGAGTGTAAATAGCATGGTAAAGAGATGACCGGGCAGTGGACAAATGCTAATGGATTACTCCTCCTTGGTAATCTTGATTCTGAGGGAAGCAGTCTGGGGAAATGGAGGCTAATTTGGTATAGGACAATTTTCAAATCCTTCAAACTATGCCCCACAAACACTTGTTTATTTTATCTTTGGGAAAGAGTGATTATGTGGCATCTTTTTCTTCTCCAGGTTTATGGTACCCTGTATGGGGTATATGGAGTGTTCCAGGAGGATTAGCACCACTGGTGAGAGGACTTGCTGAGCCCTTCACAGAGCTACTCATCCAACTTTGGTGTCCACCCACCACCCAACTCTCACCTGTGGCTCCAAGAAGCTATAGCATCAGCAGCCAAACCCTGGTAAACCATCTTGATAGATGGACTAAGCCAGTTTGTGGGTAACCAACAGGCCTCAAAACCATTGGCGAGTTAAAGGGGTCTTCCACAAGCATGTGAAGACTTCCTCCGACCAAATGAGCAGATGGGAGCAGTTTGTTCCAATAGCCATGAAAGTGACTGAAGCAGGTGCTGCGGAGTGCATAGAGCCTGGAAAGCCATTGAAGGCCATCCACTGCATCTCAGGTCATCACAAGTAATCCTTACCTTTATCTTGCCAACCTAATTCCTCCTTCAGCATCCTATGATAAGGTCAGAACAGGCTTTCCAGACCCTGAGTCACCTGAAATCAGTTATCGTTATCCAAGATATTTCTCTGTCCTCTACACACTCTAGGTAGATAAGAGCTCTTAGTGGCTTAAGAGACAGAACCAGAGATAGGTGGGGTGATTGAGGTAAGAAGCCCGGGATAGAGGAACAAAGAAGAAACAGAAAGAGGAATGAAGAAGAAACAAATCTATAGGTTTTAAGATGATCTATGATTTATGATCTATCTATCTATCTATCTATCAATCTATCTATTTATCTATCTGTCATCTATCATCTGGGATCAGCTTATCTAACAGTCTTTTACTACTTTTGGTCACACTCAAGAGAAGAAGAGAGGAACACAGAATTGGAGGAAGTGAAAGTTGAGGATATGAGATTCTGTCCAGGTCACAATGGAATTCAAAAGAAGGGGGTTGCAGACAACCAAGAGACAACATGAAGGGGAAAAAAGTAGAGAGAAGAAAGGACAGAGAAAAAGGGGGAAACTGGATGTTGTTAGTGATACCCAGGAAACAGATTGTTGTCAGTTCCTGAACTTGTGGTTGAGAAATAGCCTTGAATGCCTTAATCTCTGTGGATGTTGGGGGAGAATATATCTGACTCTTTCAATTTCATTCCCACTTACCTCATCAGGACCATTGTATTCTAATTGCTACTTGAGGGTATGATGAGTTTGCCTTGGCCTAGGAACCAGGAAGCTGGTGGTGCCAGACCCTTCAAAATGGAGCCTACAGTTAACACTGGTTACCAATCAGGAAAATGTATAATTTAGGACCAGATGGGTCCATGGTCCCTGATTAGTGGTCTCCATTATGAAGTTGGCACACAGATGATGCACCTGGCTATCAGTTGAGGTTCTGTCCATGCGCTGGTCACCTTGATTTCAGGGCCCCAGTAAACAGAGTCATAAATCTTTTAATGGACAATGAGTACCCCACCAAGCCAAGCTCGTAAAGATTGGATCAGAGGTGTATTTTTAGGTGTTCTCTCATGTACCCTTTCAGCACCTTTTATCACTACCTTTACCTCTTCTACTAGATGCCTAACTCCCTCACAATCCCCTTAGCTGGGCAGACTCCTCCCTACTGCCTACTATGAGATAACCCTCTCAAGAGTCAACTTTTTGACAGTATCCCAAGCTACAGTTAGGACCATAGATCTAGACAGGACTTTCAGGGTCACCTAGTTCAATATCCTCATTTTATGGATGATAAAAACAAGGCCCAGGGTACTTGGACATGCTCATGATCACACAGCTTATAGTTGACAGAACCAGGATTTGAACCAAGGTCCTTTGACTTAAGCGCCCATAATCTTTCTGTAGTGCTGCACTAACTCTAAGCCTCTCTATTCTACCTCTTGACCATCAACACTTCCCTGCTCTGTGTCCCATTCCCATTCAGATAGCTTAAAGAGCAGTTTTATAAATTAAGGACAGGCAACTACCTAATTCATGAGCGTTCTTGCACAGTATTTTCATCTTAAATAAGGAATACTAGAGACGAAGTCTTAATGCATGACTTTCTGAGAGTGAAATTTCAGACACCACAGCAAGCCTGATAGAAGTGTTATTTTTGGTGACGGTAGAGGAGATGTAGGGGTTCCTGGAACCCTCCAATTGTACTGAACAGACAATTGCTTGCTTTGCCTGTGTGTAATAAAGGCTTCAAGTGCCTCATTATGTTGTCTCTGTGGTTTTGTTCATTTCTGTGCTAAATTTGTGGTGCCCCATTCACTCATCCAGACAGATTCTTCTGAGACATAAGGGATTTCCTAAGGGTTTCTTTAGCAGTTTGAGAAGGAAATTAATTCTTTCAGAACTTTTCTACTCAATGGCACATTCATCTCATCACCCTACTCCCACTAATGGGCCTTCTCTTAATCTACGCCAACATATATCCTTTACTCCACCCCTAACCAGCCTATTAAACTTCTCTTCCATAAAGCCTTCTAGACTAATTGAAAAGACTTTTTCCCAATCCCACCCAGGCTAAACTTGAAACTACAGGGACTATCCCAGCCCCTACTAAGATCACAAACACTAGAGAATCACAGAATCACAGAATGTTAGAATTGGAGAAAAAAAAACCTCAGAGACCACCATCTAGGCCAACCCATGTTGTTTTTGTTACTGTTCAATCATATCTGACTCTGTGAGTCCATTTAGGCTTTTCTTGGCAAAGATATTGGAGTAGTTTGCCATTTCCTTCTCCAGCTCATTTTACAAATGAAGAAACTGAGTCAAACAGTTCAGTGACTTGCCCAGGCTCACACAGCTAGTAAGAACCCAAGGTTGAATTTGAACTCACAAAAACGAGTCTTCCTGACTCCAGGTCCAGGACTCTGTCCACTGTGCCACCTAGCTACCTCTAGTCCAACCTATACCTGAGTGAACCATTCCCTCTAACCTTCCCCAAAACTGGTCATCCACCTTCTGTTTGTATACTTCTAGGGAAGGGGAAATGAAAAAGTCTTAGGATAGGCCCCTCTACTTTTGAACCACGCTAATAGTGAAGGCTAAGTATTTTCCCCCTACAATCAATATGCCTTTCTTCACATAGAAAGATAATCTTTTTTTAAAAATATGTCTTAATAAAAGATTAGCATTGATTGCCAATATAACCAATTAAATTCGCCAGACAATAATTTACATTTAAATGAAGTAATGGAAATACACAAAATATCATAATTTTTCAATCTTTTCCTCTAAATCCTCATCAGTTTTCTTCATTGATTCACATTGATTTTTTTTTCTCTTATTGGATTATGATGCGTAGTCCATTGTTCCACATCTTCTTTTCCTTTTATTTTTTATTATTTTAAACAGATCTTTCCAGATTTCTTTGTATACATCATTCTTGTCAGGACTGAATACATAATACGATAGGATTTCATTTCATGAAGGTACCAACATTTATTTAGCCATTCCACTATTCTTAGGTTTTTAGATTGAAACGTAAAAGCCAGATCGATGCTTAACATCAAAAACAACAACGACAAAGATGTTGGCAACTGGTCATATCACTTCCTGGCAAATAGAGGGAAAAGGAATGGAATCAGTGTCAGATTTTATATTTTGGGACTCAAAGATCACTGCCAGCAGCAACCGCAGTCATGAGATTAAAAGACACTTTCTCCTTGGTGTAGTGTTAATGGATGTTGAAGATCTTTCCCGCTCATCAATAGGCCTCATATGGAGCCCAACAAGAGAAGCTTGATTATGGGAGGCTTGTTTTTCAAGAAGACCCAAACCTTTCATTACTTTGTGATTAGGCAGTGGGTCATGAGGCTAGTGATGCCCTCTGACCCTGAAGAAGTATATATATACCCTGATGTTAGCATTTTGCCTTGGGGCTCGCTCACTGGAAGAGTGTTCCATGTGATTTGGCCAGATGAGACTCTGGATAACCATTAAGGAACCCCCTGGCTTTGAAAACCCACATGTTGGTGCTTCTCTCTTTGGTAACTACGTACATATGTAACGCTCAGACAATTGGATCTGTCTGTTGATCTGCGATGTATGTGTTATTTGTTCAGATGGTTAGAAGCCCTGTCTGTTGGTCTTCATGCTTTTATTTCTGCTTGTAATTGCTGTTTCAAATTTCTGTTTGTATTTTCTCTGAAGTTTAGGGTGCTGATTTTTCCCTCTGAAATAAGTAAATGATATATATGTTTGATTAAAGTAAGATCATTGCCCCCTTTTGAGTTGCTTTCCTTTAGAAAAGCAGATCAAAGAGCCTGTGCTAGCAGCCCTCCTGTGTGCTGGTGTTATTGGTTTTACACCCCCATAGTAACTGCAAGTAGCATCGCTGTTATACTTGGAAGGAAAGTTATGGCAAACCTGGACAGCATACTAAAAAGCAGAGATATCACCTTGCTGACAAAGGTTCATATCATCAAAGCTATGGCTTTTCTGGTAGCACTGTATGACTGTGAGCATTGGACAACAAGGAAAGTTGAGCACCAAAAAATTTATGCTTCCTAATTCTGGTGCTGGAGAAGACTTTTGAGAGGCCCTTGGACAGCAAGGAGATCAAATCAGTCAAGACTTAAAGACATTAATTCAGACTATTGACTGAAAAGTCAAATACTGAAGCTAAAACTTAAAAACTTGGACCACCTCATGAGAAGATGGGACTTAACTGGAAAAAACCCTCAAGTTGGAAAAGATTGAAAGCAAAAGGAGAAGAAGATGGCAGAGGATGAGATGGTTAGATAGTGTCATGGAAATAATTAACATAAACTTGGAAAGACTTCAGGAGAGAGGGAAGGAAGAAGTGCTTGGCATGCTGTGTGTGGTCCATGGGGTCACAAAGAATCAGAAGCGACCAAATGATTCATCAGCAGTAACAACAATAAAATCTTTAAGAGAGACAGAATCATCTAGTGCTGCTCAAGACTTCTGTGTAGCCACACCATATACATATGAAGAGCTCCTGGGACAAACAATTCCTAAGGCAGACAAACAATTCCTAAGGCAGTACATTCCATTTTTCAGATAGTTTTATTTATTAGGGAGATTTTACTTTCATGGAGATGAAATATGTTTTTCTCTAAATACCCCTTCTGATCTTAGGTCTGCCTTGTGAAGCAAAGTCAAACAACTATAACCCTCTCTTTCTCATGATAATCCATTAAATCCTCATTCCCTTAAGTCTTCTTTAGATGAACATCTCCAGTTTCTTTAACTGGTTCTTTTGTGGTAGGAGTTCTTAACCTTGTTTGTTTACTAGACTCTCGGTACTATGGTATAGAGCAATGGGTCTGGAGTCAAGGATATTCATCTTCCTGAGTTTAAGTCTGGTCTCAAGAACTTAGCTGTGTTACTCTGGGCAAGTCATTTGTCCCTGTTTGCCTCAGTTTCCTCATCTGTAAAAAGAGTTGGAGAAGGAAATGGTAAACAATTCTAGTATCTCTTCCAAGAAAACCCCAAATAGGGTCACAAAGAGTCAGACATGACTGGAATGACTGGACAACAACAAGCCTATGGACAGGGATGTTCTAGTAAATGTTCAACAATCAGCTCTCTGGGAGAAAAAAATATACTTAACACACTTTTGAGTTTAACCTTCAATATTAACATTTTATTCACCACTCTCTTAAGTCTACAAATCAACACATCATTAAATCCAGCCTTGATTTGTAACATTTGCCATTTTCCAAGGTAAGTACTCACACTGAAAATTTAACAACCAGGTTCCATCACATCCCTGCCTATTGACCTGTTTCTCAGAATAAGATTTTTAAATATATAAAATGTAATATATAGGATTATAAAGAAAAATCAATTGCATATATATATATCCATAAATACATACATGTATATATGAAATTTACATAACTATTATATATTTAAAAGGAATAGCAAGTTTTACATAATAGATTTGCAGTTTCATGTGCAATAATCTTTTTTATCATTTTATGTTATAGAAATGCTTCTATTCATAAATTAAGAATAAAATAAATAAAAGTAGAAAAAGTATAATACAGTTATCAAGTTGTTGTTTTTTTTAATTACAGACCCCAAGTTAAGAATATCTACAACCTATGCCAGAACTTCAAGTCTTCATCATTCTGACCATTCAGCTGTTCTGGATATGCTCTGGCTTTTCAAGGTCCTTCCTAACATGCAGGACCCAAAATTAAAGACAATATTCCACATGTGGTTCAACTAGGGATGAATACATCAAGACTATCATTTCCCTTCTTTCCAACACTGTGGTTCTCCTAATTCTGTTTTACATCATGTTGCTTTCTTATATGCCAAGACACTATTAATTCACATTGAGGAGCAGGAAGAAGGCTTGTGTTGCTGAATCCTAGAATTTGTGGACCGGAAGAAAGTGTAAGAAAGGAAGGGGTCAGATTGTGAAAGGCTTTAAATGCTGAACAGAGCACTTAATTTATAGCTCATCCTGGAGGTTCAGGCGAGCCACTGGAGTTTAACAAGTGTTGAGTTGGGGGTATAGGGGGATAGTGTGATATGTTAAGACCTAGGTTTTAGATCACTTTGACAGATGAAGGGAGGCAGGGATATACTGGTAAAGGTTTTTCAAAGAAATATAGGCTATAGTTTAAAGTTTAACCCACATTATTAATATTTTCTCCATCAGTTTCTTAAGTCCAGATAGTCAACACAACAGTAAATAAAACCCTGATTTGTAGCATTTGCAAATCTTTCTGAAGTATAAATTCTTACACTGAACATTAACATTTGACTCTCAGCAGCTCGTTTGAGCTGGCTCCAGCACACTCCTGAATAGAGAATAGATTGGAGTGAGGATGTAAATATAAATATATATGTGTGTATTTATGTATATACATATATATATATATACACACACATACATAGTGTGTGTATGTATGTGCATATGTGTGTATATGTATATATGCGTATGTACACACAGCATAAATACAAAGCAAATAAATACAGAATACTAAAATACAAGGCTTTGGAGGAAGAAGGGCACTTAGCAATTAGGGAGATTAGGAAAGGTTTCATGTAGAAAATGGTACCTGGACTACACTGAAAAAGAAGAAAGGGAAGGAAAGTATGAGGAAGATACAGGCTGATGTGAGATGAGGGGGAGGAGAGAAGTCCATAGTGAGTGACTTCAGGTTTGTTTTGTGTGTTTTGTTTCATATAGTAAGCGATGCGGTATTCACCTAGAAGGGGAAGGGGAAAGAATCACAGTCACATGAAACGAGACTGGATGGCCTCATCATTCAGCTGGTTTCTGCATTGTGTGCATTTTAGCTACACCATAAATCAGCCTGCTTCTGCCCACCTTGTCCACAAGTGATATCATTCATTGCTCCAAAAATGCATTTGTCCTTTATTTGTATAAAGTATACAATAGTAATAAGAACTGAAGCCTACTAAGTACTTTATGTCTTTCAAATTTTTTTTCATATTTTATGTCATTTGATCTTTTTAGTAATCCTACAAATTATTATTCCCATTCTATAGACTAGGAAATTGAGGCTAAATTACTTTCTCAGGATCACACAATTACTAAGTATTCAAAGTAGGATTCAAACCCAGGTCTTTCTGATTGATACTCTATCTATTATGCCATACTGAGTCTCAGCAGAAGCCATTCATTTTACTCACTGGTGAATTTACTCATTGTATGCTTTTTAGTCATGGGTATGTTGTATACAAAAGTCCTATTGCACAAAAGTCTTACTCTGATGCCCCAGGTTCTGGATGGCTCTAGCAAGGAAACACATCCAAAAAATCTATTGCATGTTGCTGGGGACAGACAGAGTCTATTTTCTGATCAACAACATGACTATTCACAGAGAAGGGTGTTATCATCTAGGAGAGTGGAACCCTCACACATGAGCCTTAACATCACAGTGGCTGAGGAGATTCCAGAAGACATAAAAATGGTGCTAAATACAGGGGAAATCGCCATGTTAATCACACATGCATATGTATATATATATATATATATATATATATATATATATACACACACATATATATGTATTTGTATATGTGCATGTTGCATGTTTATAGACACATGTATATATGTATACATGCGCATATACTGACCTGCATTCACAATGTATATTCACATCCATGCATGTGTGTATATATGTATGAATATACCCATATATTAATATATACATGCTTATATTCATGTATATTTACACACTTGCACAAACATATACACATTCACAATACACAAATGTAAATATACTCATGCATATATGCACAGTATAATGTGTGTATACATGTATGTATGTATGTATGTTTACATATACACTCAAATATATACATACATATATTGAAGCAGCTAGGTGGTACAGTGGATAGAGTACCAGGTCTGAAGTCAGGAATATTTGAATTCACATCCAGCCTCAATACTATCTGTGTGACCCTGGGCAAGTCACTTAGTTCTGTTTGCCTCAGTTTCCTCATCTGTAAAATGAGCTGGAGAAGAAAATGGCAAATCACTCCAGTGTCTTTGGCAAGAAAACCCCAATTCAAGTCATGAAGAGTTGGATATAACCAAAATTACTGAAAAACAATACTTATATGTGTGCATATACATATGAACATGCAGAGCTGGGAGGGAAAGAAGAGGGAGATGGAGAGAGAAAAGGAGAAAGAGAAGGACAGGGAGAGAAATGGAAGGGGAGGGGGAGAGGGAAACGGTGAGGGAGAAAAAGAAGGAGAAGAATTCTCTTTTCAAGCAATATAATTGTGAGGGAGTTAAGGAGTTAATTTACAAGGGACACAAGGGAATAGGGAAGGCCACAAGTGTGGAAAAAAATCTTGGACCTTATTATTATCCAAAAATGTCACTGATAGAACAAGAATTACTGACCTATTTGTCTCCTCTCTCAGCTATACAAACCTTTTTGAGGGTATCGCTACATAAATTGAGGTAATCTTCAATAAGGGTCCTACAAGTAGAATTCCACAAACAGTATTTAATAATGGATCAGAACATAAGACGTCTTTATGGTTAATTTTTTAATTATGAAAAAGTATTCAACTTGGTACAGTCAAACTCCATGTCTGCTGTCCATACATCAAGAACATTCTGCATTCTATGAAAGATATATGAAGAGAAATTATCCCATTCAATGACTCCTGACAATAAACATCATATGAAGCGTAAAATAGAGAGATGAAAAGATAGGGGACAATGGAAAGCAGTATACACTAAATATCAAATGAAGTATACTTACTGGCAAATTCTATGGGTTTTCATGAGAAGAAGAGATCTCTGTGGGCTGATGGCCAGAGAGGACATCTAAAGGACATAGGCCTGGGAAGGGTGGCTAGAATTTGAAGAGAACATTGACTTCTCATTCCTTGTAGTTGGGGAAAATATTACCTGTGAAGAAAAGGGGGAGAAAAAAATTCAAGGCATGTTCCGAGAAGAATGAAAGAACTTAGGAGCTGATGGATTTGGTGGGTGACAAGGTAGATTAGGTCCCAGTTAGTGAAGGGCCTTGAATTCCAGACCAAGGAGTTTAGGCATTATTTTATAGGTGATGGAGAGTCAGGCATGATTTGTAAACAGGAAATGACCTACTTAAGGCTAAATCTGTCGGTTAATCAAGTATTAAATCCCTACTATGGATAATTGGGGGGAAAATTTCATCAATGACATTACTACTTTAAAAAGGCAAATGAGAATATTAGTAATTATCAGTCCATGGGCCTAATCTCTCATCTCTATAAAATCCCTATAAGAAAGAACTGTACATATATCCAGGGCACTCTTGCTGGAATATAAGGAGACAAGATTTTACAAACAATATTCTCTAACAGATTGTATCTTAACAGCTTCACAGTTTAACCAGCAAGCATATACTAAATACTTACTGTGTACAAGGCATCATGTAAGATCTTATTTGATCAAGAAATCTTCCCGTATAGGGAAGCTAGGTGACACAATGGATAGAATGCTGGGTCTAGAATCAGGAAGACCTGAGTTCAAATTTGACCTTAGACATTTAGCTATGTGACTCTGGGCAAGTCATCTACTTTTGGTAGACCTTAGTTTCCTCAACTATAACATGGGGGTAACAATAGTACTTAGCTCCTTCCCAGGGTTGTTGCAAGGATCAATTAAGATAATAGTACATAGAACAGTGGTTTTCAGCCTGTGGGTCACAAACCCTTTGGGGGTCAAATGACCCTTTCACAGGGGTCACAGGGGTAGCCTAAGACCATCAGAAAACACATATTTCTGATGGTCTTAGGAACCGAGACACCACTCCTCTATCCATCTCCAGGTGGGTCCGCCCACATGTAGATACACCCACATATGAGTATTAAAGGGTTGCAGCATTAGGAAGGTTGAGAATCACCGGCATAGAACATAGTAGGGGCACTTAATTAATGCTTATTCTCCTTCCCTTCTCCCCCATCCATAGTTGTGAAAGGTGTCCCTTTCTATTCTTCTCTAATTTATTTATGATATGACCTTTTCTATTTAGATTGTTTTACAGATGGAACAATCCCAAGTGATAGCAAGGTGACCCTGAAAGGATAGCTTGTAAAGGGAATGTGTAAGTCAGTCACAGGAGTTAAGGAATACAAGAAAGTGGGAGGACAGGGCCAATGTTAGCATTTTTCATAAATAAACATGGAACCTCTCACTGACAGAAGACTCTCCCCACCCCCATCACACCAGGTCAGGTCCTACCAGTCTATTCTGGGTGGAGTGGTTTCTGTTTCCCTTCCTTTTGAGGTAAAAGTGTTCTTCCTCCACTCAGGTCAGATAAGAAAATAATTTGCACCAACAACCATGTATAGGATGGGGGGAGAGGGTGGGAAGGGTAGAATGAAGAGGGGGAAATGAAGAAGAGGGATGAGAGTGACCTATGACAAAGTTCATCCTATCATATGCACCACAGGATCACCAAATTTTGAAATTGGAGGGGACGTGTATGGCATCTTTTTGCTGTCATTCCAATCATATCCAACTCTTCCTAACCCCATTTGGGGTTTTCTTGGCAGAGATGCTAGCTAGATTTGCCATTCCATTCTCCACTGTGGTATGTAGTCCTATCCATATATGAGAGCAATCTCACCCATGACATAGTTACTAAGCATTTGTCTAACTTTCTCAAGGAAGGAGAACTCACCACCACTCAAGGCAAGACATTTCCCTTTTGGGTAGCTCTAGCTGTCAGGAAGTTGATCTCAAGCCCAAATTTGTCTCTTTGAAAGATAGCCCACATAAAATAAATTTATAGCCATATTCTGAGAAACTTGGGCTAGCACCTGTGTTATCTGCCCCAGTCACCCATTCTTTTGAAATTTATTTTTGCTCTTTTTTTGGAGGGGGAAGGCAGGGCAGTTGGGGTTAAGTGACTTACCCAAGGTCCCACAGCTAGTAAATGTTAAGTGTCTGAGGCCAGATTTGAACTCAGGTCCTGCTGACTCCAGGGCTGGTGCTCTATTCACTGTGCCACCTAGCTGCCCCCAGGTCACCCATTCTTAAAGAATGTTAGCTCTGGAATGATCTAGTCCTACTCTGTGCCTCCTACCACCTCCTTTAAGGATGCAGATATTGAACCTCAGAAAGGAAAAGTAATTTGTCAAGGTCATGTGGCTGGTATTGTTGTTCACTTGGTTCAGTTGTATCTGACTCTTCCTGACCCTGTTCAGTTTTGCTTGGCAGAGATGCTGGAGTGGTTTGTCATTTCCTTCCCCAGCTTATTTTGCAGATAAGGAAATGAAGGCAAACAGGGTTAAATCTGACTGTTTGTGACCCCATCTGGCATTTTCCATTTCCTTCTCCAGCTAATTTTACAAATGAGGAAACTGAGGAAAACAAGGTTAAGTGACTTGGCCAGGGTCACACAGCTAAATGTCTAAGGACAGATTTGAACTCAGTAAGATGAGTCTTCCTGACCCCTGGTCCAGTACTCTGAGTACTAAGATTTGGTAGAATCCAGATGAGATTCCATTGTACCTCCAACCCCCTAATGATAACGGCCTGCTACTCTCCATAGTACTACGAGCTCAGATTCAGGCAAGTGAATCTACTGTTCTTGGGGCTGGAAAATGACAGCCCTACCTCTGGACCAGAATCTTGACGGATGGTTGGAGAAGTGAATGCATGGATAACTTGGGGGAGTTCATGTTACCTTCCCTCAACTCCCCCTCTCTTATGTCTTTTCTAATCAGTCTTCTCTTACTGGGAGAGAAAAAGAGGAAGGACTGATTAGTAAACTGAACCATGGGAGAAACCCATTCCGCCACAGAGCCAAGACCTTCCCACTGTTATGTAAAAGGCTACATCCTGAACAGTTCCTCAAGGGAATTCCCATGGGAGAGATTGGCCTTCAACTTTTATCACATGACTTTTCCCCAATTATGCCCTATCCTAATCTCTTCTCAGGCTTCTCTTGTTTTTGTTTTTTTGTGTTTTTTAGGTTTGTTTTTTTTTTTTTATCAAGAAACTTGCACTAGCCAAGAGTATCAAATCTGATTTTCCCCTTCCAGCCCCAATTTAGCCCAATTCCCAGGAACCAGTTAGAACCCCATAGAATCCTACATCCCACAATACAGTGTGGATGGTGGTGGGTGGAGGAGGTGGGTGGAGTTTGGAGAAGGGGAATAGATGGGAAGAACACTGTTCTTAGAAAAGAGAATGTACCTAAAACAATTCTTGGAAAGTATATGAGGTTAAAATATCAGTCGACTTCATTTTTTTTTTCCTCTTGGTAAAATTAGTACACTTTCTCACAGGCTGTTCATTCAATGGATGGAACTGTCTATCTGAGTGAGAGTGTGGAGAAAGATGTGAGATAAATACATACACACACATATATACATATACATACATATATACACACATATGTATATACTATATATATACTTATGTATGTATATTATGCATATATATGTACATCTATAAAGGTATTGAATGTGTGTGTGTGTGTGTGTATGTGTGTGCAAGTAAAAGAAAAATTTGGGACTAGCAAGAAACATTAGGATTCCAGTCATTGGGGGGGCAGAGCCAAGATGGTGGTGTGAAAACAAGGACTCACCTGAGATCTTCTACAAACTACTTCAAATACCCCTAAAAAGTGAATTTGAACAAATTGTAGAGCAGTAGTATCCACAAAAAAGATAAAGTGTGGGCAGATTTCCAGCCTAAGACAGCCTGGAAGGTAGACAGGAAGGATCTATGGCACCAGACTAGGAGAGGAGCAAAGTCTAGTACACAGGCTGCACCAGCACAGACTCAACTACAGCAAAGCCAGAGCAGACCCCGGGGGACTGGATCATTGGCAGCAGTGGCAGCTCCCAGACTTCTCAGCGCAGGAGTGGGGAATCTTCTTGGAACTGAGTAAGAGAGAAGCACAGTCCTGTTCAGGGCCTGTAGCAGTGGCAGTGGCCACTCCTGGGGCTATCAGCCCAGAGCCTGAATGTTTGAAAGCTACCTATTTAAACTTCCAGGAGCCAAGATGGCAGAGTAAACAGTAAGTCCCTCTCACCCTCCATTGCTGACTTGGAAAAACCCAAAGAATATTGCCCCAGGAATAATCCTGGAATAGTGGAGCCAGCAGAAAGATGGGGCACAACAGCTCAGGAGGTTAGGGGGATTAACAGGAAAGATCCCTCTTGCTGCAGCTGAAGAGAACCAGTACAAGTCAGGAGGTGTCCCCACAAGCCCCACCTCAGCAGACCAGCAAGATATCCTGAGTGTCAGGGTGGAGAAGCAGGCAAGTGCCAACACCAGGAACATGCCACCTTCAGTTCAGCACCAGGTAAACTACTAGACTACTACAACATTCAACTGGCAGCACCTGAGGCCCCAGCACAGAAAATCAGTAACCAGGCCCCCAGCCTCAGCCCAAGAAGTTTGGGACAGTGCCCCTTCAGCCCCAGAAACAGAGATCAAATTTAAAAGCCAGGAAAAAAGGCAAACAACATGAGCTAGAAGAATAAAAAAGTCAATTACCATAGAGAAATAGTTTGGTGACAGGAAAGATGAAAACACAAATTCAGGAGAAGACAACATGGTCAATTTACCCACATCAGTATACCCAACCTCAAAGGGGAATACGAACTGATCTCAAACCCAAAAATCATTCTTAGAAGATCTCAGGAAGGATCTTAAAAGTCAAGTAAGAGAGGTAGAAAAAATTTTTTAAAACACAATTGACAAAATGGAAAAAAAAAGTACACTTAAAAAAAACATACTAAAGGATTCCAGTCATTGATGAGCTCTCTGATGTCTAATTCAGGTTTCCCTTCTTGCTTTCTACATTTCTCCTCTACCTATTTCTCCTGATACAAACATGGGGATCTAATATCATATTGTATTTATACATATATATGTATGTATGTGTACATGTATATATATTATCTACCTTTTCCATTGGCAAGAAATTCCCTAAAATTTCACCACAATCTTCATGACGGATAAGATTGGAATGGTAAAATCCATGAATTCTAGAGCTGAAAGATAACCTTGAGAGACCACCTAGAGTGCAGATGAAGATATTGAAGGTCATAGGAATAGAGTTATTTGCCACAATCTCCCAACAATTAGGACATCATAAGAGAAATAGAACCCAAATCTTCTGACTTCCCAGTCCAAATTTTCTTTCTCTGTTTCCATCATGCTAAACTTTTGGAATTGCTATGGTCCTGAGTACTGACTTACTGGCTGAGAACTGGTGAATGAGAACTAGGTAGAAACTAATTGGGATACAATCAGTAGAAATAGTTAAGAAGATCTAGAGTAATTTGATTAGTGTTGGGTACTCCCTTCCATAGACTTCCTTTTCTTTTGTTGTTGTTGTTTTTTTTAAGCAATTGAACCCAGGCATTTTCCTGCATCCTTATTGCCCTCAGTGATGAGGATTTTGGTCTGGTATTGATTATGTTTCCTGAAACAAGAAGTAGCATGTCCCACTGCTGAAGGATTCCTTCTGAAACTTAGTAGAATAAAAAGGTGGAGAATTCCTTAGCAATGTTGATGTTTTTATAATGTGAGAATTTCTTTCTTTGTCCTGGGTTGACACAACATTGAGGATCCATTATGACATACTGATGGATTCGTGACCAATATGTGCTAAACCCTTGGACATGGCCTTAAAAGGAACACGAACAGGCAATGGGAAACAAGGATTTATTAAGCACTGTCTTAAGTGCTAGGGATACAAATACAATAAAAAAGATAGTTCTGCCTTCAAGGAGCTTATATTCTTTTGGAGAAGGCCAAAGATAATTGGAAACTCAAAAGTGGAGGCTGGGGTGAAGAAGGTACTTATGCTATGGCAAGATGACAGAGTCCAGAGAATGTAGAGCACAACTGGGAAGGGAAGGAGGCATGGTCTACCCAAAATGGAACCCCTCGGAAGGAACCTACCAATGCAAGAAAGAAATTGACAAGGTGGAGGCACGTTCCAGAATAAGAAGGTAGCTTTGTGTATAACTCTGGAGAAGTAGAGGATAGAAAGCTGGGGAGGGAAAGAGCAGGAGAATAGGACCTAGACAAAGAGAAGTAAGTCAAATACAAAACCATTTCCCTGAAGGGAAGGCTGCTCAGTAAAGTGGCCCCTTTAAGAACTAGGTCCTTTAGGAAACAGTGTGCTCTGGGCAGTAGATGACATCACTGGTCGTGAACTCAGTTGAGTGAGGAGGAGTTCCTTGGCCAAGAGAAGAACATGGACCAGCATTAGTAGGTTAGCAATAATAAAACAATGGAAGAGTTCCTGTACTATTATAACTTACTAGATCAAGGGGGAGCCAGAGCCATGAAGAATTAAGAGACGAAATCATGAGGAAAAACCCAGACCTAGTCTTTCACTAGTAGTATGAGTTATGTGGGTTATAGAGATCTAAGGAAAGACTTTGACTCTATTGATCCTACATGCTTTCCCTGTGTGGAAGGGCTTCCACCCCAGGTCAGTACTAGAACTCTGGAGGTCAGTATCAAGAATTGGGAAGCTACGACCTAAGGGTCAAATTTGACCTGCTGCTTTTTTGCATATGGCCCATGAGCTAAGAATAGTTTTTACATTTAAATAAAATAAAACTTTATTTACAAATTATAAAAACATTGGTAGCTTGTGAGTCATACAAAAACAGTGGACTAGATTTGGCTTGTGAGCATGATTCTACCAGGATACAAAAGAGCATGAGATGTGGTCTATAGTATAATAGAGGAAAAAGACTGACACACAACTACGAGTTCTTAACTTTTTTCTGTGTCCTGTACTTCTTTGACAGTCTGGGAAAGCCTATGAACCCTTTCTCAGAATATTTTAAATACATAAAATAAGATACATGGGTTATAAAGGAAACCAATTATATTGATATATAGCCATCAAAATATTTTTTTAAAAAGGTTAACATCCCTGCCCTAGAGGGAAGAGGGCAACATGTAGACAGAAACAAATAAAATGTAAAGCCAGCCACCAAAGAAATTTGCCAGCTACTGTATTTACCCTTACTTAGCCTACTCATGATCAGTATATTCAAAAATTCCTCATATCTGCTTAGATTAGATGGGTCCACAACTCATTCACAAATTCACAACTCAACCACAACTCACAAGTTACTCACAAACTCACCACAAGGAACAAATACCACTTAGACTTGTAGAGAAAATGGTGTTCTGCTGTTCATAGGTAATTACCATCTTGGTGGTGAAAACTACAGGGCTGTTCCCGAGAGAAAAGGAGAGATAATCACCTTCCCCGAGACAGGTGAGGAACAAGATGACCTGTGCCATTTCAACCTGAGTATTCATTGATTCTATTGGTGCATATCCCAGAGTTGCCTTGCTTAGAGGCAGGAAGAAGAACCAGTTTCTGGGGATCTCAGTTTCTTTGTCTGTAAAATGAAGGAGCTAGATGAGCTGGGCTCTGAGATCCTGTCCAGCTCTAGACCTTGTTGAATCCTATTTCGGCCTCATTATTCATTGATTGACTTTGTGATCACTGCAGAACGGTCAGAGTTAAAAGTGACCTCAGCAATCATATAGTCAGCATCTTTTGTCTTACTCAAGAGAAAAATGAAGCTTGAGAAGGAAAGATTTTTCCCAAGGTCAGGATTTGAACCTAGGGCTCCTGATTCCAAGCCAGACACTCTCTGTGCTACTTTATGTCATCCTCAGAAATCTAGTGGGACTCAACCCATGGAGAGTTCCTGACACTCATATTCTTCCTACTTGACACCAACAGCGCAGATAACATTTCATTCTGGCCTACAAATTCTTCTGCCTACAAATTCCCTCTCATTGCCCACAAGTTTGGACCTGTCCAGTAACCTCAAACAGATCATCAATCTGAATGTTTGTAGTTGCCCCAGGCCATAGTAGTTTAAAGTTCACTATCAGATGGCTTCTCAATCATCACTAGACCAAATAGTCCTGACTTCATCAGCCTCTTCACATATTCCCTAACTCTAGTATTAACTATTGCCATCCTGGAAAAAATTTTCCATTTGGAACTGCATGGCCTGGGTTCAAATGCTGGCTTTGCAAGGGAAGGGAACATGCACTTAGTATGCACCTGCAATACATCAGGCATGATGTCTAGCACTTTACGAATATTATCTCATTTAATCCTTTGTTACTTACTACTCATGTGACCAAGTCATTTAACTTTTCTGCGCCCCTCAATTTAGATGACCTTTAATATCCCTTCAAGTCTAAATCTATGATTCTATGGGTCTTATCCCAATTAGTTTGGTGATTTAGTTCATTTTAGCAATTTAAAGACCAGACCTGGGTCTTTACATTCCCTGGAATACCTTTTCCCCGTAACACACACACACACACACACACACACACACACACACACACACACACATACCTACCAGTCTGTCAAAAGACAAACTAATAAAACCATCTTGGATGGTTCAAGTACAGCCCTGCCTCTAAGGCAAGCATTCTATCCTTGAATCATGGGATTATAGATTTATAGCTCATAGAGAACAGAGATTATTTTGTCCAACCCTTAATTTTACAGATGAGGAACCTGATGCCCCAGGTAATGTTGGAAGTAAATCACAGAACTTGAGAGTTGGAAGGTAACAGACATCTATTCCAAATCATTTTCAGAAGGAACTCCCACTGGAACACATTGGACATATGGCTATGCAAACTTTTCTTGAAAACCTCTAAGGAAGGAGAACCTGCTCCTCCTTTTTGGACAGCTCTAATTATTAGAAATGTTTTCTATCATCAAACATGGAGGCTTTTGAACCTTGGTTCCCAGAATTCAAATCCTAGAATTTTTTCTCCATTATAAGGAACCAAAACCAATCTATCTTTTCTTCTATGTATCTATTTAAAGAAACAGGATCAGGCTTTACCTGATGGTAAATTAGCATTAGCTAATGGCCTTAGCTAGTGGCATTAGCTTACTAAATAATTGTGAGACCTTAAACCCTTTTCTTCCTCTTCTCCTGGATGTGTGTGCATTGTTCCTTCTCGACCTTGTAGACTCATATACTACAGCATACCACTCACTTTACAAAGTGAGAGAGAATGAATTGAGAAATAAAAACAGAAAAAATCAAGAAACACCAGCATCTGATTATAAGAAACGTATTTTATCATGGACATGAAGGAAGTGTACAAGAATAGGGCAAACAGAACAACAGAGGCTTGGGTCACATTTTGTATGAGGATCCGTTGGAGAAATTGTATAATAGAATATTTGAGGTATGTGGGGTCAAAGTAAGACGTGAGAAGTGACTTCAAGTATTTGAAAGGTTGTATTGTAAAGGAGAGACTAGACTTATTTTGTATAGTTAGAGGTTAAAATTGAGCCTAAACTTGGAACAAAGCCAAGATAACTGAGGTGATAATTTTGGCTTTACCACCACCACCACTCCCTTCTAAATTCTTATCATGAGAAATATCATTTTAAAAAATACTGGAGTGGTTTGCCATTTCCTCTTTCAGCTTATTTTATTGATGAGGACACTGAGGCAAAAAGAGTTAAGTGACTTGCCCAATGTCACATGGGGAAGGGGAGGTAGGTAATGGAAGAATAGTGGATTGGAAATCAGAAGAATCTTGGTTATGATGTCATCATTTAATTTTTCTAGACCTTAGTCTTCATCTGCAAAATGGGGAGATTACGACCCCAAAGTTGCCTTCCAATTCTAAGTATATGGTTCCAAATACATGATTGGGGTTTATGGCGTCTTCAGGGAGGACTAGTATCTCTGGTGTGAGGGTGTATTGAGCCCTTTTTGAGGCTTCTAATCCACTTTTGGTGTCTACCTGTTACCTAACTCTCACCTGTGGCTCCAAGAAGCTATAGCATGTTCAGTGGCCACACGACCATCTCCACAGATGGGTTAAACCAGATTGAGGGTAACCAAAGGATGAGTTAGGGAAGTGTCTATTCCAAGCACATGAAAACTGCCCCTGTGGAACAGAGGATATGAACATTTTGTTTCAACAGCCATGAAAACAGATGGAGAAGGCATTGTGGAGCACATAGAGCTAGGTCAGACAGCTAAGACACCAATGGCATCCATTGAATCCCAGGCCTTAGCCAGTCATCTTGACTTCTGTCTTGCCACTGAACTTCAGTGACTCTCGAAGAGAGAGTGAGGCTGAAAGCTTTGCACAATTCTGCCTCACTTCAATTCTGTTCATGTCAAGATATCATCCTGTGATGTCATTTGTCATCTCTGAATGAAGGACAGACAACAATAAGATTCTATCAAGCACACACAAATGTTGGTCCCTAACTTAAATAACTTTCTAATAACGAGAGATGTGCAAGATCAAGTGGCTACTCTATGAGGAAGAAAAATATTTAAGCAAGTTGGATGACTGTCAGGATAGACTCATTCCTGCTTTGGACAAGTTAAGGTAGACTAAAATTTTAAGGTCCCTTCCCACTCTAAAAGTCCTGATTCAATAAAATTATAACTTCCAAAATTATATGAAATTTTATAACTTTCAATTTTATAAATTTCATAACTTTTCTATAAGGGTGTCTATGAGGGTCTCACAATTATTTAGTAAGCTAATGCCACTAGCTAAGGCCATTAGCTAATGCTAATTTACCATCAGGTAAAGCCTGATCCTGTTTCTTTAAATAGATACATAGAAGAAAAGATAGATTGGTTTTGGTTCCTTATAATGGAGAAAGAACTGGGAACCAAGGTTCAAAAGCCTCCATGTTTGATGATAGAAATTTTATAACTTTTCAATGAAAATTATAACTTTCCACCTGAAAATAGGTGACCATCTATGCAGAAATCTTCAAATTATTATTAAATTGCATTGAGTTTTTATGTACATTTTATTATAGTGGCTTGTTTTTTTCATGCCATCTGAATACAGATCTTGGGAAAATTCTAACAAGAAAATCTTTGATTTATAGTCAGATGGATTTTGGTTTATATGATCAATAAAACAAAAAGCCTTGATTAAACACCTAATATGTGCTAGGCACTGTCCTACGTACTGGAAATACAAAGACAAAAGCAAAACTTCCTATGCCCAGATGTGTTCTTCTCTTGTATACACTAAAAGAGTTATTTAGTAAAATTGAATGTTATTTTGTGTGGTCTGTGTTTGTGTACATGTGTGTGTATGTGTCTGTGTGTGTGTGTGTGCGTGTGTGCGTGTGTGTGTGTGTGTGTGTGTGTGTGTGTGTGTGTGTGTGTGTGTGTATGAAATGAAGAATCAAGAATCCTTGCCTTGGAATCAAGACACCTGCTTCTAGTGAGGCCATCTTGGGCAAATGACTTACCTTTTATGAAATGCAGTCTCTTTGTCTCTAAAATGAGGAAACTGGTCTGGACGATTTCTAAGGTCCCTTCCAGCTCAAACAAAGGTTCATGATTCTAGGAGGCAAACATTTTTTTTTTAAGAGGCATCTCTTACTCAATAGCAGAAAGCAACTTAATCTTTCTGGTTGTAGTAGAATATAATGGACAGACACACCATGAGTATTTAACTACAACATTGACTTGAAATTAGTGTTAGAGGTCAGTCAAGTGGGGATAGGAGAAGAAAATAGGAAGAGGCAAGATAACTTTTCCATCCATATCATATGTGTTTCTCACAGTTTGTTAGGCATATGTTAAAGATATATCCAAAGGAATATGTCTTTTGAAGGAACTTTTTTCTTGGAGGGAGGAAGGCAAGGCAGTTGAGTTTAAGTGGCTTTCCCAAGGTCACACTGCTAGGTAAATGTCTGAGACCAGATTTGAACTCAGGTCCTCCTGATTTCAGAGCTGGTGCACTATTCACTGAGTTTAAAAATAGTTAAAAAAAAAAAAGATTGGCTGGATGTCCCAAAATTTAAAAGAAATGACATATCTATGTGTGTATATGTATATATACTATATATCATATATACTCATTATTTATATATGTAATACACACATTGGCATACATATACAGATCTGGCTAGCTATTGAACTATTTCTAGAGTATGTTTTGAGCACTCTATGTTATGAGGTTCAGTATATATGGATATCCTGACAGCTTCTTGGTGCTATAATGTGTTCCATATTGTGAGATCCATTTGAAATAACTAGGTAATATATTTTAGGAAGCACATTAAAACACACCCAGATATAGAAAGTTCCTGGTTGCTGGGCCCCAATACTCAGTAACCCATAATGACTTGCAAGCATCTTGTGGTTGACTGCTTCATGACTCTCTAAGCTAGTACCCTCAATACCATGCTTGACCACAGGAGTCTGGGTTGTGTCTCTCATACACAGAAGTAGGGTTAGTCAAGAGACTCCCTATATTCAAGGGATAAAACTTTCAGGAGCGAGACAAGGACTGTGTTATTTCCTATTATTATGTGTGATAAAAACTACCAGGCTCACCAATTACATTCAAATGCATTTATTGGCACTGTGCTGGACAAAGGAAAAAAAAAAGCATGGTCTCTGCCTCAATGAGCCTTAATCTTACTGAATCCAAATGGCTCATTTCACTGTCATTTCTGTTACTATCATACATAGAGCCTTAAAGACTCTTTTTTGATGAGTTTAATCCTTGGAGAAATTCTCTACCCTCGTAGTCTTTTATACCCAAACTTCTCCATGGCTATAAGGCAATTAATTCACTACTAGACATCTTGAATGCATAAAAATGACTTTGCCATCAGCAGGAGGTGAACAAATTTAACTTTTCTGCAATCTGCAGGAAGACAATCGGTGGCAGAGGGCATTACTCTGTGTGTGTATGTATGTGTGTCTATGAGTAAGAGAGAGAGAGACAGAGACAAACAGAGAGAGAAGAGGGAGATGGAAAGACAGAGATTAAAAGAGAAACAGAGAGACAGAAAGACAAATAGACAGTAAGACAGAGACAGTGAGGATCAATGGATAGATAGGAGAGTGGATTTGATGTTTGAACCATGTTCAAATACCAACTGTGATGTTCATCCTGTGACTAAGAGAGATCACTTCTCTGAGGTTTAGTTTCCCCATCTCTAACATGGGAATAATAATAATAAATACAGTGCCTAAATCATAGTATATATTATAATATATAATATATGACCTATAATATAATATATTATATATAATATATATTATAGAGCTGCTGTTCATTTCAAAAGAAATCACCTATGAAACCTTTATAGTGCTACATAAGATTTTTGCTGTTCTTATGAACTCTAGCCTTGTGTATCTCATGAGGTAAGTTTGTGTGTATGTGTGTGTGTGTGTGTGTGTGTGTGTGTGTGTGTGTGAGTGTGTATGAGCAAACAAGAGAGAGAGAAAGAGAAAGAGAGAGAGAGAGAGAGAAATGGACAGACAGAGACAGAGAAACAGACAGAGACAGAAAGACAAACAGACAGTGAGACAGAGACAGAGAGAGAGAGAGATGCAGAGAGATTTTGAAACAGATTCTGCCACTTACTAATTATATGGCCTTAGGCAAAACATTTTATTTCTCTGAGTTTCAATTTCTGCATCTCTAAAATTGTAGAAAGAGGGGAAGCAGACTGACTGAACTAAATCAATTGTTGGCAAACTTTTTTTGTCCCCAAACACTTTTACACTCTTAAAAATTATTAAGAACCTCCCAAAAGCTTTTGTTTGTGTAAGTTATGTTCATCATTATTTGCCAGATTAAAATTAAAATATCACTATTATTATGAAAATAATTTTGATCTCATTAACCTGCTGGAAGGGTCTCAAGAACCCCCAGGAAAACGTCTGAGGTCTTTCCCCATTCCAAGTCACCTAACTTTCCCAGGACTTAGTTTCTTCATCTGAAAAATGGGAAAACTGATCCAAATGGCCTCAAGTCTCTCCTCTCTCTAAATCAATAAAACTATATTTATGATGATACTTGATTCTGGATTCCTCTGTCCAGAATCTACTTTCTAAGAAATCTGTTTCCCCCCATTTTTGTTACTTTTACCATGAGACTTAGCAAAACTTCCCTTTAGCCCTCAGACTGAAGTGTCTTTCTGGTTGACTCGCTACAGACTCTATCTCCCTCTGCCTTCAGGCAGAAAAGCACCCAGATCTGATCTTCTGAAGATACTGATCCAGGAAAAATTATTACTCCTTCATTTGCAATATCAGTAAAAGCCTCTCACTTCTTTTAACTTCTTGTTGCTGCTAACTACCTCAACCTCAAACTCTCTCTTAGCAAACTCTTCCTGACTCCAACTCATCAGTTTACCTAATCCCAAAGATTGACATATCACCTGCTTAACACCTAGGAAGGGCATATACCATGGAAGCTTTTTTTCCCCCCACAGAGTCACTGCTACACAGCCATAGATTTTTATTCCCTTCTTACCAGATTGCTTCAGACCATCATGTTAACATGAGTTGTTTTTGAAAACACAGGCGCCCTGGGTTCAACAAAGACAGGCAGGAGATGAACTGGGATGAAGGCCAGGCCTGTATACGATTGAAGTTGATCAGTGAGTCATGGCTTGTTTATTTCCCTATTAATAACTACTGGATGTTTTGTTTTGTTTTGTTTTGTTAGTTATTCCACTGATAACTGTTTCTTATCACTTTGGGCATTTCCTCTTGTTTTCAAATTTTGAGATTTGGAGGAGTTCCTCCTCCACCACCCCCGTCTTCCCCTCTCCCATTTGGCCACCCATTCTGGAAACTCTGCCAAGTGTCCAGAGGCTTTCAAAGAAATTTGCAGCTGTCCCCTGGGGCAAAACATCCTCAAAACAATATTAAAATGGCATTGCAACAAAATGCAACTTTAAAAAGATACTGCTGTCTTTATTTTGCTCCTCAGAATAGCAAAAGTGAAAACTGGATTTTTTTGAGAGCCCTTTGGACATGTGCATATGGGGATGCCCTGTATACCACAAGCCAGTGAGCCTCCATGGCATTCATGATCACTGCTAAGAGACAGCAATAATTAGCATTACCTTTCAGCAGCTTTCTTACAAAATTGTATGTGTCTGTACTAGCATCATTGACACATACCCACATGTTTCCTATTTCCATCAAGGAAAAGGGCAAAAGCTGTCCTGTTCTCCACACATCACTCCTTTATGGGGTTCCCAAACTAAGCCACTAAAAATAAAGGGCTTTCATCAGAATAAAAAATCCACTCTATCATTTGGACTTTGTTTTTTAGGCTAAGAAGGCTCCAGAGGGAAGACTGAGGAAATGGAAGCTATATAATATATCTATATATATAGGCCGGTTAAGTGTGGTCATTTATCCATGACATTTATCAGCCACACTGATCCAAGAACTAATACTCTGTGGACATTCCCTCTCAATGGCAGATTTTGGAGAGAATTGATTCCCTCAGAATATCTAGAGAAACATACCACCCTGGCCCTGTCGCTTTAAACCTTGGGGCTTCAAGCTGAGCTGCAGGACTAGACATGATTGCCCCCTCCCGCACCCCCTAATTTAATTTAATTATTCTTTTTTCCCCCTTCCCCCTTCCCCAACCCCAAGTCCTTAGGCTCTGCTTGGGAGCAAGTGGCACTAACAGGCGGCTCAGGATGAAGGCGCCAGGAGGCAATTGTCTGTCAGAGCTGGGGTTGCAAAGTCCCTTCACTGAAATACTAGACTTTGAACACGTCCGTACTGGTAGAAAAGACAGAACAAAGACATGACTGGCAAGTGTTTGCCTGCTCTCTCCTTTCTTCTCTTTCTCTCCTCTCTTCTCAGTTTCATTTTACTTTTTTTCCATCTCCCTCTCCTTCTGCTCCCAATAAATACTTGGCATTTCAGAATATCTGAACTTTTTCCTGGTCTTATACACTGATAATCAGTGATAGTTCTATAGCCCATCCTTTCTTCCTGTTGCCAGCTGACTGTTCTCTATCTAATTTGGTTGAGAAGAGACTTCTCTGAATAGGTGGGAAGGGAGGGAGGAGGGGGTTGGTGTGTGTGAGGGGAGTCTGGGGGTGTGGGTGTGGGTGTATGTGCATGGGTGTGGGTATAACTGCATAGATACACACACAAAATCCTGCACATATACTCTATGAATAGATAAGTAAAATACACCAGTATTTATAGACCCTTATCAATGGCAGATCTATAATGAGAGATAATGGAGGTTTTATGTATTTTGGCAGAGAAATCTGGGGTACTTCATAACAAATGGTGCTCAGGAACAAATCCCTTAATAGGGCAAAGTCGGCATCACTCCCATAACTGGCGTGAGAACAGTATTTTGTGCAAGAGTTGATTTTCTAAGGGCAATAGTGGTCAGTAATAAAGGAGGCTGCTTAGGGTTTTCTGGACTGGAGTCCCATGTCAGAGAACTAGAATTTGGGGGTGAAGGGTGAGTATTTAATTCTCGTATTGATTGACTACCAGGTGTTTTAAGGCATCTCCATTCACTTTAGAAAGCCCAGCTTGTCTAAAGAAAAGAGGATTGCAATTGGAGGCAGGTCCTCTAGGCTCTCCTAGTTCTTCTGCCAATTTACAAGCTGTGGGGAAATCTGTGAGCTGCAGAATGTGTGGGTAAGTCACTTAATGTGTAGGAGCTGCAAAATGGAAATAATAACAACTGTGCCACCTCTGAAGAAAGGGCTTTGTAAAGAAATATTAAAACCTCAGAGAAGTGGGAGTCATTCTTATTAGGGCTGTCTCTTCCAATTCTAAGAGCTAGGATACTATAATTCTTAGCACAATACCAGGCACATAGTTTACTCTTAATAAATGTCTATTGACTGAGTTTGAGCACACCAATGATTGGGAGGAAGTAGATTCAATTAAACAGAATCCTTGATCTTTAGGAACTTGCCAGCACTAATTGATCGACATGTGGGCCATATCAATCAGGCAACAAGCATTTATTAAATGCTTGGACTACGTTAAGCTTATTCCCGAGCTCATCGATAATGACGACAAATCTCATTTCCTCTCTAATGTTCCCCACCTCTCCCAGGGACCTATATAGTTCTCCAGAATTATGTGTAGTGTTAACCTCATCCCCGAAATTAGGAGGGACTTGGGATTGCTAGACCATCAATCAGTCCCTCTCTCTTGGAGCCCCATGTCTCCAGACTTAAAATACTATACTGGATGGGGAGTCTTCCTGCTAAAAGGAAAATAATTAGGATCAATAGAAAGTTGACAACCCCTCTCCTGACCTGCCAAAATCACTTAACCTCCTATATCAGTAATGGGGTCAGGTCCGGGTATACTTTTTCTCATTCTGGCTCTGTCCCTTCCTCCTCCTTAGCTCTGGCTCCCACTTCTCCCAGGAATTCTTCATCTTGGTGCTGTTCATCTGATGCTGGCACCTTCACTTTCCTAGAGGGGCCGCACAGATGCACCAACTTCACTATGGGGAGCTGAGGTTCCTTCTATCCCTTTTCCTCTCTATTTCTCTATTCTTATTGTCTTTTCAGCCTCTGAAATCTGTGTGTATACCGAAGGGTGCATATAACTTGGGGAATATGAACTATCCCTGAATTATGTCATCATCAATTACCAGAGAAGAGCAAGTTCAGAGCCTGCCAAAGAAACCTCATCAATGCTTGAACAAAGGCCTCATTGATGGGATTGTAACAATGTATGAGACATTTATGAGGTCTTGACCTTGCTTAGGGAAATTCATGCTTCACCCAGTAGACAATAGAGGGAAGAGGACTATACATATGCACATACACATGATGAAACAAAACAACATTGGTCATATATGCATGCAGTCAGGAAAGGAGAAATTTCTTCCTGAGGTATCTCTGCTTTTGTGGTCTTAGAGAGTATAGCACATACCTAAAAATGTATTGACCCAGCTGGATGGTGGCTCACCCAGTCCAGATGTCCAGAAAACAATAGGAGCCTATAAGCAATGCTTCAGAGTAGGTAGACGTGTATTCTAAGGCTCTGAGAGACCCATCTCCATTTCTTCTTTTATCACCAGCTTTCAAAAGCCTAAAATTCCCCCTTCAGAGCTAATTTTGCTTGAGGATTTTGGGCTATTTGACTGTAAATGACTTGGCATTTTTAATTACTGATAAGCTAACGTTTATGTCTTAAGGAACTATTCATGTAAGTGACCTTATTAGTCATTTATACTTTAGTATGAATCCAATCCAATAAACATTTACTAAGACTCAACTAAGTACAAGCTATTGTGTTGGTCTTTTTTTAAAAAAAAAGATGACTATTCCTGCCTTCCAGGAGCTCAGTGCTCAGTAGATTCAGCAGATCCTTGTCTATGAGTTGGTTTCTATACGAAAGAGAAACAGAAATAATCTGGGCTCTCTGAGATGGCAGTGAGATCTTCCTCATTAGAGGTTTCGAGGCAAAGGTGGAGTGACCCTCAAATACAGGTGTTGTTGAGAAAATGTTCTATCAAGTTGGAGAAGACCTAGAAGACCTCAGTGCTCCTTTCTAGTTTGGAAGTTCTGTGATTCTACTTTTGATAAGGATGAAGAAGAGGTTCTGCTCCTAGGAACTAGACCTCTCAAGAAAAATTTCCCCTACTTCCTGATTTTCCCTTAATCCTGTCGCCATACAAATACATTGTTGAGTTCAGTTGCGTCAGTATCCAAGTCATGATCCCATTTGGGATTTTCCTGGCAAAGATCTAGAGCAGTTTGCCATTTCTTTCTCCAGCTCATCTTACAGATGAGGAAACTGAGGTAAACAGGGTTAAGTGATTTGTCCAGTATCACACAGCTAGTAAGTGTCTAAGACCAGATTTGAACTCAGGAGGATGAGTCCTCTTGACTCCAGACCCAGTATTCTATCCACTATGCCATTACTGCAATTTGTTTAGCCATTCCCTAATCAAAAGACATCTACTTTGCTTCTGTTTCTTAAGTAGGGCATTTCTGAGAGTAGCTCCCACTATGCCATCTCGCTCCCCCTGTCCATATAAATAGGGGTGAACCTTTACAAGCAGGAGTGGGGTACAATGGAAAAAAGATTCCAGAACTTGATTCCAGAAGGCCTAGGTTCAAATCCTCCCACTTCCTTTCCCATCATGTTTATGAACTATGAAATGAAAGTGAGGGGCCAAATGACCTTTAAGTGGAAAGAGTGCTGGTCCAAAGACAGAGAACCAGAGCATTCAAATCCTGCTTATACAAACGTGGGCAAATCATTTATTCTCCCTGTACCTTCACTTGGACCAGCTGGGCTCGGAGGGCCTTTCTAGCTCTTGATTATGATCCTATGATTCCTTTTCCCTTTTAGGCTTGTGATTTTAAGGGGAAAGACAGATCTATTCAACTAAGTTATGATTTTAACTTTGAGAATACAAGCAGAGAGAGGGAGACCATGATTAAATTTTTTGTCAGTGGCAGGAGAGAAATATTATATGTTTCCTGGGCTGAGAGGGACCAGTGATCATTTTCTACACCACTCAATGTGTATGGCTTGGATAGGGTTTCCATATAGAGGTCAGGCAGCTGACAGATGACCCAGAATGTTGGGAGTAGAGTAGGGCAGGGTGAGAAATCCAACTCTTTCCTCAACTAGCTTTTTTTTTTTAATTCTTGTTATACAGAGATAAGAAACTTCTGGACAATGACAAAAATATTAGGAAATCTCTACCCTGAGAAGAAACACAACCCTAAAATTGTTTTTTCTACTCAGCCCCTCAAACCAAATTGCTAACTTTCCCCCTACACAATACGCCGATCTCAGCTTCAGTGAAATCTTCTCCCTCCCAAATGCACAAACATCTTTCATGAGCTTTAGTAGCTGAAAGGTGAGTAACTACCTAAAGCCTGTGATAAATACCTGAATACCTCACCCATACAGTGCAGTACTTTTAGAGAAAAGAGACTTTAATAACAGTTGCTAAAACCCCCTTTTAAAATTGAATTTAAAGCAACTTTTGAGGCTGTGTTTATTGGCCCCAGATTCTTTCCCATATTCTTCCTGGGAGTTCCCCAAGCAAGGCAGGGAGTGCCCCCTCTATAAGTGTCTTTAATGGGCTGCTTATTAAAGCTGGCAGTCTAATCTGGGTCTGTGGACTCCCCTAAGTCTCTGCCTCCCCACCGCCACCCCAAATTCAGGGTATATTGGGAGCATTTTTTTTAACTTTTTCTCACTGTCCCACAGAGACATAAAAATAATATGGCTGCTCTTTCTTCCATCCCATAGGACCACAATGTTTCTGGTCTGGGGCTTTGGAAAGGGTTTATTTTTCATGAAACTTTATTTTTCGTTGTCTATGGGGTGGTTTTCTCTCTTCATTCATTTGGGGGAAAGGGAAGGAGAAATGGAAATGTAACTTGCATAAAAAAGGCTCTGTGGTCTCCTTTCTAGGCTCCTCTGTGGAGGATGGTGAACATGTGGGGTGGGGGTGAGCATTGGAGGGAAATAAAACGTGGAAGGATTGTTCTCAAAAAGAGAGCTCTGAAATTACAGAGAGGCCAGCTCTCCCGACCTGAGAGGGTAGCTGGGGAGAAAAGAAACAAAAAAATGAGATTTTATTTTTGTGACTTTGGTGGTTAAAACAAGAATTAGATTTTTGTAGCATGAGATAGTGGGGTAGAGTGCCTGAAGGAATCAGGAAAACCTGTGTTCAAAATCCACCTCTAATGCTTACCAGCTGTGCAGTGAATGATATGCAAGTGACTTCTCTCTTTGTCTCAGGGTCATCTCTGAAATGGGCTTAATAACACCTGTGGTGCCTACTTCACAGAGTTGTTGGGAGAATAAATAAGATACTGAGACTCTGAGTTAGAAAGACCTACAGATGTGCTAGAGTCAGCTCCAACCAACTTGAGAGTTTGATGTTAAACTTTCATTTTAAGCATTTATATTTCAGTAATTGGCAAATTCTACAAATCAGGATGTAATTTATCATTTTATTGATTGTCTAAACTTAAGAACATGATGGAGAAAATGCCAATAATGCATATTAAACTTTAAAAAACTTATAATAGAGACTTTTTATGGAGAGCTGGTTGTTAAATATTTGCCAGCACACCTCTGTGGGTGGGGGAGAGAAGGGGAACTCTGATACTTACTAGTTGTATGACAAGTCACAACTTTTCTGTGCCTTAGTTTCCTTATCTGTGAAATGGGAATAATAATAACACATACCTCTCAAGATTGTTGGGAGGATAAAATGAGATAACATATGTAAAGTTCTTTGCAAACCTCAAAGTGCTATATAAATGTTCTCTGTTATTAGAGTTAATGGATGTAATGTGCTTCGTGAACGTTCAAAGTTCTATAAAAATGCCAGTAATCATTCTTATACAAAAACATCATAAGAAGAGTCAATCAGGCAAGTCCCTGAAGCATTTGCAGAGTTCACTCAATCAATGTAATGAGATTATAGGGTACAAACCTTGTTTTGGAGGCATTTGAGGGGCACCTCCCCATGGAGAGTGTGAACACGCCCATTGGTTCCTTACTGAAAGGACCACAGGGATTTCCATTTGTTTGGAGCTGTCTTCACTATATTAGGCGAATGGGATTCAAAAGGACAGATTCTTGTTGGAATGTCCAAATGGACACACATTCTGCCATGTGATTCTATAAGAAATCACCCAGAGTCCTAGTTGCTACTATCCATTAATTTGGGAAAATCCACTCTCATGTTTTGTCATCTCAGGTTATCATTAAGAACACACAACTAACTCTCACTTGTGGCTCTGATCCTGCCATTCATTTCTAGTTCTTGATGGCAGAGGGACTGTGGCTGGGAATAGCCTTCTCTCCTGAGCCCTCTCCATCTTGCTGACCAGGCACCTCTGCCTGACTTTTCAGGTGAGCAGGTCTGACTTTTCAATAGGAACAAAATGAAAGGGAAATTAAACAATAGATCATTTTGGCTTATCCTTTTGCTTTTATAGACTGCAGAGAGGGGTGGCTTCTCTAACAAGATTCAGTCCTAAATCCTAGTTTGCTAGTCATCTTGGAGACAGATCTGGTCAATGGGAACAAAATAGGAGTTCTCTGTGTCCTCTTAGCAAGGTACCAGTGGGCATGCCCCAACTCTCCATGAGGAGGTGGCTCTAAGATGCCACCAAATAAAGACTCATACCCTTTAAATTCCTCAGGTTGATTGAGGAGCTCATGTAATTGACTAAGGACTCCCCTGGTCAGTCTCATTTACACTTTTTCTCCCAGTTAAATATTTCCTATCCCAGAAATAAAAGTAAAGTGCTTTTGATCATAGGAATCCCACAAATCATTGAAATTCAGCAGTATTTGCATGAGGTTTTGAAGTCTAAATTGTTTGTTCTGTAATGTCATGAGTTGAAACAGATTATCTGGGATCCTTATGAACTCTAGGTTCACATGAAGGGTTTTTTTTTATGTCCAAGAAGCCTCAAGTATGTTCTTTTTTTAAAGGAATACTTTATCATTTGAATTTTTAAAATATTTAGCTTTTCAATTAGCAAGTTTTTTTCTTCTTTCTTCCACCCCCCCCCATGCCCTTTAAAAAAGAAAAGAAAAAAAAACCCTTGCAACGAATATGCATTAACAAGTAAAGCAGATTTTCACATTGACCATGAAAAATGAGTAACTAATTCTGTAACTTGAATCAGTCCCTTCTGTCATGAGGTGGGTAGCATACTTCACCATCCATACATAGGAATCTTGGCTGGCCACTACGTTAATTAAAGTCCTAAAATATTTCAAAGTGGTTTTGCTTTTATAAAGTGGTTTTGCTTTTATAAAGTGGTTTTTCACACTTTGTTCTCCTGGTTCTGCTTATTTCACTTTCCATCAGTTCTTAAGAATCTTCTCAGGTTTTTCTGAAACATCCCTTTCATCATTTCTCATAGCACAATAGTATTCTATTACATTCATATACCATGATTTGTTGAGCCATTCCCTACATGATGGGTGTCCTCTTCATTTTTAATTCCTTGCCACTATGATCAGTTTATTTTTGACCAAAGGATAAAAGTTATATTTCTCATTAACCTCAAATCATCAATATTCTCCATTTTGGATCCCCTGATATACTATGAATTTTCACCTGAGAGTGAAAGTTTAAATTTAAGACCCAAATCCCTTTTGAAAGAGACCTACATGGCATTGAGAACTCTTCTAGCATCAGACTTGGACTTTCCCTATGACAAGAGAAGTTTGGTAGGGTTTTTTTCCCCCTTTCACTTTTCCTTTTTTATTTTTTTTCTATTATTCTATGTCTGTTTTACTTTTTCTTTCCTGATTATTTTTTGGAAGTATGGGCATTGGAAGAGGTCTTATAAGATTTTTTTTTAAGTGTAAGTCTAAAGGAAACATGTTTTGTGGTCAAATTTGTATAACTGTGCTGAAGGGAATGTAATCACTAGACTGACCAACTATGTGAAATCTGGGCCCTCATAAGTGATTCAATTTGGGGAGTATCTAAGAATTATGTTTAATGAATATTGGAACTCAGTGTAAGGCACTAGGAGAAGCAATTAAGAAAAGGAGAACTGTTGTGACCTTCCCAAGAATCCAGAGAAGGAAGTCCAAAAGAAAGCAGACAGATCTCAGACTTGCTTTTGTGATGGTTATTCATGAACCATGTTCTTGAGACAGTGGGGGTTTTGGATTTTCTAGGCAATGAGTTTGCATAATGTAACCTTCTAGCCAGAGAAAGAAGACTGCCTGAGCAGCACTACCTTTGTAGGTAACTCCAAATTTGAGAGTTCCCAAGTTTAAGAATTTGGGGATCAAACCTTCTTGAGCAAGAAGTGGATTTCCTGACTCATCATGCTCCTTGAATAAACAAACAAATAAAAAAAATCACCCACATAATTGCAGAGCAGTGACCTACTTCTACTTAGAGAGCAAAGCCAGTTAAGTTACTCCAAAATTAACCTTCCATGGGAAGTAAAATTCATATCCAACAGCCCCAAAATATGCTTGCCTTCTGAGGAGAATTCAAAATACAGGGTGATCTCGGGAATCACGTAGGACTTTATGGGAAAGCTAGGGATCTACCAGGATGTCAAAAAGTTATGCTGATGACTATTCTAAGTGTAGTTCCCTTCTGCAGGAAGCTGATGAATTATTTGAGACATTTGTGTATTTCTGTATCTAATTATAGGGCAGCTAGGTAGTGCAGTGGATAGAGCTCTGGGTCACTAGTTAGACCTGTAACCTCGCAACTCTGGCCTAAGATAGCTGTGTGACCCTGGGCAAGTCACTTAATCCTGCTTGCCTCAGTTCATCAATCTGTAAAATGATCTGGAGAAGGAAATGGCAAACTACTCCAGTATCTTTGCCAAGAAAACCCTAGATGGGGTCACAAAGAGTCAGACATGACTGAAAAATGACTGAACAACAAGTATGTGTTTATGAGCTCCCATAAGGCACTGGCATCATCTTCATTTTCTGCAAGAATGTGCAAAATCTAAATTATAGGTTTAATATATGTATATAAACATATATTTAATATTGAAAAATATGTTTGTCAATCCTACCAATTATTAAGTACCCAAGTTTACTTTTAAGTAAAAACAACTTGGAGATTTTTGTGAGAAGGAAAATACATTTTTGGGGGGACAGGGTTGAAACTTGAGATTCACTTGAGATCTTTTTCTTTGGGGAGAAGGCAGGAGAAAGACTGAAAGTCTCAAGAAAAATAGCTAAAAAATATTGTTCTTGAGCTTTTCCTGAGAGGGCCAAGGTAAATGGGAAAGATCTTGGAATCACAAAATATCCAAGCCATATCAGTATTGATAAAGGCATTGAAGCCTTAAGGGTTTCAGTGAAAGGCTCAATGTCACATGGTGAATGGGTAGCAGATGTGGAGCTAAAACTGAGGTCTCTTGACTCATATATAGCAGAGCCCACTATGACACATGACAGATTAATTAAGCCTATTTTTGTTAATCAAGGAATGAAAGAATATAGGAAGAGACCACTAGAAAATCACTCTTCAAAATTCTTTTTTTAAAAACCATGAGTTCCTTGAGAGCAGGGATGTTTTTTCTATCTCTTCATGTCAATACTTTGTTCCTCTCTTTGTACCCTTCATGCTTAGCGCAATGCCTGACACAAAGTAGGAATTTAGTAAATTTTTATTGTTTACATGTGGGTCACAGCATCACAAGGTAAGAATGACAGCATAGTGTGGTAGGGAAAAAACAAACAATAACAACAACAAAAAACCATTGAAATTAGAGCTAAAAGTCCTGTATTTGAATCCTGTCTCTGCTTACTAACTACTCTTAACCTTGGGTGATGATGATAATGGCTGTTTATACTGGACTTTAAGTTTGCACGGTGCCTTCTTGGAAGTTATTTTAAAGCCCATTTTGCATAAGGAAATTGAAGCTCTGAGAGATAAGTGCTTTCCCCATAGAGACTAGTAAATGTTAGAGGGGAAATTCAATTCCTGACCTTTCTGAGTTCAGGTTCAATACTCCCGGTACTTCTCTCTGTTTGAGTACTGTGGTATTCATTTTCCTACCTTATAACAATAGAGCATTGAATTAGATGACCATTATAGTCCCTTGCAACTCTAGAGTTACAATTTTATGGACAAATTACTTCCAGAAACGTCCTACTTAAGAAATAGAAACAAAGTAGATGTCCTTTGATCAGACAAAGACTGCTCTTTCTGAGTTCAAATATAGCTTCAGACACTTATTAGTTGTGTGAACTTGGGCAAGTCATTTAACCCTGTTTGCCCCAGTTTCCTTATCTAAAATAAGCCGGAGAAGGAAATGGCAAGGTACTCCAGTATCTCTGCAAAGAAAACCCCAAATACGGTCGTGAAGAGTTGAATATGACTGAACACAACTGAACAACAACCACAAATGGAATGGAATGTTACTCTGATTTAAGAAATGATGAGTATGATGAATGCAGAGAAGCTTTGGAAACACCTACATGAATGGATATAGAGTGAAGTAAGCTGAGAGCAAAAGCAATATACTTAACTACAACAATGTTAATGGAAATGACAACCAGGAACAAAGAAAACCAAACGTGAATATTGCAAAAATGATCAAGAACAAGCAGGCTCCAAAGAAGAGGTAGGAGAAGACACCACTACCACCATCCCCTTTGCAGAAGCAAGAGACCCTCAAATACAGCACATTGCACTGGTTTTCCGACTTTTTCAATGTATTTATAAGTTATACTGATTTCAATCCTTTTTTAAAAAATACTATGTGTTATATGGAATGATTTTCTGAGAAGAGGAAGAGAAGGGATACTGGGGAACCTATGGTGGTATGAAAGAATACATCAATAAAAACTTATTTAAAAGAAAAAAAAGGGGAATGGGAGATAACATCCCCAGTTCCTTGGCAGCATGATGTGGGGGAGAGAACATGGCTTTCAAGCCAAGGTCCACATCCTGGCTCTGCCACTTACTAGCTACTTGATCTTAGATAAGTCACTCTCTGAACCTGTTTCTTTCCTAGTAAAAAGTGAGGTTTGGGTTGATCTTTAAGACCTCTTTTCAGGAAAAAAAATTCTATAACTTCATGAAAGGAAAGAGGAACTCATCTGCCTTCTTCCCCTGCCAAAAAAAAAAATGTTCTTCTGAATACCTACCATGAAAGTCACTAAAATTCGTTTACAGCGAAAGCAAGTGATGCTCCCTCTTGGCAGCCACTATCATGTTAGAATACCCATGTATCAGCTGCCTCTTCCTCATTGGCTCATTAGCCAGCACACGTAGCTTGATTTGAACACTAAACTAGGGTACTTTGAAAATCAAAACAGGTGAGACCTAACACTAGGAAGTTTACTGGGGAGAGAAACAAAAAAGCAAATAATTGGTTGAGAGAGTTTTGTGGGGAGGAGTTAAGGGAGTTAGTATTATAGAGGCCCCCAAAACAATGCACTTAACTACAACATTGTTGATAGAAATAACAACCAGGAACAAAAAAAAATTAAGAGTGAATGTTGCAAAAATTATAAAAAACAAGCAGGCTCCAAAGAAGGGATGGGAGGAGATACCACCAAGGCTGAGCAAGCAGGTCTGGGGGAGTTGGGTGCTGAGGAATGTTTGACAGAGAGGACAGCCAAGTCAGGAAGGAGAGGGCATCCCCAAAACAAATCTGCCTAGTTCATAATATGATTTAGGGACAGCCTCTTGAGCTGGTGTCTGGAGGAGAGAACAACAGGAAAATCAGAAAAATGGACAACTTTTCAGCATCCTTCAGTCAAGGAACCAGGCAAGAAGAGCTCAGCCTTGGGTCATGAAGTCCATTCTGCAAAGGGACAAAAAGCTTGAGGGAAGGATTTGAGACCCTGCTGTCCCTCCTCTCACAGACTCCTAGAAGGAAAAGAAAATTTCCTTTGCTATCTGTGGTTTTTGTTCCCCCCTTTGGAAACTATAGCCAAAAAAAGCCCCTCCCCAATAATCATATGTGGATTTGGGAGTATCCCCTATCTGGCCAGTACCAGAGCAACTGAACTGTAATTAAGTTGCAGGGATACTAATGGTTATGCTAAGTTTTGTTTGAGAAGAGACTTTGACTTTGGTCAGGGGATGATTGCCAGGCAGCTCTGAGGGGAGAGGGGAAGGGGAAAACCAGGTTGAGAGGTTACAGGTCTAATTCATTCAACAAGCTTTTATTGCGCCACCAGTATGTAAAAGGCAGCATGCTGTGATATTGCGGGAGTGACAGGGAACCCAGATGGAGCCCTTCCCCCTTTCAGGGGCCTTCTAAGAGTTTTTTTCTTTTAACTTATCTATATCCAGTGACAATAGAGTCATGACATAATGTGCATTTAACTTAGTCAGTTCAACTATACCCTCAGGAAAGAGAGAGAAAATGAGAGACAGAGGCACGCAAGCGCACACACACACACACACACACACACACACACACACACACACACACACAGAAAGAGACAGGGAAATACAGAGAGACAAAGAGTACAGTAAGAATCTAAATTATATGAGCCAAATTAGGAGATGGCAAACCCAAATCCGCTCAGTTCTCCTAGTCAGTTTCAGTCCCCACATGCCTCTCATAATGTGAATACTTATTACCTGAGCATGAGTCTAGTTCTTGGTTCTCCATAGGTGTGCCATAAATTTTGACTAGCTATGCCTCCAGACTATATGAAACTAACACTTACTATTGGTTACACAGGGTCAGATAAATTATAGGGAATTCATCTTTGCACACATGCATATAAGAGTTTTAACCTTCTACAGTTTGCCAGAATTTCTCGTGGAAAAGAATATTGTACCTTCAGCCAAAAAAAAAGTTCCAGACCCACCACTCTAAAATCTCCCCTTTCTTGCACTCATAGGCCATTCTTTATGTTTAGGATGAAACAGACAACCTTTGTTGGCCTACCAACATTTCTGCTGAGCTAGAAGTCCTTTGTATTGTTCTTTCTGACTTCTGTGGATCTTCTCTCATCTCGTGACAAAGCAGGAAGAACAAAACAATTATCTGGTGATATCATATAACATAATTTCATTTATGTGTGATGCGCTTTCAAGAATATTTTTCCCCTAATCATGAAGTTTTTTTTCCAACTACATCTTTGCCTGTACTTTTTTCTTCTGTTTGAGCAAAAATACTAATCAAATTACTATAATGCATAATATGTATTACTAATTTTTAGTTTTCTTCCCCATATTCATATGGTAGTTCTGAAATGATGCTTCTTTCTTTTTTTTTTTATAATTTCTGACATTTGTAATTCTTTTTTTCCCATTAAATTTATTTATTTACTTTTAGTTTACAAGATTCAGTTCCGCATCCCTTGAGTTTCAAATTTTGTCTCCATCCCTCTCCTCCTCCTTTCCTCCACCCTATGGCAGCATGCAATCCAATATAGGTTCTACAAATACCTTCACACTAAACATTAGTCAAGTTGTAAAGAAGAGTTATGACCAATGGAATGAACAGTGAGAAAGAAGGAACAGAACAAAACAAAACAAAAAAAGTGAGAGAGAGCAAGGAGTTTGCTTCAATCTGCATTCAGACTCTGTAATTCTTTCTCTGAATGTTGATAGCCCTCTCCATCATGAGTCTTTTGGAGTTCTTATAAACTTGCATTGCCTAGAGGAGTTGTTTATCAAAATTAGTCATCACAGATATGATATGTCTGTAACTATATACAAAGTTCTCCTGGTTCTACTCTTCTCACTCAGCAATGATGCTTATTTCTTTTTCACAGTTATATAAATCATCCCTTTTGACTGACAGGTCTTTACAGAAGCTTTAGAGTTGCACTGGACTGGGGCTTCTTTAACTAGATAGAATTTCACTAGAAAAAAAAAGGTAGATAAACTGGAATAGAGAAAATACTGGACTTGGATTGGAGTCAGGAGACCTGGTTTTGGCTCCCATATGTATTAATTGTGTGAATGTGAGCAAGTCACTTTATTGCTCATCTGTAAAATGGGGAATATAATATATGAACAATTTTTTGTACATAATAAGAGCTTAACAAATTTTCTTCATTCATTCAATACCCAAGTTATAGGGGTCCTGTTTGTAAACTTCAAAACTGGATCTAAATGTGTGCTATTACTATTACATATACCCCAAATTTTAGCAATTGTTCAGTATAGGAACGACTTATAAAATAAATAATTAATAAAACAGAATAGAATAAAAACCGGCAAGTCCTTTGAATGGCTCTTCTCCTGCCCTTTTTGAAATAGTGTGTAACATTACAAATATAATGTAAACACAGTTATGCACAAAATCTGAGCTGAAAGAGACCTCAGAGGTCATCTAACCATGCATGGAGAAGCCCCCTTTATGTGATATCTAACAATGGCCATTCAATCCTTGATGCCAACCCCCAATGACTGGAAATCCAAGAACTCCTAAAGATGATCCCCTTTACTTTTCAGGAAGATTTTCCTTTAATCTACCCTAAATTTGCACCATTTCCATCTAGTTTTGCCATCTGTGTCCTTCCAGAACAAGTCTGATCTCTCTTCAAGGTGACAGTTTTTCAAATCCTTGGAGACAACATTTTCTGGATGTCTTGAATTCTGTCTTTTACCATTCTGGTTGCTTTCCTCTGGATGCTTCCTTTCTAAAATGTTGTATTGTGAACTGAATAGTCACAAAGATGCTTCTCACAAGGGGATAGTACAATGGGACCATTGCCTCCTCACTCTTAAACTAAGCCTCTTATTGCAGCTTCCAACACAGGATAGCTGAGGATGAGGGTACACCTTTCTTATCAGTGGACTCCTGTGTTCCCATTTTAATTTTGAAATTGGAAATGAAACTTTTTTATTGCAGTTTCTGGCCTTTTTCACAGAAAGATGAGAGACTCTCTCTCGGCATGTGACCATGGCACAAGACACTAGTCTATTTTGGCTGAGAAAGCTGGAAGCCTGAAGAGATATGTGCTGTGTGCCTGGCCTGAGCTGCCTGGTCAGCTGCTCTTAACACCCACGTGGCGACTTGGGCCAAATGCAAGAGATGAGGCCAAGCACGGAAAACTTTTTTTTTCTCTTCCACTTTTATGACCCTATTACAATGTTCAAGAATTGTAAAATCTTCAGACACAGGCATACTTTATAGTATTGTGCTGAGGGAGCATATTGGGGATCACACTGCCTGAAAGCATGCATTTCCAGTCTTCTTTGGAAAAAAACAAACTCACTGTCCCTTTTACCCTTCATTACCCACCCCCAACCCACCCCCAAAGATGATCTTGAGCCTCTGAGGTTCCACGGAATTTAAAATTCAGCTCCATCTAAAAGCAGTCATTTATATAATGAGACTATACAAGATACAGTATATATTCAGCCCAATTGTCCCCTTCCAGCCTCTCTGGAATTTCAAGGGGGGAGAGGGAGAAGCTCTTTCACCAGAGTACATCTCTCCTTTCTATCTTGGGGGAAGGCTTGTCTTTGCAGGTTTCTGACAGCCTGACCTCTGACCTTTGATCTGCAGGTCAAGGCACTAAAATATGGTTCTCATTAAATAAGGTAAATAATTGTCAAACAGCCAAGTTAAAACAAAACCCTATAATGATGGGAGAGTCAAACAGTGAGCCTGTATTTGCTTCCTTGGAAATTTCTGCAAGCTAGTCCTTTTTGCAAATTTTTGTAATAGCATGGAACAAGCTTTGACCTATTTTTGGGGGGGAGGAGGGAGGATACAGGGTGAGGGAGTGGTGTCCTTAGTCATGGAGAGATGGTATAATATACTATAAATTTAAAATCTCTAAGTTTTGTTGGTTTGGGACTTTGTCAACAGTGGCATTAGATTCTAAAGAGGGTGCACTGAAAACTCTTGCTGTGGGGAGATGGGTAAAAGCTTTAAGTAAGAAAGATGAATTCATTATCATAAACTGAGAACCTAACTCATTTATGTATGGTTGATTTTAGTGAGTGTCAGCTGAAAAGGAAGTTGTTGGGTTTTTTTGCTGTTGTTCAATAGTTTCAATCATGGTTGACTTTTTGTTCCCCATCTCACTTTACAGATGAGGAAACTGAGGCAAAAAGAGTTAAGTGACTTGTCCAGGATCACATACAGTAAGTGTCTGAGCCCAGATTTGAACTCAGGAAGATGAGTTTTCCTGATTCCAGGCACAGCATTCTATCCACTGCACCACCTAGCTGCCGCTTGAAAAGGAAGTAGGCAGCATGACTAAGTTTTTAAAGGCTTGACTTCCTGAGATTGAAATGACCTGGAAATTGATGGTTTCATTACTGTGGAAATAAAGGTCTTGGAGGGAAGAGACTGTTCCATTTTGTCTTTGTTTTGTGCACACAGAAAGTACTAAATAAAGGTATGTCAAGTTGAGTTCACTTACTGAGACAGGTAGTTCTGCTGGACCTATCATCTCTAGACATGAGACATAGCAGCAAGGCTAATTGAAATCTCTGGTGCTGAGGATTTTTCTCAGTAGGGTCTAGAAAGCGCTACCATTACCCTGCTTCTCCCTCTTGGGTTCTAATAGTCCCTTTCACTTCTCATAGGCAGCCAACTTTCGCCTATATCCATAAAAGATATCAATCCTTTCTTGCTTATTGGTTTGTTTGCCAGCAGTCCAGGGGAGTACACAGTTCAAATTTCTAAAGGATACATGTGATCATCACACAAATACTTTCTGTCTTTTTCTCTCTAGTGAAATGCTATCATCATGGAGGATGGCAATTATGGCAGTGAGCTAATGGGACTATCAATGGTTAGAGTCAGATATTCTCTAGCTCAGTCTCCTACCTTTTCCTCTCTTTCTTTCTTCAGGAAGTTCTTTGGTCCCTCAGGTACCTGGTTCTTCTGTTCTTTGACTTTCCTTTTTACTTAATTTTCAGATTTTTTGAGGCTGCTAGATGGTAGAATGGATATATTCCTGGTCTTGGAGTCAGGAACACTTGAGTTTGAATCTTGCTTCTAATAACTGTGTCACCTTGAACAAGTCATTTGACTTCTTTCAGACTCAGTTTCCTCACTGTAAAATACTTCAGGAGATTGTTATAGTGCTTAGATGAAGTAATATGAAAAGTACTTTGTAAACCTTAAAGTTCTATATAAATGTCAACTATTTTTATCTGTAGAGTAGGAATTCCTGAGAGATACAAAGAATACCATCCCATTGGATCCCACTAGGGCAAAACCAAATCTTTTTCTATGTTTCTTTACCCCATATTCCAATACCCCCATTCAATACCATAACCAAATTCTCTTGTTCCCAATCTAATAACAATAAACAGATTTTGTCTGTAAAGCCCTTTGCAAACCCTTAAGAGCTATATAAATGCTATAGTTATTGTTGTGTTGTTCCTGATTTATAGATCCTGGGATTAAGTTTATTCTTCAAACAAAGGCTAGTGTTAACAGTGACTATCTTGGTCCCCAATACCTGAAAGCTTGTAGGTCCTATTTCCCTTCCCCTCTGGGTTTCTCCAGTGTCCTTAAGGGGCTTTGTTTGGGTGTGGGTGGTTCTAGTCTTTGCCATAGGCTCCAGTCCTCATTGATATTGCCCCAACTTTAGGGGATCTCTTGTGCCCCCAGTTCATTTTAACCCCTTAACAGTTGGATTAACTTTTACGAAGTAATATTTACTTCAAAGGCATAGCAAAAATAAACATACAAATACCCCTCCCCCCAACACCTATTAGGGCTATAATCACCCCCTCTATCATCTTAGTCTCTAAGGAGCTTAGATTAGTTCCTTTGTAGTTCCACCAAATTCCAAAATTGGGTTCAAATCTCAGGCACCCTAGACCCTGGGTCAGAGCTCCCTTTCTGGACCAGTAGTAACCTAGAATCCTGGCAGCCTTGACTTCTGCCTTAAAGGTTACCATGTTTGGAACAACCTAGAACTAAAAAAGAATAGATAAAACAGACCAAAATACAGGGCTTGAAAAAGAGAGAGAATAGAAGTCAGGAAGTCCTTCTCCCCCACCTAGCTCAGTTCATTTATGATGGTGTTTGAGTGAACAGCATTTTCCCTTTCTGTGGATGAGCTGGAGAGAGACATAGAGAGTCCCAGTCTAATGATGCTAAAGATGCAGCCTGTTCTGGTTATGTAGTCAAAGGAAAGAGATTGTTCCCACCCACATATTAAGAGAACACAAAATGTTTTCCCTTAGATGTCGATTCCTGGCTTTTCCCACACAGGCGCCACCACATTAAGTGATCTGGGCAAAGCCCAGTTATACTAGGTTCTCAATCTACATGAGGACAGATAGTGGATTCAGTTTTCCAGGTTTGGTTTCTCAACTATTAATAAGAAATGACATTTATATAATGCTTTAAAACTTTCCAAACACTTCATTATGTATCACCACCTTAGTCTTCACAAGAATCTTATGATCACTATTAGCCCCATTTTACAGATAAGAAAAAATGAGGCCCAGATGATCATAATACCTAATAAATTTTGAGTACAGGATTTGAACCCAGGACTGCCTAACATCAATAGAGAATCAGACACTTTGTCCATTAAACCGTACTTCCCAGGCCAGTGATGCTCCTGGATCTTAGATATTTAAAGGTCACACTCTTAGTGGATTCAAATTTAAACCAGAATATGCTACAAGTTTTTAATGGGATTTTGGCTAGAGGTAAAGAGAACAAAAGTTCTCTCTTAAACAGAGAAGCTTTGCATCCTATTGGCATGGCATCTTATTATTATTTGGAGTTCCAGAAGAAATTAGGAGATTTTATTGGATAAAGCTAAAAGGCAAGCCAAAGTACAGAGAAGAAAAGAAAATAATAATAACTAATATTTAAATAAGACAAAAGAAAGTGGTTTGAGGAAAGAGCAAAGAGACATATTGTTCTTGTTTCTTCAGAGTTGGTTATAAGCCAGGCTTTCCCAGAAGGTGGAATGGCTGAAGTGATGTTTGGGATTCTCTGAAGCCTTAGCATCTGGTGTTGGCCCTAACCCGCTTAGTACTATGCAATAGAGACAGGTTGGAACAAACTCTCTTTCCTTACCTTCTTTCTTTTCTCCTCTTGCCCTGTTCTTTTGATCCCCAAATATTGAGAGAGAAGAGGGCAATTCAGGGTCTTCTTGGTACAATTTTATCCCAGACCGCTAAAACTTGCAAAACCTTGGTAGGCCAAAAAGTTCAGAGGCAAGCTGATAATACCACATCCCTCCCACTGCTCTGCAGATGGGTGAAAGTTTATATTGTGTCTCCCCTTACCCCCAAACACCATCTTTACTCCCACCCTTTTTGTCCCCCACCACTCCCCTCCCGACTGATTGAAAGTCTTGGTTCTTCTTAGAGGAGGCTTTGGCTGAAGTCCCAGCAAGCAGAATGGGAATGCTTTCTAAGAAAAACATGAACAAGGGAATTACATTCTGATTTGACATTTCTTCACCAAGATAATTGTGTTCGCTCTTGTTGAGATTGTTTTATCCTTTCAACCGCAGCCTGATCTGCTAAGTCAAGAAACTCTTTTTATTTTTTTTGTGGGCCCCCTGGTACTTACCAAGGGGGTGGGGGGAAACCAGACCAATTCACACGAATTGCCTGAAGTCATTTGACAATACCAATATGTAACTCTGGCCACACTAGGGAGATTATAGAACCTCCTATGCTGAAACTCTTTAAGGACATGTGTATGTGGTGGGAAATGCACTAGATTTGTAACTGGAAGATTGGGGATTCTCAGCTTAGGTAAACCTTGTGATGTGGGCAAGCTGCCTTTACCTATATGAATTTCAGTTTCTTCATCTTTAAAAATGAAGGATTAGATTGAATGACCTAGATGGAAAACACGGGGAGATGTGAGCAAGATGATAGTATAAATTAGATGTATCTGAAGTTGGCTCAAAGGCCAGACCCAAAGAGGAGTCATTAATGTTTGAAGTCAATTGGAAAAGAGGTCTTCAAAGAAGAGCTCTAGGGATCTGAGTTTGTCCCTCTGCTAACAGTGCTCTCAATTACCTGAATAAAGGCAAAAATGGAATTCTTATCAAATGGGCAAATGATACAAAGTTTGAAGTTTGAATGATAGAGTTGGCATCTAAAGCAGTGGTTCTCAGCCTGTGGGTCATGATCCCTTTGGGGATTAAACAACCCTTTCACAGGAGTCACAGGGGTCACCTAAGACCATTGGAAAACACATATTTCCGATGGTCTTAGGAAGGAGACACTGCTCCTCTATCCTTCCCCAGGTGGGTCTGCCCACATGCAGATATGCCCACATACAAGTATTAAAGAAGGTTGAGAACCACTGATCTAAAGATATCCTGGGTAGGGATCAGCCAAACTGATTAAAATGAATTTCAATAGGGGTAAATATAAAGGTCTTATAGCTGGGTTCAAAAAATCAAGTTCAAAAGTAAAAATGGGGCAGGCATGGCTATGTGGTAGTGTAAAAAAAAAAAGAGTATGGGAGTTTGGGTGGTTCTATATGAGTCAACAGTGTAATATGAGAGCCAAGAAAGTCAGTGGGAATTTACAATGCACTCAGAGAAACTTAGACCCTAGGAATAAGGAAGTAACACCCCTCAGCCCTTGTCAATCACATATAGAGTATTGTGTTGAGCTCTGGGAACCACATTTTAGGAAGAAGAGTGTCTAGAAGAGGGCCACCACAAGGGTGAAGTACCTAGAATCTATGCCACATGAAGGATGATTTGAAGGAAAATGACCTGAAGGAGAAAAGACTTGGAGGTGAGATATGACAACTGTCTTCTGGTATCTGGAAAAAAAAAAAGGAGAAATGGGATTAACCTTAGCTCTCTTTGTTCTCAGAAGGCAGATCTAGAAGATGAGGGGAGAGGCTGTAACTAGGCAAATGTAAAAGAAAACTTTGAAGGACTAGAGTTATCCTAAAGTCGAATGATCTGCCTAGATAGCTTGGGAATTCTCCCCATTGAAGATCTTCTGAGACAAGGCTGAATGATAGGTTGTAGGGGGGATTCTTTTCTCTTATGTGGTACATTACAGCCTTGAGAGCAGTCTATCCTGAGGCCAAATCACTGGGAATGTTGATAACCTACCAGAACTCATTCTTTATTGATTAACAAACTCCTACCCAGTCATCCTTGTGATTTGGAACCCCAGGCTGTCATCATTCAAACTTCATTCTCCATCACCCTCTACTCACTCTCTTACTCTCATCCATAAAATGACAATGCAAAAACTTAACTCTGGCACCTTCATTCTATTGATTACCTCTAATCTATCTTGTCTATACCTTGTTTTTACCTCCTATTGTGCATGTAGCCTCCCCTATTAGACTATGAGCTCCTAGTGAAGAGAGTCTTTCTTTTCCCTTTCTTCAACAATGATACTACATAGAAGGCACTTAATAACTTCTTGTTTACTCACTGACTGACTGATTTAACCTCACAGTGATGTTGGTTGTTGTCTTTTCTTCTTGAAGAGGACCAAAATGACATCATTACATTAGAGTCAAGTCACAATGTGTCTGCCTGTGGCTGATCAGACCAATACAAGCTCAGAATACCCAACCACAGGTGGGGCACAAATAGTCTTTGTGAATATTTGGGGTGGGTTAAAATAATCTAAAAATTATAAAAGAGCATGCAATTCATCAAAAAAAAAACCACCTCCCTAGAGCCAGAAGTAATGATGTCCTCCTTTGAACTCACACTTTATTGTTGTTCAGTTGGGCTCAATTCTTCATGACCCCTCTTGGCAAAAATACTGGTATGGTTTTCCATCTCTTTCTCAAACTCATTTTACACATGGGGAAACTGAGGCAAACAGGGGCAAGTGACTTACTTGCCCAGGGTCACATAGCTAGTAAATTACTAAGGACAGATTTGAATTCATGAAGATGAGTCTTCCTGACTCCAGGCCTGGCACTCTATCCATTGTACCCCCAGATGTCCAAGCTCATATTTTTATCTTTATTTCTCCTTGTGTACCTCTCCATTGTACAAGGGTTGGAGTATGTGCATCATCTTCTCTGCTAGACTGAAAGCTCCATGAAGGCCGGGAAAATTCCCTATTCAGAAATGTATGCCCCACAATGCCTTGCATAGAATCCTATCATAATAAACACCTTATGGATGAATGGAAATTATTCTACAGAGTCGATTACTTAGCAATGGAGTAAAATGGAAAATCAGTTGTCACCCTCAGGTCAATAGGACACATCTACCACTTCAACTACTTAAAATCCATTGGTTGGAACATGGTCAGAACTAATCTTGGTTCCAGAGGATGAATAAGGATACATACTTCATTCCTCTCTGTAGAGAGGTGGTGGACCAAGGGTACAGAGTATGGTATAAACTGCCAGATGTAGTTGCTATGACAATTTGCTTTGCTTAACTGCAGAGGCAGCGGAGTGGTACCACGGACAGAGCTCAGGGTCAGGAATCGGGAAAAACTAAGTTCAAATCCAGCTACTCTTACTATGTGACTTTAGTCAAGCCACTTAACTTCTGTATGCCTCAGTTTCCACAGTTATAAAAATGAGGTTAATAATAGCACCTACCTTGCACAGCTGTTGTGAGGATCAAACAAAATACTATTTAGAAAGATCTTAGCATAGTGTCTGGAACATAGTAAGCAATTACTAAATATTTGTTTTGGGGCAACTTAGTGACACAGTAAATAGAGCACTGGCCCTGGAGTCAGGAGGACCTAAGTTCAAATCTGACCTCAGACACTTAACACCTACTAGCCGTGTGACCTTGGACAAGTCACTTAACCCCAGTTGCCCTGTCTTCCCTCCTCCAAAAAGGAAAAAAAAATGTTTGTTTTCCCTCCTTTCTTCATTGTTACAAAGGATGGGAGGGTCCTATGCCTATGTGTATATGTCTTCACATTACATTATTAGGAAATTATTTTTTTTAAACAAAAAGCGTCAATAAAGCTTTTTTTTTTTTAAGAAAAAAGAAGAAACAGGGTGGGAGAGAGTAGCCAAAATATTTTTCTTCCTTTGCTTATGTCTTTTTAGCCAAATTATTATAACCTTCTGAGCCTTTGTTTCTCAGTTCTTCACTCAGGCTGAGTACTAGTTTCATTCCAACCAGCCGCCCTGTTTATGAACAACCTCCCAACTGCAGGGTGCAATTCAGGGCTGTATTTGTGTCTATTTCTCTCCTCCCTGTCGTCAAGCCCTCAGTTTCTCTAACAGTACCTCCCATATATACACACTCCCAAAAATATCCTACTGTCTCATATTTGAGCCCTGCAGAAGTTTGTTTTTCATTCAATTTTTGCTCTTCAATCTGAAGTAGGGGATGGGGGAAAGAGGGTGACTTAATTGGAATCCGGTTTCTAATGCTTCTGATTCATTCTCCACTGGAAGGCACGTCATTCTCCTCTTGTTACTTTAGGGATTTACACCCCTGCCTAGCAGTTGCCTGAGCAAGGCCCCACACAGAATGCTGATGGACAGAACATAGCTGAACCTCAGGAAAGGCAAGCACAAAGAAACAATAACAATTTGCACAATTCCAGCACTTACTCTCAATGTCTGTCAATGTTGTGCAATTGCCTAATCAGGGCCTTGATGATAGCAAGTGCTCAATGTTCATTCATTGAATTAAGTTGAGTTCCTATCACTCTCATAAGAAGGACTATAGGTTTATAGTTTCTAAATGGAAACACTCAGACATTGGTGGGGTGATATCAGGATGCCTACTGTTATGGGGCACAATGAATTGTGACATAACATATCAATGACATTGCAATCAGAAAACTGGTATAAGTGATCTAAGACATCAGAAGAGCTAAGTTCAAATCCTTGCTCTGTCACTTACTAATGGAAATACTTTATGAAAGTCACTTCACTAGCATTGGACCTGGAGTCAGGAGGACTTGAGTTCAAATCCAGTCTTAAACACTTGGTGCTTACTGGGAGTGTGACCCTAGGCAAGTCACTTAACCCCAATTGCCTCGCCAAAAAAAAAATCACTTCTGCTTTATAAATCTCACTTTCCTCATCTGTCATAGGATCTTCATCTAGAAAGAACCTCAATAGTCATCTCATCCAAACCCTCACTTTACAAACGAGGAAACTGAGGCTTTGAGAAATGAAGTGCAGTGACTTACCAAAGGTTGCACAGTCAGAAAACGCAGGAAAGAGAACAAGAGTTCCTCCTCCAAGTCCAATATTGTTTTTTCCCCACTACAATCTGCTACCTTTGAAGAAAATAAAATATCTGCCTAGAGCAAACCCAATCAAGAGTTTCCTTCATTGGGAATTTTTAACCTGAAGTCCATAGATTTTTTTCTTTTTGGAAAGGGGAGGCAAGTGGGGTTAAGTGACTTGCCCAGGGTCACATAACTGCCCACAGGGAGGAAAATTAGTAAATGGCAAGCATTTGAGGCTGAATTTGAACTCAGTTCCTCCTGATTACCAGCCCAATTCTCTATCCATTGCACCATTTAGTTGTTCCAGTCCATAGATTTTTTTAATGTCCATAACTGTTTTTCAATATAACTTGTTTCCTTTGTGATCCTATCTTTTTCACTTTATGTATTTAAAGACATTATTCTTAGGAATCTTTGGATTTTACCAGATTGTCAAAGGGGTCCATCTCTCTCTCTCTCTCTCTCTCTCTCTCTCTCTCTGTCTCTCTGTCTCTGTCTCTCTCTCTCTCTCTGTCTCTGTCTCTCTCTTTCTTTCTCTCTCTCTCTTTCTCTCTCTCTCTCTCTCTCTCTCTCTCTCTCTCTCTCTCTCTCACACACACACACACACACACACACACACACACACACACCCCACACTGAAAAGATCCAAGTGATTCTAACACAGAGGAATAGGAAGGGGAGAAAAAAAATACTCTATGAAAGTTGGATCCAATGAGCCCAACTTCTTCCTGAAATAAAGGCCCATCTTTGGTGGATCAATATTTATAAGGTGATATTATATGGTTTCAGAATGTCAGATACTACAGTCTTAGATAAAATATAGTCCCAGGTCACCCAAAGGGCAATGGAGAGATCTATAGTAGGTTTGAACAGTCTAGGTGGACATTGTTGTTTGTCCTTCATTTTCAAAGAGGACCAGTGCCATCACAGGCAATGTTTTAACTCATGTGTGATTTGGATTAAAGTGAGAAAGAGTTGCACTAAGTCGTCAGACTCACTCTCTCCTCCTGAGTCATCGAAATCCAATGGCAAGACAAAAGTCAAGATGAGTGGTGATGGCCCAGGACATTTTAGATGACCTTGGCATCTTTGATGTCTGATCAAGCTGTATGAGCTCCACAGTGTCTACTTCAGCTGCCTTCATGGCCACTGGAACAAATCTCATCCACCCATTGCACCAGGGAAAGTCTTCACATGCTTGAGGTAGACATCCCCCCAAGTCAACAACAGGTTTGAGGCCTGTCAGTTTCCCGTAAGCTGGTTTAGCCCATCTGTCAAGATGGTTTACTGGATGTGGCTGCTGAGAATGCTCCAGCTTCTTGGAGCCCCAGGTGAATAATATAGGGGAGGTGATACAAAAGATATCATGAGATCTCACCTCTGATTCTGACAATCTATATCACCTTCAAGTCTGTTAAACTCCCCATTAAGGGAGGGGGTCATATTAGACTGAAGGTTCCCTTCAGCTCCAGCTCTAAGATACCATGTTTCCAGTGGAAGGAGATAAGCAAGAAGTAACTAATGATGAACAGTCCATATTCTCTACTGGTACCCATGGGGAAGAAAAAGACACAAAGGAGGCTCCCACGTGCTCATTGGACCATCTGTGGGGGATAAATGGGAAGACAAGGACAAGAGTGTCACAGCACCAGAATTTGTGGATGGGTTGGTATTGTCCCATGTAAAAGAGATCACAAATCCAAGCAAGTATCTAAACACATTTTCTGAGACTAGGTTGTTTTAGTCCTGGTGATCTCACTAACTCAGAGTCATTCATGTACCTAAACCTCAATTTTTTAAAATGAAGGAGGGTTGGATTTGACCTCTTCAGTTCCTTTCTACCTTTCCCAGCCCATTACTCCACATTTCTGTCCTCTCCAAGTGTACACTAAGCTCCTACACTCACAGGTGACAGTAAATAGAGTTCTAGAATTGGAGGTAGGAAGACTTGAGTGAAAAATCCTACCTCAGACACATACTAGCTGTGTGACCCTGGGAAAGTCATTTAACGTCTCAGCTTTAGTTTCCTTATCTGCACAATGGGGATAGATCCTACTTTGAGAAACTCAAATGAGATAACACATAAGGCATTAGGAAAACCTTAAAGTCGTGTGGAAACACTAGCTGCTACTATTTGCATTGTCAGTCTGTGTGTTGTCAAAGACTATGGTTGGTGAACTGTTTTTTATCTTCATGAAGAGACACTTATCTTTGTGAAATGTCCTCTGGATGCAAATGAAAAGTCTCTGGCAGGCTGAGCTGGAGGAAGGGCTCTGGCCCTCCTGCCCTTGACTGGCTGTGGAGGGGCCATCTAGTTCAGCCTTGTTTCTAGGAAGGATCGTGGCTAAACCAAAAAGATATGAAAAAAGGAGGAGGGGTGGGAAAGAGGATGAAAAGTAAGAAAAACCAAAGGCATAGGGGTGAGGGGAAAGAGTATTTAAGGCCAGATCGGGGAGATTTCTATGTATTTGAACCCTATGGAACAGAGTGTAAACCATAAACAAATACACATTGTTATTTTTGGCACTCAGTATTTTCGTAGCAAAATAGCAGAGTCCTATTTCATCATAAACTTTTGGGAGTTTATGTTGTCTTTTCTGCCTTTCTTGATATATATTTACTTAACTATAATTTTATTTTTCCAAACTTTTCATAGAATTTCTTCTTTTCATTTCTCTTTTCTTCTCTCTTTTCTTTTTTTTTTCTTTTTTTTTTGAGGGCAATTGGGGTTAAGTGACTTGCCCAAAGTCACATGGCTAGTAAGTATGTCAAGTGTCTGAGGCCGGATTTGAACTTAGGCCCTCCTGACTCCAGGGCCGGTGCTCTATTCACTGAACCACCTAGCCATCCCTCTTCTCTCTTTTCTTACTCTCTTCCTTCTTTCCTTCCTTCTCCCTCCCTCCCTCACTCCTTCCTTCCTTCCTTCCTTATTTTCTCCCTCCTTCTCTCTCTCTCTCTCTCTCTCTCTCTCTCTGTCTCTCTCTCTCTCTCTCTCTCTCTCTTCCTTCGTCATTCCTTTCTTTCCTCCAAGAGGCTGTCCTTTCAATATTGTCAAGAGGCAGGGGGGTAGATGAGATAACTTCTCCAGGTCCTTTCCAGACTCAGAATTCTATGATTCCTCTAAGAAACTGATCCAAAAACCTCTCCCTTCCTGATTACTGTGGCCCATAGCCAGTTCACACTCGGCAAGTAGAATTTCCCACTCATAAGACATTGCTGTTTAGTGACTTTATTGCCCAAGTTCAATTCACCCATTGCTTTCCTAATATTCCACTCCGTATGGTAAGTCAGGAAACCAATATGACATTTCACATTAATTTTGGTTTTTATTCATACTGAATGGAGAAGAGCTAGGGGCCTTAATCTCTCTTTTTTTCTGTCTCTATTAGGAACTGCTTGTAGAAAACTAACTAGATTTGGTTAAGTGAGATCTCTGATTTGGGTAGTGGTTCATTTCTGTTCATGGATTAACTCTTTGGAAGACACTGGATCAAAGACTCTAAAATCACTAAAAACCCGAGGAATTAGAACACTATGATTTCATGAGATAGATGCACAATCTAATATCATCTAGATTCAAATCTTGGGCTTCACTGTTGTGTTAACTGTCTGAGGCTACACTAATTGTCCTTAGATGAATTGGAGAGGGGGAATGGTGGGAGAAGAAGGAAACAAGGATGAGGGGAGAAGGAAAAGCATTCAGGCAATGAGGGCAGAGCAGAAGGTAAAAGAACAGGGGCAAGAGCAGGCATTCTTTACCTTTTTTTTATGTCACGGACCCCTTTGACCGATGAACTCTAGAGAACTCTAAAGAATCCTTCTCAGTATAATGTTCCCAAATAATGGGAGGAAATGCTGAATTTCAGTTAGCAGTTAGTGAAAACAGTGATGTATTTTTTTTCCTATTCAAATTCACAGAGTCCCTGGAATCTATCTATAGACCCCTTCAAAATTCATGGACCTTATGTTAAGGATCTCTGGACTAAAGGGATTTCTACTTGCTTTAGTAACTAATGACATGCAAATCAGATTGAAGACAGTATTAAAGTGAGTCAGCAGCTTGGGCATGTTCTGTGGTTCTGACTTCCAATGGAGTTATGTAACTTACTCCATTTTGCTGGGTCACCCCCAGCCCCACACTCTTTTTCCCAAGAACTTTTAGAAATCAGGAAGAAGGAAAGAGTTAAGTAAAGGAAAAGAGCAGGGCTGTTAAAGTGTGTGTTGGAGGGAAAACATGAAAAGGGCAAAGTCTAGCAGTCCACATGGGTGTGACATCTCCTGTTCACTGTGATCATTAGTATGAAGAGCGTATAGAGAAAAAAAATACTCTTAGTAAAGGTCTTTACTGCTGGAAATGTCTTTTAAAATTTTTTTCAGCAAGTCCTAGTCTGAGACTTTCAGAGAGCCCACTATGTGCTGAGTGCTATATAGTCTGAGGAATGCTGAAAAGGAGGTCAGAATCATCTCCACCCTCAAAGGTTTTACACTCTAGTAGGAGGCAGACAGCATACTTCAGTGGGGCTATCATTTCACTGATGTAAATGCTCCCTTTCCCAGTTCAGATCAGACTTACCCACACTATCTCATGTGAGGTTCACATTGCAAGCAGTTGTGTCATGCCACAGGGAAGTGTTTGAGGCCCAGGAAATTAGTTGGGTCACGTGGAGGTCAGGGCATATTGCACTGCCCCCACCAGCGGATACTGCATTGCTCAGGACTCTCTTGCGTGGGGTTACTCTCTGTTCCTGATGGCGTCTCCACACCTTGGGGCCTTCATACCCTTGTAATTGCACTCCCCCTCTCACAACTCTGTTCAGCTGGGTTCTATCACATGTGGTAGGTGGATCTTGGGTCTATTTAAGACCTAGGGCTGGGAGGCATCTTTGGAAGTCTGCCTACCTTAGTATATGGCTTTAAGGCTTCCCCATGGAGAGACCTTAATAAACTTTTCTGTTTGGACCTCAGAGTCGTGACTCTTCTGTTCCTGAAAGGTATGCTAGCGTCAGTGAGTTGTGTGTGTAACCGGTTGCCTCTGCTGGTAAGTTAGGGCACTCTAAGAGAGAACCCTGACAATCTCATTCTGTGATTCTTGTCCATACCCTCCAATTCATCCTCCTTAGATGATCTACCCAACAAGCTCAGGGTTATCCTCTAGGTCCAGCCTACATTTGATGCCAAAGCACCAGAGTCCTCCATATGTTATCCCCTGCTTTCAATACAGGATTGGCCCACCTCCTTTTCCAATCATATATTATTCAGATGATGTTGATGTCATTTTTAGGCTCAAATCATCATATATGCCTAGCATTTTCAATGATCCCAAGATGATCTCTGGCATAAAAGCCTGTCTTTATAACTCTTATATTCTATCCGTAATGCTATATAGTTATAAATCATGAAACACCACAATATAAGGTAGATGAATATTGTGTGTAACCTAAAGGGCAATGAATGGAACACACATGGGGGGCATGAGGACACTTAGGACATAGTATCCTTGGTAACTTGTGCCCATCCAGACAAATATGTGTGTGCATGCATATGCATATATGTATATGTGCACATGCACACACATGTAACCAAACTGTTTCTCCAACTCAATGCTCTGTCTCGCACTTGAAGGTGTTCCACTCCTCATGAGCAGCAGATCTTTTCTCTTCATCTCTTCTCTGAGCCCTAATCTTCTCCCAAGTTCTAGCCCATGTATCACCTTCTCTGGGAAGTCTTTGCTGCTTTCTTCTCTCCCCTCCCCGACACCTTCCCTACACATTGGTAGTTGGTATGCTCGCATCTTCAACTCTCCTTATATTACACTTATTAATTATTATTATTATTACTTATTATTAATACTCTTACTAAAAACAATGCAGGCATTTACCTCTCCTTGGCTAATTCCAAGAAGCTAAGCCATTATCTCTCAAAATTCACTCCTAGAGTGTGGTATTAAAGTTACAGTCAGTTTGCTCAGGACAGGACATGTAATCAGAGAGGCAAAGATTTCTCATGTTGTGGATATGATTGTTGTCTTCTAGACTTAAGGAAGAAATATAGCTAGTACTCACAGAGAGGGGATAGTTATAATTTATTGACTAATCAAATGAATGAATAAGTAAATGTATACATACATACATATATACAATACAGGGAAGTCATTTGCCAACCAGTGATACAGACACCCCGATTCTCTTTGATCCTGATTACAGTATGTACCATGTAATGCTTGTGGGTCACAGCCAGGAGCTAGCCAATTTAGTCAAGGTTACATGTAGCATAATAGGGAATGGTCAATTGCCCTAGCTATATGTCAATCAATAAACATTTATAAAGAGCCTACTATGTGTCAGACACTATAATGGGAGGAACATTTCCTTATACTCACAAATAATCAAACTACTCAGTCACTACCTTAAGAAGCACCCATCTAGGGATTTACTATACCACTGAGAAGTAATCAAGAGACCCGAGGTTAAATATATATATATATATACATATATATATATACATATGAAATTATTATTATTATTATTTACATGCAACTGGGAAATAACATATACAGGCACTGGGATAGGGAGACCCATCTTACCCTACCAGAAAGTCAAAGGGGTGATGGGGGAGGATATAGGAGAGAGCAGATTGGGGGAGGGGGTATACAGTGGAATCGCAATTTTGGGGTGGTGGGTAGGGGAAAGATGGGGAGAAAATTTGTAACTCAAAATCTTGTGGAAATCAATGATGTAAAAAAAAAAAAAGAGAGAGAGAAAGACAGAGAGAGAGAGAGAGACCGGAGGTTAAAATAGCTTCTTTTGTGTTTAGGTGCTGTAGAAATAGCATGACAGTGGGGAGAGAGCCATCCTTGGAGCCAAGAAGTTGTTTGTTGTTTTTTCAGTTGTTTCAATTGTGTCCAGTCTTTGTGACTCCATTTGGGGTCGTCATGGCAAAGATACCAAAGGAGTGGCTTGCCATCACCTCCTCAGCTCATTTTGCAAGTGAGGGAACTGAGGCAAACAGAGTTAAGTGACTTACCCAGGGTCACACAGCTGGAAAGTGTCTGAGGTCAGATTTGAACTCAGGAAGATGCATTTTCCTGACTCAAGGCCCCAAGAAGATTTGGGTTCAAGATATGTCCCTGATACAAGCTGGGAATGTGACTTAACCTCTAAGTGTTCTAGACCAAAGCCATCAAACATGAAGTCAACAGGCCATTGCAGTGCTCCTCAGTGTATCTTGAACCAGATTAAAATGTACTTGGAAAATATTCAGCAAAATAAATAAAAATACAATGAGACACCAATAATAAGGCATTTTAAAACTAAAGCAACATGAGGGCCACAGAGTTCCAATTCTGCTTGAGTTGGAGCCCCCACTTTAGATAATTCTCTGAGACAGTGGTTCTCTACCTTCCTAATGCCGTGACCCTTTAATGCTAGTATGTGGGCATATCTGCATGTGGGCGGACCTGCCTGGAGACGGATAGAGGAGCGGTGTCTTGGTTCCTAAGACCATCGGAAATATGTGTTTTCCGATGGTCTCAGGTGACCCCTGTGAAAGGGTCGTTCTACTTCCAAAGGGGTCGCAACCCACAGGTTGAGAACCACTGCTAAGACTTTGCGTTACAGGAAAGGAGCTGGCCCTCATTAGCAGAGTGAGTTTCCTCACTTGTACGTTCCTTCTACCAATGAAATCACAGGCCCAGTCCTTATCCTTACCCTTCTGAGTCTCCCTATGGATTCACGAGTTACTCTAGTTGTTTCAAGTGACAGCTCCCTCTTTGTGTGCTCCCCACCCCAAACACACACACACATACACACACACACACATACTCACTCACTCAAACATCTAATTTGTATGAAAACACAAACAAATATCCTTTAGGGACATTCCCAGACAGACTAGAGTGCTTCCTATGGTCTCTATGAATGGAGGCACCTATCAGAAATGTTCGAAAGAGAGTTGCCCCAAGATTACCCTCTCCTCATTAGTTTGACCTTGCCAACTTGTTTTGAATTTATTGAAAAGAAAATATGACTTACTCTTTGAAAGACTGGCAAATTTCTCTTCAAAGAATGACTTTACTATTTTGTCCTGTTTCTATCGGGAAGCCACTGGGGAAGAAAAAAGGGGCAGGCACAGGGTGGTAGTCCTTACTTTGGGAAACCTTGGAGGCTAGGTTCTGGCTTCAACAAACTTAATTATTTACCCTGTATACAAGCCAAGGGGTAAGTGCATTTGTTGGACAGAGAATGAATGAGTGGGAGTCTCTAGATTTTCGTGTTTGTGCAAGGAGGGGCTTTTGAACAGGGGAATGCAGCTAGATGCACAGAGTGATAGACCCACTGCCTCCCTTCCCTGGCCCTTATCTCTAGTGAGAACATTCTGATGGTTTGCAAATGGCCCCTCATGCCTTGGATCTAGACTAGCACTGGTTACAAGACAGTAATTTTTCTTCATCTGCATGTGGCTAGAAATTCTTAGTTCTCTCTAGCAGCTCTGCATGAGCACAGCTTGCCTATCTTGCAGCCATGCTGGGGTGAGCACTTTGGATCAATAAGCATTTTTAAGCACCTGTAAGGCCCTGTGTTTTGGGGCTGGAACTCCACAAAGTTCTATCTGGATACCCAATCATAGGAATGATCTTAAGTTTACAAAAGCCAAGCCAGAAGAGTGAAAGCCTGGGCAAGTTCAACCAGGGTGGGTAGACTTTGAGCAAGACCAATCTGCTTTCTTAATAATAAAAGCTAGCTTTTATTTAGTGTTTAAAAGTCTGTTGAGGGAGCCAAGATGGCGGCGTAGCAGCAGCAACATATCGCAGCTCTCACATAGCCACCCCAAAATACCCATAAAATAGGACTCTAAACCAATCCTAGAACTCCAAAACACACACAAAGATACTTCCCACTAAAGTCAGCTTGGCTATGAGAAACCATATCAGCACTGCGAACCAAAACCAGCCTGTCCCGAAGCCACAGCTGTGCCCCAGGGGTGGCTGGACGGGAGGAGTGGAGGAGCCTCTCAGGTGAGTGCATTAGCAGCAGCTGCGAGTGGGGATTCTGAAAGGGGGAGATAAGCAGTCTGGTCAGAAGGCCTCCAGAGCAGAAAAGCGAAAGGCAGAGGTTTTGCACCCACCTTGGTTGCAGCTTCCCACCCGTGGCCTGCAGGCAGCAGGGGGACTGAGCGATTGTTCTCGTGTGGAGCGGCCTGGATCCGGATTACGGTCTTGGACCTTGGTCCTGGAGTCCTTGCTATCCAGTCAGCCGTAAGTAAATAGGAAGAGTTCCCAGCCTCTTCCTAAGAGCTACAGCAGCCGGGAGGACCCCAGCAATTTGGGACAGAGCTTTCCCTTCTGGAAGCAGAGCCCCACAGAGATTTAAAAAAAAATCACGGTCTGAACAACCATGAGCAAGAATAAGCATAAGAAGCAAAGTAAGAACAGCTCCCAAACCCTT
>CM053580.1:57899361-57947219 GCA_028627135.1 Pseudochirops cupreus | reverse complement strand
GATGGCTGTTTTGGGGCGGTGGGTGGGGGAAAGACGGGGAGAAAATATGTAACTCAAAATCTTGTGGAAATGAATGATGCAAACTATAATAAAATTTAAAAAAATAAATTATTTAAATATAAAGAACAAAAAAGAGAAACGAAAAAAAAAATAAAAGTCTGTTGATATCACTGCCTTTATTTTCCTCATTCAACAGATGAGGAAACTGAGACTGGGACAGGTTAAGTTACATCCACAAGGTCACACAACTAGCAAGCATCTGAGTCAGGATTTAAGCTCTGTAACTGTGCCACCTATCTTCCCAAGAGCAGCCTGCCTAAAGTTGGAAAAGCTCCTTACTCAATAGGCTAGTTGCCTTCGTGATGAGTTCTTTGACCACAGTGGCCCATGAAACAATGAGAAATACAAAATGGCTCTCAGCCCTTCCACTGCTGAGATAGTTGTGTCCATAACCAAGGAAATAAAATACGATTTCCTTAGTATGGAAACTTGGCTGGTGAGTACATTGGTGGGTGATAGTTTATAATATAGGAGATAACCTCTCTGAATGTCAGGTGATACTCTAAGGTATAAGTGATTGTCCCAGGATCATACAGCTAGCAAGTGTAAGAGACCAGATTTGAAACTCCAAGGCAATCAATATTCTATATATTGTGACTGATGATCTCATTGCATCTCAGATAGACACAAAGAGGGAAAAAAAGCTGCTTCTCCTCACCTCGAATAGCTTATGATCTATTAGACAGAAGTAGAGGGATAAGATAAAGATGTCATTAGGTAGAATGTGAGAGCAGCCTTGGTGGGGTCCAGACAATGATTTATAGAACATTGTGGAGGGAATGATCACTGAAAGGGTTATACTAGGGTGGTTGTTGTAGGGCAGAGAAAGGGACAGGATGTCAGAAATGATGTAGAAACCCACTCTAGGACCTGGACGTTGGTGGTGAGGAAGGAAAATAGTCAAAATGAATCCAAATTATCCAACTCAGCAAGCTAAGAGATGCCATAAGCAGAAAGAGGGAAATTGAGAGAAGGGAGAGCAGAGAATGGCCATTCTAAGGCAATTTAATGAAAGCAGAAGAACAAAAGAACCTAAGAGAGAGCAGAGGGCAGAGGAAAGATTGTTGGCATTAAAGGATCTGGCTTTAAATTAAATCTGGGTTTAAATCCAGACTTTGTAAAGTGCTCCCTACATGACCTCAGTTTCTTCCTTCATAAAATGGGAGAATTGGATTCCATATGATCTTCTTAAGCAGTGGTTCTCAACCTTCCTAATGCCGTGACTCTTTAATACAATTCCTCATGTTGTGGTGACCCCCAACCATAAAATTATTTTCGTTGCTACTTCATAACTGTAATTTTGCTATTGTTATGAATCGTAATGTAAATATCTGATATGCAGGATGTATTTAAATTGAACATAACCCACAGGTTGAGAACCGCTGTTCTAAAGTCTCTTCTAGCTCTGCATCAATACTTCTATGATTCAAGTCAAAATGGCTCACGCAAGTCTGCTCCTAGCCCATCTTGGCAGGTGAAAGCAGCCTCACCACCCTCCTTTTCTGCACTCCTTATGGCTTCATCCCAAGCCCACCACACATGGCCCAGGATTATAGTTGTCAAGCTGGGGGGTTGATGGGATTTGTTTTCCAGGAATCCCCTCCTCTTTCCCCCAGTCACCTTCTCTTGCATGCAGCACCTCCCTTCTTCCCCCTCCCCCCAAGTATCTCCCCTGCCCTGATCCCAGCATGCCCTGCTAGCTCTCCTTGCTGAGGGATTCATCCCCAACCCTAGACAGCTCGTGTTTATTTGGGGTGTGCAGAAGAGCCCCCTGGCTACAAAGGGGGCTTCACATTCCAGTGTTCGTTATGATTTCCATCAAGCTCTGTCAGTCAGGCCTTTTACTAAGAATGACAAACCGGCTTTTCTTTCTTTCCTTGATAATGCTTTACAAAGAATCTGGGGGACCACACGTGTTGAAGTCTGACTCCCTCCCACACCTGCCTGCCCCTTTCTCCATCCCCCAAACCAACCCAGCCCTTCAGAGCTTTAGAAAACTAGACAGAGAGATTGTTCCTCTGTCTGTTATTATTATAACCCAATCTCACTGAGCCCTCTTGGTTAGGGTTTGGAAAAGATGAGACAGCTGAGATTCACAGTCTCATTATTCCCATTAGATTCCTCTTACCCTTACCCATCCCCCTTTTCCTTGAACCTGTTTGCAGGGATCCTCTGGCTCTGAAAGGGATGTGGGGTCTTGGGCAGAAGGCCAAACTACTCCCTTTCTTGACTTCTATGGCTCTCCTAGATATTACTCCACCTACCAAGCTTCTCCTTTAATCTATTAATGTCTGGAAACTACAGAGACACCTGCCATCTTTTGGAGAAGCCAAAAAGGTCTCATTAACTGCACCAAGAACAATTGGTCATTTATACATGATATAAATATCACCTCAATCATATTCCCTATCTGTGATCGGAATTTGGGTGATGGGGAAGAGAGAGCGAGAGAAAGGGGAGGGTGGGAGAGACAGAGACAAAGACAGAGACAGAGACAGAGAAACACAAAGAGACAGAGATAGAGAGAGACAGAGACAGAGAGAAAGAGAGAGAGAGACAGAGACAGAGAGAGAGACAGAGAGAGAGAGACAGAGAGATACAGAGAGAAAGAGATGGAGAGACAGAGAGGGAGAGACAGAGAGAGACAGAGAGACAGAGACAAACAGACAAAGAGAGAGAGAAAGAGAGAGAGAACACCATAAATCCAGAGCTGGAAGGGCTTTCAGAGATTATCTACACCAACTTTCTCACTTCACAAAGACAACTCTTAGATTGTAAACTCCTTGAGGACAAGAACTATTTCATTTTCATCTTTGTATCCTCAGCATGGTAGCTTATACATAGTAGGTGTTTTACGGTTGTCATCTTTGATTTGAATTGAAATGCTATTATGACAAGATTGAAAAATGCTTATGGATCGATTTCTAGATAATAATAACTAGTGTGTGTATGTATAGTCCTTTTAAGGTTAGAAAAGCACTTTACAAATACTACTCCATCTGATCCTTACAATAACCCTAGGAAGTAGGTGCTACTGTTAGCCTACAGATGTTACAGATCGGGAAACTGAGACACACAAAAGTTCAGTGAATTGCCTTGGGTTACACAGTTAGTATCTAAGTTAGGATTTGAACTCAGGTTCTTCCTGGCTACAAATCCAGTGCTCTATCCAATGCCCCACCTGGATGATGCAGAGGCTAAGTGACTTGCCCAAAGTTTCACAGGTGGTAGTGGCAGGCAGAGCTTCAATGAGAATAAAGAGGAAATAAGTTACAGAGGGAGAAGGCCAGGAATTAAAAGGGGTTGCAGTAAATTTCCTGTGTGATGTGGGATTTCAGATGAGACTTTAAAGTCAGGGCAGTCAGAAGTCAGAGAAGAGAAGGGAGAGCAATCCAGGCAGCCAGAGAGAATGCCCAGAGCTGAGAAATGGAGAGTCTTGTTTGTCAAACAGCCGGGAGGTCAATGTCACTGGACTGAAGTGTTGGATTTTATTGGGGAGTAAGGTGTAAGAAAACTGGGAAGGTAGGAGTGGGCTAGGTTAAGAAGGGCTTTGAAGGCCAAACAGAGCAGATTCTTCCTCTGAATTGATGATTCCTCCCAGAATGTCTATTCCCCAAAGACCAACCTTGTTTCATTTCTCTCCAGGTTACACCCAGGACTTCCTCTACCATTCCCTACATTAGGATGCCTTTGTCTACCTCTCCATCCTGCACTGTACCTTTTCAGCTTCCTGTATTTTTTTGTGTTGTCTTCTTCCATTAGAAAGTAAGCTCTTTGAGAACAAGGATTATCTTTTTTTCTACTAGTATTTGTCTTCCCAGGACTTAGCACAATGCTTGGGACATAATATACTTATTCCTTCCACACATAATATACTTATCACTTCCACACTCAGTACCCCTGAGATGTGGAAAATCCATGTAAAACTTTTTGGCCTTCCCTTCATACCAGAGAAGTAGTCTGAATTTTTTTTTTCTTTTTCTTTTATGGAGTGTTTACAAATCCTTATTGTAAACTTTGGGTTAATATTATGCAATAGTACACATATATTTTATGTATTTCTGAGCTTCTGAACTCTTTCTGTGTCATCTGTGGCTTCCACTAAACTCCCCCAAAGTTCAAGTTTAATTTCTTATGCTGACCCGTGACATATAGAAACCACAAAGGGGAAAGAAGCAATGTGGATACTTCATAAATACTAGCTGTCTGACTAACTCAGAGCTGGACTTAAAATATTTGCTACTTGTGTAACCTTAGGTGAATTATTTGTCTTTTCTGGGCCTCAGTTTCTTCCTCTGTAAAATGAGGGAATTAGACTACATAAATTCTGAGAACCCTTCCTGTTCTAAATCTTTGATCCTATGATTCTCATTTGCAAATAGGGATAATAGAACCTAGCAGTGCATGGTGGAAGATGATCCCAGGATTCTCAATCTATAAACAAGAATTTATTAAGGTTTCTTATGGACCGGGTACTACTCTAAGCATTAAAGATGCAACAAAAAAGCAAAAACACTCCCTGCCCCCGAGCTTATATTCTAAAATATGGGAAAGGCAACACAAACATTCGTAGGTATAGAGAAGCTGTATGTAGAATAGACACAAGGGGGCTTCAGAGAAGACACTGGAACCTAGAAATGTCTCCTAGAGAAGGTGGCCTTTCAGCAGAGTATTGAAGGAAAGGAGGGATTCTAAGAAATCAGGCACAGGATTCAGCCAAAGCAAACAAAAAGGAGATAAAAGATGGGCCATCATTTGTGGGGAACAAGTTGGCCAGTTTAACATAGATTGCCTGAAGGGTAGTAATACTTAGGAATATTGGAAGATTCTCAAAGCCTGTGAAGTACAAGCTCTGGCAGGTCCAACCAGCCTAAAAAAACTTTGACTTTGGATCTAACATCCAGGCACCAGCCTTGCTAAGTTCAGAGGGCTCATTGCCAGCTCCTTGAAAGCCTTTATATCCCCAGTACTTAGTACAGTGGGCACGTAATAGGTGCTTATTAACAAATGTTTATTGATTAAAGTACTGACCACCAAGTGAAGACTTTCATTGGCCACAGCGAGCATGACATCTACCATTCAGGGGCTCTTTGGTGGTAGAATTCTCAAGCAGATGAAACAACAGAGTTTTTCTTGGGCTGAAGTATGGGCCAAGCAGTTTAATAGTCATTGGGGTTGACACAAAGCTTAAGCAACACATAGGCACTGCCTTCTAAAGTAAGGGGAGATACAACACAGATGCATAATTATAATAAGAATGACATAAAATATTATTTCTTATATATATGCATATATATATATATATATATATATATATATATATATATATATATATATATATATATATATATAAAATCTCATTTGAGCCTTACGGACACCTTGTGATACTGGTGCTATGAATCATTCAACAGTATTTATCTAGGACCTCCAGTGTGCTAGGCACTTAGGACATAAGAGCCAAGTGGAGACATTTGCACTGAGTCTTAAAGATTTAACAACTGATCCTTATAATTGACAACATTGCTTCACAGGGTCCCAAGTCACAGAAATTTAGAGGTGGAAAAATCCTTAGAGATCACCTATTCCTGGCCCCTCATTTTTACATCTGAGTAAACCAAGGCCCAGAGAAAAAAGGAGGTTGGGGTATATGATTTCTAAGATTTCTTTCCCTCTCTAGATATTGAAAACGAAACGACTTGCCAAACTAGTAAGTAGAAGACCTGGGACTAGAACCCAAGTCTTTTGGCTCCGAATCCAGAATTTCTTTCCATTACTCAACCTCTCATGGAATCTCCTTCTCTAAGTATAATTTAATTACAATATTTGGTAATTTAATTCCCTGGTGCTATAATGAAAACCTGATTTCTTCTTTTGCTGTCTCTGTAGAGGTAAGCAGTGTGTGTGTGCTAGGGAATGGAGAATGCTATCTAATCATCCTTATACATTAAAAATTGTTACCTCGCTTTTCCTTCCTCTGTTTCCCCTCTGACACCCTTCCCTGATGAGTTACCCCCACCCAGACTGCCATTGTTGAATTAGTTGTTGACTTACAGGAACTATTCCTAAGACATACTTAACACACAAAGCTTTCCACAGGCAACATGCTACATGAGAAGGGTACCTGGGCTAATGACCACTATGCCCCATCCAGCAGGGCCTGGTCTGAGCACAACAAACAGTCTGAGTTTCCATGAAATAAAACCACTGGAGCATGGAGCTTCCCTCCATGGGCTCAGTCACAGAGAGACTTAATTTGTTCCCCAAATCGGGGGAGGAGAGGGGAGGGCAGCTGAAAGAATTTTTTTTTAAGACTCTCACAGTGACCTCTGTCTGAGCAAATATTTAATCTCCAACAAAAGCACCTCACTGCAGGCCCCGGTCTGCTCCTCCTGAATTTGGGCAGGGGGCTGCTCTGTGGATTTATGAGGTGACGTCAGGTTGAAGCCCAGGATGGCAGGGCCTGAACTGTGTTTTACACACTCCTGGATTGTTTAATGGGCCTGCTCCTGAAAGGCTTCACATTCTTTCCCCATCCAAACTTTATTGAAATGGCAAAGATAGAGGAGAAAGTGTTGCCCCCCGCCCCCCCCCACTCCCATTCAGAGAAATCAGGCTGGTTAAACTCAACTCCTTCTCTTCTCCTCCCCCTCCTTAACCTTCTCCCTGCCCCCACTCAAAAGCTTTTCCCTGGGGAAGAGGAAATGAAGAGCTGCAAAGTGTTTGCAGGTATGAGTTTAATGCTTTAAACTCTTGCATTGTGTTAACAACTCTTCAGGACTGCAGATTTAAAGAAAATGGACGATTTCTCAGTCTGACCAATTTAACTAATCCTAGGGAGGGAGCCAGACTGAAAATTTATGATCTAGGTAACTGAGCAATCTGTCAGGATTTAGACCAGATTCTGGGTCTCTGGGTCCAGCTAGCACAGACAGAGCACTTGTTTGAGAGGATGGAGACAGACAGAAACAAATTTAGACGATATCAGAGGGAGGCGGTGAAAGGGGAGGACTGAAGAGTATGTTGTTGGGAGTGGAGGGTGAGAAGGGGGGTTGCTATGAGGGAAGGGAGAGAGCACTTGTCCAGAGAAAAAATCTAGAAGGAGAAGAGGAGGTGAGAGACACAGAGATCCCATAGGCAGATATGTGGGGCTGGGAAGGGCCTAGAACAATGCCTTGTACATATTAAACACTCAATAAACATTTGCTGATTGATTGGGAGGTTAAGGAAAGGTGGAATTCTGGGAGATTTCATTTTATAGGAACAAAACATTGTTTTAAAAAGTTATTTTTGCAACGTGGCAAGGTTGGAAAGTAGGAGGGTAGAGTACCCTGAGGGAAGGTGAGAGAGAGGAGTGTTCCAAGGTGGGGACCAGGTAAGGGTTCTTAAGGATTAAGGGGTAGAGACGTGAGACAAATAAGGATGGAAAGAAGTTAAGAAAATAATTCTATATGTAATACTTGGGAGACTCTCAGGAGAGCTACCCTAAGTATTATGTATTCTCTGGGTTCATACCCATTCAAAACAAAAGCTCATGAGTCTGCACCTATGTATGCATTCACTTTTATTAGCCAGAGAAAATAATTCAAAACAAAGTTATTTAATGACAATTTTCAGGTATCCTACACATGCATCACACCTTTGTCTAAAGTGCTTGGAGCATCTTTAGGCTAGATCTACATCAGATTTCAAATCCATCAGTATAGATAACCAAATCAGAAATGAAGTTGTCCAGAAGATTGACTCCATGTAATCAGACGAGTTCAAGTTAAACCAAGTCAGATTTTATTTTATTTTAATTAAGTGGGGGGGGGGGCCGTAGGTACAGATCAGTTGGTCAATAGATACTGATTAAGCACCCACTCACTATGTTCCAGGAACTGTATTCAGTACTGGGGGTACAATATAAAGCAGAAGACAGTCCCGGCTCTCAAGGACATCACAATTAATGAGAGAGACAAGGTAGCTATGTATAAGCAAGCTTTAGGCATGATAAAGTGAATATAATCAACAGATGGAAAAGTATAAGGGGAATTTAAAAGTTGTGATTCACTTCACTGGATTAGACCCATTCATTATTCCTCGTGTGAATCTTGTATGCAAAGGTGCCCCCTCTAAGCCTCTGGTTTGAAAGCTCTATTGACTATGCCCCCACTGGAGACATTAGTGAATTATGTGATCAGGAGCATAACCATGGAGGTACCAGCAAAGTCATGAAGATGGTCAAATTGGCTTTTAGCACTTGTTACCTTGTTCTTGAACTTATGCCCCCAACTAGATGCCTGCCTATTTCTCAGGTATCTAGTATCCTCACCATCCTTTAGCATTATAAGATTTAGAGATGACAATGACTTTAGAAATCACCTAGCCCAACTCTAAGACCTAAGGTTTCCTGGAGCGCCCCCCCCCACCAGAACTATTCTCCAATCGTTCCAAAATTTGGATTGAGATAAGCAAAAGTTTGCTCCCAATTAGAGTCATCTACAAATAGAAAGACCCACTTCAGCAAGTAAGGGGTTTATTTAATTTAATATTTAAGCAGAGGAAGTTTATCTGTTCAAAAGGTGGGACTGGACAGTCACATTGATTGGCCTGTACTGAGAGGTTCAGTAGGGAAGAGTGATGCACTGGAAAGAGATTTAGAGTCATAGCATCTTGGGTTCAAATCCTGGCCCTTCTTTCATTTGCTACCTATGGAACACTGGACAAATCACCTGCAGTCTCTGACCCTTAGTTCCCTCATCTGAAAAACAAAAGAGTTGGACTAGTTGATATTTAAAGGTTTCTTCTAGCTCAGAATCTATGGTCCTAGCATCTCTTCACTGTCCCTTACAAGTTACTGTGCTCAAAACTACAATAGGAAGGTAAGTTCCCCATCCCTGAGAAGCTTCCTGCCTCATCAGGATACAAGTAAGACATGTACTCAAGAAAAAACAATAATAAACACTACCAGGCAGTAAATGAGTTTTGTTGTCTAAGTATTATAAGTCTATACCTCCATGCTCTGTGTTCTTCTTACTGGCCAGGAACCCAGGACCTGTAGAGATGTGGTGAACTTCCCTCAGCGGAACAATCAGGCAGGTGGAGCACATGTAGGAGGGCAGAAAAGAACAGGGAAGCAACTGCATTTTCTTGAGAATAACTCTGAGCTATGGAAAGAGGCTAGGGCAGTGGTTCTCAACCTGTGGGTCACGACCCCTTTGGGGGTTGAACGACCCTTTCACAGGAGTCACAGCAGTCACATATTTCTGATGGTCTTAGGAACTGAGACATGGCTCCTCTATCTGTCTCCAGGCAGGTCTGCTCACATGCAGATACACCCACATATGAGTATTAAAGGGTTGTGGCATTAGGAAGGTTGAGAACCACTGCTCTATAGGCATCTCCTTTCTCCACACGTCCTGACACTGGGTTCCTGGCTGGTAAGAAGAGCACAGAGCATGGAGGTATAGACATATAATGCTTAGACAATAAAACTCATCAAATTGGGATCAGGTTCATGGCTTCTCTGGGATGACTGTACTCTCAATCCAACTTCTGAGATGGCCATCAGGCCCTCCCAACTCAGTAACCACTGGTAGCCCTGAGTGTGGGCTGTTCCCTTCAGTTCTTTGAATACAACTTTACTTCTCCCCATGAGGCAGATTATTTCTAATCTGTAGTTTTCCTGATAGAGAGAGCCATGCATTCCATGACTTGAAGGGTCTGGGGAACTTGGAAAGGATAAGGAAGGAGACACAGAGATGTTGGTCAATAGGATGAGAGAGAAGGCAAAAGTTTGATGAATGTATGGAAAGAGCACTGAATTTGGAGTCAGAACCTGAATTCAAATCTCAACTGTGATAGCACCAGGGTTCTCCCCCTCTCATGCACACACATCCCTATTTCTCAACGATAGGGATTACTTTTCCCTCACAGGTGATTATGGGGCCTCTCTGACTTGGTGGCTGTCCGAAGACCAGGAGAGTCACCATTTATGGCCTCGATGAATGAACCAGTTTCCATATGGAGATGATGGGCCTCCATGCCATCATACCTTTGTTGCCTATCCTCGCTATATTCAAGCTAATTAAATCTTTTTTATTACCTTTCTATAACTTGAGTATCTCATTTTGTCTCAGAATTGAACCTGAGCTAACCCACTGTCCCTCATATCAGCTTTGCTAAATGACTTGGAGCACCATTCACTGGGCCTCAGTTCTCTCACTAGGACTTGGAAATACTGAACATGGAGTAAGGAAGCTATGAGTTCAAATCCTGCCTCAGACACTTACTAGATGTGTGACTCTGGGTAAATCGCTTAACCCTGTTTGCCTCAGTTTCCTCACCTGTAAGATGGGCATAATAATAGCACCTACCTCCCAGGGCTCACTGTGAGGTTCAGATGAGACAATGCATGTATTTTGCAAACCATCAAGTGGCATGTAAAGGTGAGCTATCCCTGTTATTAATTTCCAAGCTCTCTCCCTGCTACAAATTCCACTATCCTATGACTGCTTAAAGGCTGTTCTAAAGTGAAGAAGCTACCTTCCATCCTCATTTAAGACAGAATAAGGAGTGATATCACAGAGAACATTGGTAAGGAATCACTTTCCAGATAGGAGGAAAGAACCTTGTAAGGGGGAATTGTGAAATTCTAGACCCTGCTCAATTAGAAGCCTCCAGAAATCAAAGTGAGAGCACTTATTTTTTGCAAGGCAATCAGGGTTAACTGACTTGTCCAGGGTCACATAGCCAATAAGTATCAAGTGTCTAAAGCCAGATTTTAACTCAGGTCCTCCTGACTCCAGGGCTGGTACTCCATCTACTGCAATCCCTAGCTGCCTCAAGAGCATTTCAGTAAAGAGGAATCGTGTAATGGGATTTAAAGCCCTAGATTGCCTCTTAGGGATTACCTAGTCCCACTCTTTCATTTTACAGAGGAGGAAACTGAGGCATATTCTATATTAAGAGATCTGCCTAAGATCATATATCCAGCTTTTGCACACAGGTACCCTAACTCTAAATTCAGCTGAGCTATGCCCTTGCCTGCTTGGATTAATGGGGTGAGCAAGACAACATTTCAAGTCTCAGGGCCCTAGGTTTAGGAACCAATATCCTCAGGGATTGAATCAGATCCAGGGGAGGAGAAGCACTCCCGTGGGCTGGCTCCATCAGGGATTAGTGTCCGATTCCTAGTTTGGTCACTTTGGCCAAGTGGCTGTTGAGGCAGCAGGACGTGGCACATTGCGGCACAGATGCCGCAAGCACCCTACCCACCTGCTGGCATCCTTTCTTCCTCCGTATCCTGTTCTCCACCCACTGGGCTAGAGGAGTTGACCTAATTTGACCTGGAAACTCGACCATGCAATACAGAGGACTCTTGACCTCACCGTGTACAGTCATGCCTCCTACCTTGCAATGCCCTCACATGAACCAGGCCCACAGAAACCTTAGGAGGTGCCCTAGGAGTGTCTCCACGGTGGCTTCCCATGGAGCAGCACAGTGGGCTAAGTCTGAGGCTGGACAGTGTCTGTTTTCCTTCATGGTCATATCTGCTCTCCTCTGCCCACTTCATTCTCTCCTCCCAGCTTTCAGCCTCACCCCCCTCCACAGCTCTGGCCAGAAATTTCTGTACCTTGTAACACAGACAAAACAACACCTGAAGGAGAGAAAACAGGGAGACGCAGGGGTTTTTGACTAGGGATCAGCATACAGAGGGGAAGGAATTTGTTAATGGGATTTAAAGTGTATTGTTCTAAGTCCAGGTTGATTTTAGCAGGAACCTACCATACAGTCTGCAACCGCAGGAGTTGCAGAACAGGAATCAGAGATACCACCAAGGCTTTCTGAGTACAGAGGCCTCCTTGGAGGGAAGTCACTGGAGGGAGACCCAAGGGATTCTTCAGTCTCCATGAGCAAGCACCTGGAAGGAAATGCATTCAGGAGCCAATATCTGGAAGCTCAGACATCTCCCTACCCAGCAGAACGTCCAAAGGTTTTTAGCAACGATGTTTGTATTTAGAAACCCTAGATTCCTGGGGGGGGAAATCTTTTAAGTGACCAGATATATCCTTGAAAGATAGAATACCAGCTGTAAGTAATAATGAAGGAAAAATGGAAAGACATGAATGAACAAGGGGAGCAAAATCAGGAGAACAATTTATACAATGACAACCACATTGTAAAGACTACCTTGAAAGACTCCAGAATTCTGATCAACACAATGACCCGCTACAATTCCAGAGAACCAGGGATGAAACATGCTACCCAACTCCTGAAAGAGAAGATGTACTCAGGGTGCAGAATGCAACATATAGACATAGCCAAAACTGTGTTTTGTTTGTCTGTATTTGTTAGAATGTTTCTTCCCCTTCCCCTCCAGGGGTCTGATAGGTGAGAAAGTTGATTGTTTTTTAAAGTGATAGATAAAATTAATTAAATGTAAAGAAAAAAAAGAGATCATTCCAGACTTAGCAGAGCCCTGTGTTAGGCACTCTATGGGAATGCACAAAGAAAGTAGTTCATTCAATACTTGTTCCTACTATAGAGCATGTGTATAATTTGAAGAGAATTTGCAGGACTGCCAATTCTTAAAAAAATCGCAGCTGGAACTTGAAATTCTCACCACTATAATCTCTCGCCTTGTATCACCAGAAGACCTTTGTTAACTATTTTAATAATTTTTTTAAACATTAATAAGGTTTCTAATGCAGTTTCCACACAATGATGCCTTGGGAGATCTTTTCACAGCTAAGAAAGCTGGAATTCAGAGAGGTTCAGCCACTTTCCCAGGACCAAACAGGTACAAGCCTGAAAGGCAGAATTTGAGCTCATGACTTCTGAAGCAAAGAGCAGCAGTTTTGCAGTTTCATACCTATCAACCTGAAATCAGTGATTGAGCTCATAGGCAGGGGCAGACTGGAGCCAACTTGAAGGTCTGTAAGAGCCAATTGGTAAATTCTCAGTGTGAGAATTTACACCTTGGAAATGGGCAAACACTTCAATGTTCAACTTTTAATTCAGGGATTGATTTGTTGTGCTGTTGGTCACTTAAACTAAGAAAGTAATGGAAAAAGTGTCAATAATGAAGGTTAAACCCAAAAGTATATCCTGGGTTCTTTTTTTTTTTTCAGAGAGCTGGTTGTTGAACATTTACCAAAAGACCTCTGACCCCTAGGATCGTAGACTTAGAGCAGGGAAGAACCTCAGAGATGATGTTGCAACAGTTCCTTATTTTGCAGGTGTGCCAAAGAAGAATGAAGTGACTTGCCCGTGTTCCTAAGGGAGCAGGGTTGGGATTCGAACTCAGATCCTGACTTCAGATCCAGAGCTCTTTATACTATGTTAAGTGGCTTTGGACCTTTGAGATTCTGTTAAACAAAATCTAAATCACTGTAAAGCAAATTGTATTCAATTAATTCAATTGATAGATTTTTTTATGAACTAGAAAGGAAGTTGCATTCTAAAAGACATCCTTAGACAAATCCCAGGACTGCTTGTTTACGTTTATGAAAAATCAAATCGAAAAGACCGTTGAGAACTAGAAGGAATCTCAGAAGTCATTGACTCCAACACCTTATCTTCTAAATGACCAGATCAAGACCTGAGAGGTTAAGGAATCGGTCCGATGTCATATAGGTAATATCAAATCATTAACCATAATTGAATTGAAACGAATCTCTTGAAATCTGAATGTTATCCTCAATCTTCTCTTCCTGGGTTTATGCCCTCCCCATAAGTTCTTCCTGTTTCAAGGAATTTTTTTTTATTTTTTGGGTGGGGGCTGAGGGTATGCTAGAATGCAAAACCCTTGACAATCCTCACTGCCATTTCGTTTAGTCTCGTATGCTTATAGGACTCTTCTGTCCATAAACCTGGACAACAAGCCTATCTCATCTCTTTGAGACAGTTTATTATATTTGGTTACTGATTATAGCTGCAGAGTCCTCTAACTGAGCTCCCAGCAAAATATTCCCTCTACAAAAGGTTAAGGGAGGGTGACCCCCACCCCTGTCTTTGCTGGGGCTGGGCTAGCTAACCCCCCAGTGTCTCCTGCTAAGCACTTCAGGGAAGGGGTTCTGTGGAAGGCCTCAGATAATGTGTTTATTCTCTCCCAGACACCCTCCTCTCCTCTCTAGCTCCAAACCCATTTATCTCTCCTGTAAAGTACTTATTGACAGAGCGCCTAAGTGCTCAGAGCCTTGCCAATTAAAGATGGGCTTCTCCAAACAGAGTAGTCCCCTCACTTGCTCTGCCCTGGGCAGCCGTGTTACTGCCTCCATCTAGAGGATTATCCCAGGGACCCCTTTCTCAGGTCGTTGGTTTTTCCAAAGGAAAATGCCTGTGGTGAAGGCATGAAATCACACCACTCAACCTTGTAAAGGGTTTTCCAAAACTATCCAGCCACAAACATTTTCTTTGCCCTCCTCCTCTCCCACCCTCCACCAAGTGACTGGGTTCTTCTCCCCACATTTGCAAATGTTCCCACCCTCACCCCAGCTACCATCCACCACTCACTTCATCAGGCCATCTCTTTTTTCCTTCTGTCTTTCTTCTTTCTTATGGGTATAAGAGAACTCAATTATGCACAAAACAAGCAACAAAAACAGGAACAGAAAAGTCAGGCAGCTCAGATGCGAAGTCTGAAATCCCATAGGCCTGATTCTTTTAGACACTTGTTACATGAGGCCAGAGATTATTTTCCTGACCACTACTATTACTTGAAGACAGTCTTTCATCTCCGTGCTACCACGAAGATTTAAGAGTCAGAGGGTGGAACAAGATGATCTTCCTTCCCCCAATCCTCGGAGTCCTCTTCCCAGAGACTCTTGGTTGGAAAGGACTCAGAGGTCAGTCAGTTAAACTCTTGCCTGTCTAAGAATCCCCTTAGAATCTTCCCACAAAGGGGTGCCTAGTCTTCACTTCAAGACTTCCAGCAGGAGAATATTCCTGATTTTCTGATGTACATTGCAGGATGATATTTCTTCACTAGGGATTCCCTATATTTAAGTAGACACCAGTAACATCAGAAGTCTTATCCAAAAAACTAATCCCCTGACCCCAACCCAATAACAATGACGATGACATTTATAGCTTTAAAGGTTGCAAAGTACTTTACAAATATGATCTCCCTCACCACAACCCTGGAAAATAGGTGTTATTGCGCCCATTTCACAGATGCAGAAACTGAGTCACAGATAGGTTAAATGACTTGCCCCAGGTCATATAGCTAGTAAGTGGCTAAGGTAGGATTTGGTTTCAGGTCTTCTGATTCTTGGTCCAATTTTCTATACATGCTGTGCCACTTCATTGCTTAAAACAAAAACCGCCAAAAAGGAAATTTGTCTGCCGAAAAGAGTATACTCAACTTCGAGGCTTTCATTACCTCTTTCTTAATGAGACTGTTGCAATAAACCTCTTAAATGGTCTCCCTGGTAGCAGTTCCCCAACCTCCTTTCCAGATTAAATTTTCTAAGGCATAAATCTAATCTTATAATATTTTTTTAAATGCCAGGCCTGGAAGGGAGCCCAGAGTTGATCGAGTAGAGCCTTCTCGTTTTATAATTGTGTAGGATATAGAGAAGATACTGGTGGAAATCCTGACTTTGCCACATATTCCCTGTATGTCCCTTGTACAGAGTTTGAAAAATAGTAGAAGATAGAAGGGCCTGGAGTGCTGTGGTCTATAGGGTCACAAAGAGTCAGATAATTGAATGACTGAACAACAACAAGCCTATGCAACCAAATCACTTAACCTTTTGGAGCCTCAATTTCCCCAAATTTAAGATGGGCTGGACTGGATTCCCTTTGAGGTATCTTCCAACTCTGAAATTCTGTCATTGGCCAATTATTTTACTTCTCTAGATCTCTATTTCCATAATAATAATAATGAAAATACCTAACATATGAATTAAGGTTTGCAAAACACTACATATGTTAACCCATATAATCATCTGACCAACATTATGAGGTAGAAAGTATTACTAGCCCCATTTTATAGATTAGGAAACTAAGCCTCAAACAGGTAAGTGACTTGCCTAGGGCCATCCACCATGCCACCTACATGCCTCTGCTCTTAGAAATTCACTTGGGAGGAGAATTAGTGAGATGCAATGTCAAAGGCATAGGTGAGACTCACAATCAGAACTAACTTAGGAATCTCATGAGAAAGAACCCTGTACTCCACACATTAGAAGTCTGTTTGTTCCGTATACTTCAGCTCTAAAAGCCAGTCCTCAATTTTTCAGCTTTCAAAATTCAGTGTTATCAGTTCTTCCAGAGATGATCAGCCCCAGGGAAGATTCACAACTCCCAAGAGACTGATTCATAAACCAGAATGTCATTTTCTGAATGCAAGCTGAGAAATGTAACAGCCAAGGAGAGTAGCATAGGTCTGCTTGTTGGCCAATGCATTCCCTTGCCAGTAGGAAAACTTACTTAGGAAACCAAGTGGGGATTGGCAGGTTGCTTTAGTGGAGTCGAAGCAACAGGAATTAGATGATTTTAATGATTAGTGACATTATATTGTGTTAGTCTGCTGCACCTAAATCACCCCTAGGAGTGTATGCCAAAGGGACACAAATATTGATTATCAACCAGCCAGGGGATCTCTTCTGGAATATGTTTGTTGGAAGCACAATGGAGAGATTTTCATTTCCTGGCATTTCTTTTTCTAGACTCTATGAAGAAGGGCTCATTTACATCCATATTTATTATTATGGCTTCAAGGCTCATCATTTCAACAGTCTTTCAAGCCATGTTGTACTTTCCAAATCTGAAGACTGTCTTCCATTAATCACATTTTAGAGTGATTGGTTTCTTTTCTTTTAAAAAAATATTTATTCATTTATTTTTAGTTTTCAACATGGATGATTGCTTTCTGATGGCCAAACTGTGAGGCATTAGTACCATCAGTAAGCTCTCTCCATATGATGTGGGAATGATATTTTATTTCTGGAATAGTTCATCTTTCTATCCCTGACTTGGTGCCCTGACCTATCTTACCTTGGGATATATAGTTCACCATCTATTGCCTTTAGCTATAACTAAGAAACATATAACAAGTGATCTCAAGGATTAGAATCACAATTTTCACTCTTGCTATGAAAAACTATCTCCTTGAGTTAGGTAGCTATTCTAAGCTCTGTCATTCTCTTTCAGCAATTCCTCATTAGAAATGCTACTGAACCAAATGGGATCATTTATAGTGATGGTAATTAGGCAATAGAGGATATAGCAGTGAAACTGGAGTCAGGAAGACTTGAGTTTAAATTTTACCTCAGTTACTAGCTGTGTGACGTGGGCAAGTCACTGAACCTTGTCTGCCTCAGTTTCCTCATCTGTTAAATGGACTGGAAAAGGAAATGGCAAACCATTCCAGTATCTTTGCCAAGAAAACCCCTAGCGGGGTCACAAAGAGTTGGACGTGACTGAAAATAACTGACCAACAACAAAATTAGGGGATACAGCAGGGGTTCTTAACCTGGGGTCCATTAACATTTTTTTTAATTTTGATAACTGAATTTCCATATATTTGTTTTCCTTTATAATCCTATGTATTTAATTAAAAATAAACAATATTGAGGTGGCTAGGTGGCGCAGTGAATAGAGTACCAGCCTTGGAGTCAGGAGGACCTGAGTTCAAATTTGTCCTCAGACACTTAACACTTATTAACCGTGTGACCTTGGGCAAGTCACTTAACCCAATTGCCCTGCCCTCCCCCCCTCCAAAAAAAGCAAAAAATTACATTAAAATAAACAATATTCAGAGAAGGAATCCATGGGCTTCACCAGACTGCCAAAGGGGTCCATGACATCAGAAAGATTGAGAAGTCCTAGGATAACAGATGATAAGGAAGCTTACCTCTTCAGAAGATGAACCACAAGTTAGATACAAAGTTTAAAGCTGGATTGCCCAAGGCTCTGGTCCATCACAGTGTTTGAATATTGAGCTTTGTCACTCACAAGTGGGCCAGTCCAACGGTCAACTTGTATGGTCCTTGCAAGAGGACTTATTTATCCCAGGAGACTCCAAAGTTTCTAGGGTTTAAAAAACCAACACCCTTAAGCTCAGTGGCCTGTTAATTGCTCTTTTTTTAGAGATTGGTTTTAGGATCATGACATGAAAGCAGCCTGTCCCAGAGCAAAATTGAAAAGCATACCACCAACCTAATTAACTTTGTGGGGTTTGGAGATGGGAAAAAGTGACTAGGGGTAGGGCAGGGGGCAATACATATAAAATGGTCCCTGGAATTTTGGAGAGTATTTGTGTCATTTCTTGGACAGGATAGGTCAGTTCTTATGACAAACTGTTATTTTTCATGGGATTAGGGAGTGCTAGGGATTGTGAGATGAGATGGGCATATCTATCATTATTAAATCAATATTTCTCTCTTCTGGCTTAGTAGAAGGCCTTGAGTTCCTGGAAATTTGTGCATAGAGCCCGTGGCCATGGAGAGATCTGTTGTTATTATTTTTTTTATAGTGGGTTGAAATATATTTGGAAGTCATTGGACTGTGGCTGTCCTACATCAAAAGTCATTTCATAACAAAACACCACCGTGCCCCATTTATAGAAATAGCGTGCTGTGTTCTGCCTGCTGTGGGCAAACCGAAATGTGATCCTGGAACACAAACAGTCTCACCTACCCCTGAGAAACCAAAGGACCATTGAGGATTTATTTAAAGGTATATGGAGTATATATGTATATATACACATCATAAAGATGTTTGCTTTTAAGATAAACAGAAAGAAAAAAATAAAAATCAACAATTCAGAAGTGTGGAAAGAGGACTGGAATTGATGTCAGAGACCTGATTTCAAACCCCAGTTCTCATGTGCAGTACCTGTGTGACCTAGGAGAAGTCCCTCTTAAATTAGCACCTCACTATCTCCATTTGTAAAAGAGAGGGTTACCCTAGATCAGAGGTTCTTAACCTTTTTTTTTCCCATCATTAACTCATTTGGCAGTTTGATGAAGTTTAGTCCTAGGGCTCAGTACAGTACCTGGGAAATAGTAGGTGCTTAATAAATGTTGATTGATTGATAATGGTTTCAAAGGTACATCTGAAAAAAAAGTTAGGAACACAAATCAAGCCAGGTGGTGAAAATGAAAAGTTAATGAAAATGAAAAGTTAGTGAAAATAAAGGTGTTTCCTTTTTTTTCCCATTCAAGTTCATGGACACCCTGAGTTCTAACCATGGACTCTGGTTAAGAACATCTGAACTAGATTTCTTCTAGCTCTAAACCAATAATTATTTATAGAATTTGCTAAATATATGTATATATAGTATATATTTATATATATGCTAAATATATGTATACATACATGTCTACATATACATATATGTATATACATATATGTACATACATATATACATACACACATATGTATATATGTGTAGATATAGATAGACAGACAGACAGACAGATAGATAGATAGATAGATAGATATCAAATTTGCCTGCAAAAGATGAGTGTGTTCCTCCTCTTCCTCTCCTGTTCTTCTTTCTTCCCCAATCTTACTAGACAGAACATCTACTTGCAACAGAATGAGATGCTGTTGCTTTAAGGAAAACAGTTTCAGGTTGGAGCCACAGTGAAACCCCTGGCCATAAAGAGGTGTAGCCTTGGGTTGGATTGTTTTAGCTAAACAAATGAGTGACCACTACACTCCTCTGCATTCCCAGCTGTCAAGAATACAAGGTCCTCACTCAGAGTCCCCAGGTAATAGAACTAACTCCCCTGTCTTCATCCAGTGAGGTCAGGATCATGCAATCCTAGAGGAAGCAGAAGAGAAAGTGGGTCTTCCTCCTCACTGCCTGATTCTCTTCTGGCCCACCCTCAACTCCCTTGTTCCTCCTGAACTATAGTCCATACTCCTATTCCCGTGTCTGTTTTATGGGTGGCTGCTTTGTGAACACGCAGAGAGTTTAGCTATTGTGAGAGACTCACTTCTTTTCCCTGAGGACTGACCTACTGAAACAGAATCTGTAACCAGAGGAGCAGCTCTAAGTAACTAGCTGACCAATGAAGGACTCTGGTTCTTCTTCTGGGAACTAGATAAAGAGCTGGGCTCAGGCTAGAATCCTCCAATCTGGAAAGATTCTGGAGAAAGGTAAAGTAGGCTGACTCCTCCTCTTCTCCCTCCCCACCTTCTCAGGTTCCTGCCAACTCCAAAATCCTAGAGGAATTTGTAAGGTCCGTGGGTATTAGAACAGGAAGGTACTTTAGAGATTGTCTAGTCCAATCCCCTTGGTATTAAATCATATTAAAGGAAGCAGGTAAGATTCATCCTCAACATCTATCATCTCCCCTTTGAGTACTCCCTTTTAAAATTCCTTCTCACCCCTACTCACTACTGTCTATAGCTGCCCAGCCAACAAATCCCCGCAGTATCTCATCAGATCATAAATTCAGAGCAGAAAGGGACCTCAGACCTCAGAAGTCATCTCTTCCAACCCCCTCATTCCACAGATAAAGAAACTGAACCTGAACATAGTGAAATGACTCACTCTAGGTGACATAGTAAGTAAATGGAAGTACTAGGATTTGAATGCAGGTCCCCTGACTGCAAACACAGAAATCTCTCCTCTAAACCTTGCAAAAGCAATTGTTCAGTTTTTTTTTTTCAGTCATGTTTGACTCTTCATAGCCCCACTTGGAGTTTTCTTAGGAGTGGTTGGCCATTTTCTTCTCCAGCTCATTTTATAGATGAGGAAAAAGAGGTAAACAGGGTTAAGTGATTCACCTAGGGTCCCACAGCTAGTAAGTATTCTGAGGTCAAATTTGAACCCAGGATGATGAGTCTTCCTGACTCCAGGCCTGGCAGTCTAACCACTGAAGCACCACCTAGCTGCCCTGTCTAGAAAACAGCATTTTAAAATGAAAAGGGAATTTACAGGTCTTCTTAGTTCAATATCCTCCTCCATACAAAATCTCCCTCTATAATTAATATGCATTTTTTTCTTTTCTCTCTTTTCTGTTAAATATCAGTCTTAAACCTAAATCACTCTGGCATTCTTTGATTGACCAACAGTAGGTCCCAGTCAAGACTTACTTGGTCATTTGGGGCCTTGATAGACTCAAAATGAACGTGCATACAATTGTTTCTGTTTTGGCCAGAAATCTGAGGGTCTTCTTCTCCAGATGGATTTTTTTTAAGAGACTCTTTTCTGCTTTATTTCTTATTAAGCCTTAATCACTGAATGGGTGTTGCCTCAGTCAAACCGAGACTATTAAAAACCTTAGCTTGAAAAGATCAAGCTCTCCCACCGCCTCCTGAACCATCTCCAGTTGTTTTAATCTATGTCTGGCCACTGGACCCAAATGGCTCCTGAGGAAAAAATGAGGCTGGTGATTTTATACAATCCTCCCTCACTTAAATCCAATTCATTTGCATGTCATGGCATCACCTCCTTGATGTCATGGTCCTCTTCAAGAACAAAGGACAAACAACAACCCTCTACAACAGACCCGCACAACCTGCGGCCTGCCAAAGGCAGCCCATGAAAACTGTAGAGGAACGTATCTTTTGAATGTAGAGGAAATCCCTTGGCAGGCCACAGGTTGTGCAGGTCTGCTCTACACTGTCCCTACTAAGTGGTCACCCCATTTATGTTTGAACACTTTTATCTCAACTTCCCTCCTCTCACCTCCCTCATCTTAGCGAGGCTTGCTTTCCCAAGCAGTGCATCAATGTGAAATCCCTCATCCTTCTCAAAATCCTCCTTCTGCCATTCGAAGCCCTCCACATTCTGACTCTCACCTATTTTTTCAACTTAAGGTTCTATTACTCTCCTTCACATACTCCCAAATGGAGTCAGATTGACCTGTCAATCATTCCTTCTTCACAACCATCCATGTCTAAAATACGGTCCCTCCTCACTGCCATCTTATAGAATCCCCATCTTGTTCAAAACCTGGTTCAGGCACCACCTTATTCATGTGATCTTTCCTGGCTCTCCCAGTTACTAGCACTCTTTCTTTCTTTAAATTATTTTGCATATATTTGTGAACATATTGTACCATCCCAATTGAACATATATTGCTTGAAGGCAAGGACCAATTCAGTTTTGTCTTTGTATCCCCAGAGCCTAGCACGGTGTCTTGTAAATAGAAAGTTCTAAATAAATGCTTTATTGAATTAAATTTTCATTATCTTCTACCAACATAATCAAAACTTATCCGTCCCTCATCCATTGTCATATTCAGTTAGAAAACAAATTGATAAAGGAATACTTTCTAAGCCATTGATGACCAAAAATAGCCTCATGTTTTGATTATATTAAATTTAAAAGGTTTTATACAAGGAGGGCAGAGCCAAGATGGCAAGGTAAAGGCAGGGACTTGCCAGAGATTTCCCTCAAACTCTTCCAAATACTTTTCAGGGATTCTCAACCTGTGGGTCGTGACCCCTTTGGGGGCCAAATGACCCTTTCACAGAGGTCACAGGGGTCACCTAAGACCAGTCGGAAAACACATATTTCCAGTGGTCTTAGGAACCGAGACACTGCTCCTCTATCCATCTCCAGGCAGGTCCTCCCACATACAGATTTGCCCACATTAGAGTATTAAAGGGTCTCGGCATTAGGAAGGTTGAGAACCACTGCTAAATGATGATGCTAAACAAATTCTAGAGTGGCAGTACCCACAAAAAGATGGAGTGAAACAATTTTCCAGCCCAATACACATTTAGAAGGTCAGCAGGAAAGCTTTGTTGCACCAGAGAGAAGAGCACAGTTCCAGCTCAGGCTATACCAGCACAGACCCGGCCCCTGCAAACCAGGAGTAGGTCTTGGGAACCACTGGATTAGCAGCAACAGCTGCTTCTGGAGCTATCAGCCCACAGACAGTAAAGGGTCAAGCAACTGGTCATAAAGAGATTGCAGGGGTCTCTTTGCTATCAATGAGGCAGGACTCTGTTGTTTTACCGATGCTTTGATCCAGTCGTAGTCTTGGTTGGCAGTCAAAGAGCTAGGAGGAGCACTAGCACCCCAAAGCTTGTGGCCACAGTGGAGTAGGGACCCTCCTCACAGTTCCAGGACAGAAAATAGTGCTTGGTCACTCACAAATCAGACCACAGGTCAGGAGAGTAGTAAACACCTCTCCTTAGATCATACCATGTTGGAAGAACTGAAAATTTACAGGTCCCTATAAATATCTCTGAAAATAGTTGTATAAAACCCCTGAAACTTGGGACAGTGTACTTTCCACCATGGAAGCAGAACTCTACTTTAACAAAGAGTTTAAAGTCAAGTAATAGGCTGGGAAGGTGAGCAAAAAACAGAAAAATAAATTCTGACTATAGAAAGTCACTATGGTGACAAGGAAGATCAAAACACACTCAGAAGAAGACAACAAAGTCAAAGCTCCTACATCCAAAGCTTCAACAAAAATATGAATTGGCCATGGAAGAGCTCAAAAAAGGTTTTTAAAAATCAAATAAAAAAATTGGGGAGAGAAATGAGAGCGATGCAAGAAAAGGGAAAAAAAAGATAAATAGTGGAGTGAATGTGGGAAAACTGAGACATTAATGCATTATTGGTGGAGTTGTGAGCTGATCCAACCATTATGGAAATTAATTTGAAACTATGTTCAAAAGGCTATCAAACCATCCTTTGATCCAGCAATACCACTACTAGGTCTGTATTCCAAACAAATTTTTCAAAAGCGGGTGAGTAAAAGGATTTATTTGTACAAGGGTATTTGTAGAAACTTTTTTTGTGGTATCTAAGAATTGGATATTGAGGGGATGCCCATCAATTAGAAAATGACTAAACAAGTTGTGGTATATGACTCTAATGGAATATTATTGTGCTATAAGAAATAATGAGCAGGATGATTTTAAAAAAACCTGAAATCTCTTAGATGAATTGATGCAGAGTAAAGTAAGCAGAACCAGGAGAACATTGTACACAGTAACAGTAATATTACAACAATGAATAACTGTGAATGACTTAGCTATTCTTGGCAATACAACAAACCAAGTCAATACCAAAGGACTCATGATAAAAGAAATGCTGTACACCTCCAGAAAGAGAACTGACGAAGTCTGAATACGGACCAAAGCGCACTATTTTTCACTCTTACTATTTTTTCTCTTTCTTTTTTCTTCTATCTTCCTTTCTTCTTTCTTTCTCATGTTTTCTTCCACAAAATGACTAATAGGGAAATGTGTTTTACATGATTGCTCAGGTATAACATATGTCAGATTGCTTACCATCTCAGGGAAGGGGAAGGGGAGGGAGAAGAAGAGAATTTGTAACTCAAAATTTTTTAAAATGTTTTTAAAATTATACATATTTAGGGAAAAATAAAATAGTATTTAAAAAAACAAAATATCCTAGTGTGTTGTTTTTTCCAAGAGTTATTTATACTGAAATAGATGAATTCTGGTAATACAAGGTTATAATCCAAAGGGATGATTTCTCAATAAAAGAATTTCAGACTTTTGGCAGGAGGGTCCATGGGTACATAAACTATAGCAATATAATTAATAGTAATAAGAACAGCTAACATTTCTATAATGTTTAAAGGTTTACAAAGTGCTTTATATAAATGATCTCATTTAATTCTCAGAACAACCCTTGGAAGTAAGTGCTATTATTATCACCATTTTCCAGATGAGGAAATAGTGGTTAAGTATCCTTCTTGGTCAGGGGTCCTTTACCTGGGGTCTGCAAATTTCTTAATACTTTTATAACTATTTTGACATAATTGGTTTCCTTTGAATCCGGTGTCTTGTATTTTACATGTGTATTTAAAAACTTTATTTTATGAGAAGAGGTCTATAGGCTCTAACAGACTGCCAGAGGTATCCACGATAAAGAAGGTGGTTAAGAATCCCCAGCTCTAGGTAAGTTTTACCCATATCCAGGTGCAGCATTGGTCCTGGCTGCATATTGCTTCCTTTCTCCAAACACTGTAAATTTCCACCATGTAAGAGAAAGTGTCTGTGGAATTATCTGGGATACCAGCTAGTTTTCTTGTGACCAATCCGTAGGATTTGGGGGTTTGTTTGGATTTTTGTTTGTTTTTTAAATAGATCTGCTTTGTTTTATTCTCGACCATGGTTATTTCTCCTTTCCAGAATGTTCATCTCCTTTGATGAAACTGAAGAGGTGGACTAAATAATATTTGGGCATTATTTTTGGATTTCAGTCTCTCCCTCCATCTCTCTCCATCTAAAAGAGCAATTGTAGGGAATTTGCTGACAATGGAAATGAGGTTTTATGGGCAGGATGAGCATAAAAAAATATTAAGACTGAATATGAAAAATATTGAAAAGCATCCTAGGAAATTTGCTTCTGGCAAATTCCTCCATGATTTTCTCTTGTTCTGCTCCTTCGAGGTCTCTTCAGTTTTAAGTCAGGAGATTACTTTTTCCCCCCTAGGAGCCAGTGTTGGCCCCTTACTAGCCTCTGGAATTTGTAGTCCCAGCTGCTACCCCTCAGCCCAGCTGTTCCACCATTGTCTGTAAGAAAGACACAGCTTAAAGAATATACTAGCAGATCATCCCACTGCTATTCACTGATGGGCTTTCAAATCAAGAAGCAAGGATTGCCTGAGGCTCTTTGTGGGGTAGGAAAGAAGGCCTGGATGCCATTGAGCCTATCAGGGCCCTAGAGGGGACGGGAACAGACACAGAGTTAGACAGGAAGAGGATCTGGACGATGAGTTTTGATGATGTGCACATTTTCCACAACCAAACGACAAAGCATAGCCAATGCATCTAACAGGTGCTAAGTAAACCCTAAACAGATGTGCTCCCTTTAGCCCGTGGGGAGTGTTATGAGAGCATTGAAAGGGAGGGTGCCTGGGAGAGCAGACAAAATACCCGAGTGTTTCTACAGCAGGGGTCAGTGACCTTTCCAGAGTGGTTTGCCAAGTCTATAGTTGTTCACTCCCTTATAAACTGTGGGATGTGGTGACAGCTATCTATGTGCCCAGGGAGCCCCCCCCTCACCCCCTTCCACTGTGCTGGCCAAGCTCATTTGTGGGGATACTGAAGAGGACACCAAATAGAAAACATCCCTCGAGCTGAGACTTAGGTTCCAAGCAGCACCAGCATCCAACCTGGAGTAGGATTGGCTTTTGGTACTATGCAAAGGGAGTTGGGTTTGGGGTCAGAGAATCTAGGCTCAAATATTGTCATTGCTACTTGCTACCTATGTATCACCGAGGGTAACCAACAGGTCTCAAACCTCTCATTGAGTTGGGGTGGGGTGTCTACCACAAGAGTGTAAAGACTTCCTGCAGTGGAATGGGCAGATGAGAACAATTTGTTTTGATGAAAGGTGGCTGAAACAGGCTCTATGAAGCTTGATCAGACAGTAAAGATGCCAAGGTCATTCACCGCATCCCAGTCCATCACCAGTCATCTTGTCTGGTCTTGTCTTGTATTGTCTTGTCTTGGACTTCAATGACACTGGAAGAGAGACACAACCTAATTGGTTTTGTTGGAATTTAAAACAAGTGGATAAATGACTCTGTGCTTCCCAAGTACAGGTCTTCATCACACTTGGACTGTTCCAACAGCCTGCTGGTGGGACTGCTTCCTGCCTTGTCTCTCCCCATTCATTCCATCCTCTACTCAACTGTCAAACTGGTTCCTCTTAAGCTCTGACCATGACACTCCTACTCAATAAATTTTAATGGCTCCCCATTACCTCCAGTAGCAAATATAAAGTTCCCTTCTCATCTTCCTAGTCTTTTTATGGTTTGTTCCTCCTCTACCATGCCCATGCTCCATACTCTGCAATCCAGCAACATTAGTCTCCTTTCTCCTCACACCTGACACTCTGATCTCCTGAGATTCTGGCATTTTCACTGGCTGTTCCTTATACCTTCAGCTCTCTCCATCCTTACCTTCACCTCATGGTTTCCTTCAACTCTTAGCTAAAGTACCCTGTTCTTCCCCAATCAGCCTTTGCTGGTCCCCTTCAATGATTTACTTCTATGAATTATCTCCAATTTATCTGGTATACAGCTTATTTGTACACGATTGTTTCCATGTTCTCTACCCTGTTGGACTATGATTTCCTTGAGGACAGGGACTTTTTTTTGGGGGGGGGGTCTTTGTATCTTTAGAGCTTAACATAATGACTGACACATAGCGGGTGCTTAAGAGAGGTTTTTGACTGATTATGTTGATGCCTTCTCAGACTGAAACATCTGAATAGGACAGATTTCTATTGAATTTTGCTTATCTGAATGAATGGTCATAGGATCTCAGACAGGAAAGGATAGGTAGTGAGTTATTTTTGTTTCTTTGTTCGCTTTGATTTGGTAACTTTAGTGCTCTTTAGGGAAACCAGTCCCCTTTCAAGGAGTTAGGTCCCTCTGAAAGGTGCCTGCTTTTGTTTAGGGAGATATAATAATTGTTGCCTAGAGAGGTTCTGGGGTAGAGGTGAGGAAGAGATGCTGGGATTGGGGAGGGAGGGCACTCAGTGTCCCACAGTCAAGAAAGTAATGATGAGACCTGATGTGCTGCCTTCCCCATCACGTCATTTGGAAATGGGGAGGGAGGGGAAAGAAGGGAAGGGAAGAGTGGGAAAGGGCTGAAGGCTATGTTCTTCACTCCAGTTCTGCCATCCCTTCCCCCAACAGGAGCTGTTTTTAATTAGAGAAAGGAGATTCAAAACAGCTGGTGGGAAGGGTGCTTGTTCTGAAAGGGATAGAGTCTCTTCCCATGAAATGGAGGGTGGACAGGGGAGAATTAGGGTCATGGAGATTAAGCCAAGAGCCAGTAAAGTGAACATGATGAATGAATGATTGGTCTTCATAGGGAACATTGAACCCTTCTTAGTCTGTTCATTCTGCCATGGATGAAATTGACCCTTTCTCCCCAGCACAGTCTTTGGGCTACCTTCCTCCCAAGTCATTCAATAAGTATGTATACTTATATAAGTGGTTACTATGGATATACAAAGGCAAAAACCTTTCCCTGCCCTCCAGGGACTCAACATTCTAACGAGAAAGATGATATGCAAACAACAATGTACATACAAGATATATTCCTGTAAATATATTTAATATGAGATCATCTCAAAAGGTACAAGTACTAAGAGAAGTTGCTGCCTCTTATAGAAGGGAGCCAAGAAAACTAAAAGGAGGAGGTGAGGGGGCAGAGCATTTCAGGCATGGGGGGGTCAGCCAGCTCAAAGTTGTACAGAATAGGAAGATATAAGGATTTAGGAACTAAGGATTTGGACAGTCTAGTTCTTTTGACATGGCAGCAAGGGGGTAGTTTATAAACCCTTTTCACATAAAGCTGCAAATTCTTTGAGATCAGTACAATCAGCTTTGTTTTGTCTGGGAAGAGCCTACCTCATTCATCCCTCTGCCAGATAATCACCTTCCCCTTCTCCCTGGTTCCCACCTCTTCCAAAAAACTTACTCTGGTTTTCTACGGACAAAGAGAAATTTCCTCTCCCACTCCCAGCCCCAGAAAACCACAGCACTAATTAGCTGTTCTTCTATTTCTCAACACATTCACACAGACCCATGTTTGAATCCTGCCTCTGACACATATTAGTGACACTGGGCAAGTCACTTAATAATAGCTGGCACTTGTTGTTTGTCCTTCCTTCTCAAAGAGGACCAAGGACATCAGAAAGGTGATGTCTTGACTTGCAAGCTAGCATTTATAGAGAGCTTGAATGTTTGCAAAGCACTTTACAAAGGTCTTATTTTTATCCTCTCAACAAAACTGGGAGGTGGGTAAAATTAATATCACCATTTTACATATGGGGAAACTGAGGCAGACAAAGTTTAAGTGACTTGCCCAATGACAAACAGGTCCACTGCTCCTCCTAGAGCAGTGGTTCTCAACCTTCCTAATGCTGCGACCCTTTAATACTCGTATGTGGGTATATCTGCATGTGGGCGGATCCACCTGGACACGGATGGAGGAAATATGTGTTTTCCGATGGTCTTAAGCAACCCCTGTGAAAGGGTCATTCGACCCCCAAAGGGGTCACAACCCACAGGTTGAGAACCGCTGTCCTAGAGGCTACTCACCTATGCCCTGCCCCAGTTTCCTCATCTGATAAATGGGGATGAGACTATCTCTAGGACCTGCCACAAAGCATTATGAGAAGCTGATAGGCAAAGTGCTCTACATACTTTAAGGTCCTATGCAGATATTACTGTTACTATTATTATCATTATCATTATTTACATTGGGCCCTTTCTCTATTTGGGTCTCTGCTTTGTTGGCTCATAATCCAAGCTCTATAAAGTGAATGGGAGATCCTGTATGTTAAAGAGATTAAAGGGCTGATGACAAGGGGAAGGACTCTCCTCTAATTAGCCCCCTTCCCCAGGAGGCCATCAAATAAAGACTCCAAGATTCAGAACAGTTACATGCTGTCTGGAGTGTTCAACTCCGTATCCCATCTCTGTTTAATCAGAGATTTGATTAGGATAGGTTAGGTTTCCTGTTGAATTAGTTGGTTTGGGAATGTAGCAGGTAAGTGATTTCCTGATTCTCAATTAGTGACAGTGTTGCTGAATTAAGCTGTGAATCAAGGCCAGGACAACCAATTTGGCCTCATTTTCACATATGCCAGTAGGGCCATATACATTTCTATCAATCTCTTTAATCCAATCACGGCTGTCTAAATTGAGTTTATCTTTGTCTTAGAAAAAAGATATTGAATACATTTTCTTGTCTCAGAGAAGAGGGGAAGAGAAGTTATGCCTTCTAACTTGGCATGACTCAGTTCTTCTGGAGTGCTGGGAAACAAGATGGTAGACTAGTTTCTCATCTTCGCTCTGACCCCTCCCAAAGCTTTGGACTTAGGTGGTAGAATTCCAAGAGCCTATTTCCCAAGGGCATACTTTCCCAATGGAACCAACTGAATCCCAAGAGAGTCACAATGTGCTTGCACCTGGGCGTGGAAATACACACCAGCAAACTGAATCAAAGACTCCACACCAATTATACACAGACTGCTTTGCTGTAAGCTTGGCCTCTAGAATGAAGTCTGATGTTTTCAGATCACTATGTTTCTTAATGCTGGGGACATTATTAAATCCTCTGTAAGTAATTACCAACCCTTGTAGAGTGCAGTTCCCTGAAGTTGTTTACTCAGATGGTAAGAGCTCCACTCTCTCCCTCAGTTCTATGTTGCACCAGTGTCATAACTCTTGTCTCTCCCTATATTTTGTTGACAAATACATAGTAAAAACTAGCAGACCCCCCCAAATTTGGGACAAAGTACTTGCGCACCCTAAACAAATTTTGAAAATGACATCCTGGGTCAGGCATGGTAGTGTGGCTTGGAATCTCTACTACCAGAGAGACTGAGGCAGCTGGATCTTTAGGTTTCAGTTCTAAGCCTAAGTGAGTTATGGAGACCCAGAATCCAAAAAGGAGGGAGAGAGAGGAAGAGAGAAGGAAAGAGGAAGAGAGAGAGAGAGAAGGGAAGGAGAGAGGGAGGAAGGAAGGAAGGAAGGAAGGAAGGAAGGAAAAAAGAAAAGAAAGAAGGAAAGAAGGAAGGAAAGAACAAAGGACGAAAATTACCTACTTCCTGTGTCATTCTATGGCCATTACCAATCATGCCTTGCTAACACCCCTGAGTTACCTACTATTTGCCTCCTTTATTCCTATACATGAAGTTCTAAAAGGAGCTAGAATCACAAAAGCATGCTGATTGGGTCCACTAAAAATTTACATTATTTAATTTCAACTGAGCCCTTGCTACATGCAGCAAGGCAAACATTGTATTCCTCTTTACTAGATTCCTGTCCCACTCATCTCTCCTCAAACCTCCAATGACACCTCCTCCTTCTAAGTTCTCAGACCAATACATTCCCAAGGGTCCCAGCTGCTAATGCCTTCACCTCTCAAATTTCCTTCCATATACTCAATGCACTTTGTATATGCCTAATTGTTTACATCTTCTTGAGGGCAGGGATTATTTTTGGTTTTCTGTCTCCAGCACATAGCACAGGGCTTGTCACATGGAAAGCCCTTAATAAATGCTTGTTGACTGGTTGTATGATTTGAGTGACAGAGAGGAGGCATTGGATTTGGATCAGACCATGCCAAGTGATGATACAATCATGGTAGGCTCCAGGCCCAAATGAATGCCTGTGTCATACCATTTCCTCCTTAGAGATCTGGAGAATTATATGGAAACTAGCTTGAAGAGTGTCTCCGGTTTGTGTCTTCCAAGTCTGCCACACTGGATTTACCAAGAATCAAATCTCAAAATATGAAACTGGAGTCCAAGGACCAGGCATAATGTAAGTTTATGGAGGCCTAAGTTTGGGTCAAGGAAAAATAATAGAGTCATCATTAGCTTTGGGGGTATGAGGGTATAGGCTGGGAGAGTGGAGACAATGGGGTGGACTGTAGCTTTGGAGCCAAGTTCCTGCAGGAGCCAAAGTGAAGGGCATCTTAGACTCTATTAAAAGTAAAACAAAAGGGATTTTGCAAAAAAAGACAAATAAGTTGGTTTGTGTGTTCTTCCCCTATTGAGATTCTCTTGGGAAAAGTGGAAAATGGAGGAAATTTGTGTTCCTTATTGTTGTTGTTAATGGTTATTCATTAGATTGAAATTTAAATTGTATACAATTCTTTCCTCCATCTCTGGAGCTGGTTTCCTATACACAGGACTTACATACATAGCTTACTTCCTCTGAGGCTAAAAAGGCTTGTTGTTACATAGAGCAGAGAAGGTGACTTCCATCATGCCTTTCCCCCTTCCCACAACAATCTCTACTGATGAGCATGACTAGATAATCATTGACACCTTTGATTTTCCTACACTAAATTTTTAGTTACTTTTCTCCAAATCTCTTTCATTTTGGCATTCATGGAATCTAAAGCTAAGAGAGACCATAGATGACATATATACAAGATCCTAATTTTTGTCAAGGAGGAAACCAGGCACCAAAGAAAACTGATGCACAAGGTCCCATAAGTACAAAGTAGCAGAGCTAGAGTAAGAATGCGGGTTCCCATTTAGAAGTGGCAGAGTAAGCAGTAAATCATCATAACTCCTCCATATTTACCTCCAAACAACCATAAACTAGCATCCCCAAACAAATCCTGGAACAACAGAACCAGCAAAAAAGATGGGGTGAAACACGCCTTGAGACCAAGAAACTTAGAAGATTGGCAGGAAAGGTCTGTCTCGGATAAAAGAGCAGCACAATCCAGGACAGGAAGCAGCCCAGCAAGCCAACAGTAAATCCCACCTCAGCAAACCAGTAGTGGATTATGAGCCCTAGTGTGGTGGATAAGACAAATGTCAATGCCAGGACCTTCCCCCTACCCCTAACCCCCACCCCCTGCCACCTGCCTCAGCATAGCCAGGTGAATAGGCAGACTCAAGCTTTGAGAACTGCCACATGCTTCAGCATAGCCCCAGACAAATGGGCAACTTCCAGTGGCCAAACATTCATGTGCTTCAGTGTAGCCCCAGACAAACAGGTAAATGCCAACTCTATGGGTGCCTAAGCAAATGGGCAGTCACCAATGCTCCAAACACCACCACTAGGACCCTGGGTCAGCAACAAGTAAGCCACCAGACCTAGTACTACAGCCTCCAACAGCTCTAGTCACCCCCACATCTCCTCAACACAGCACCAGACACAGGGTCCCCCCTGGGTCTCAGGGCAACATCAGTGCAGCACCAGGTAAACAACCAGGACCTGCAGCCCCTGGCACAAGAAGTCTGAGACAATGCCCCATCCACCCTGGAACCAGAGCACTAATTTACAAGAAAGTAAAAAAGGTAAAAAAAAAAAATTAAGTAAAAACCACCACCAACAATAAAATCTGACTACAGAAAGTTATTATGATATTAGGGAAGACCAAAGCACAACCTCAGAAGAGAACAAAATCCCAAAGGAAAAATGTTACTATTAGGCCCATCAAGAACTCATGGAAGAGCTCAAAAAGGAGCTTAAAAAATCATATAAGAGTTAGAAGAAAAAATGGGGAAATCAATGAGAGTAATGCAAGAGAATTATGAAAAAAGAGTCAAGAGGTTGGAAAAAGAAAACAGCTGATTAAAAATTGGAATTGGCCTACTGGAAAAGGAGATACAAAAGGTAACTGAGGAAAACAACTCCTTAAAAATTAGAATTGGGCAAGTGGAAGCTAATGACTCTACAGGACATCGAGAATCAATCAAACAAATTCAAAAGAATGAAAAAAAAATGGAAGAAAATATAAAGTACCTTGTGAGAAAAACAACTGACTTGGAAAATAGATGCAGGAGAGACAATATCAGAATCATTGGAAAATAAAGGAAAATTGCCCTGATGTCCCAGAACCAGGGGGTAAAATAGTCATTGAAACAATTTGCCAATCACCTCAGGAAAGAGATCCCCAAATAAAAACTCCAAGGAACATTACAGTCAAATTTCAGAACTATCAGGTCAAGAACAATACTACAGCTGACCAGAAAGAAAAAATTCAAATACTGGGGTGCCGCAGTCAGGATTACACAGGATTTGGCAGCTATACCCTTTAAAGTTTGGAGGTCCTGGAACATGATATTCCAGAGGACAAAGGAGCTAACACTACAATCAAGAATAACTTTCCAGGCAAAATTAAGCATAATGCATCAAGGGGGAAAAAATGGTCATTTGATGATATAGAAGGATTTCAAGCTTTCATAAAAGGAACACCAGAATTAGACCAAAAATTGGATCTCCAATATCAAGACCCAACAGAAGCATAAACAGGTAAAAAGGGAAAAGAAAACATAAGGGATTTAATAGAACTTAACTGGTTACATTCCTACATGGGAAGATGATGCTTATAATTCTTAAAAATAGTATCACAGTACAGCTAGAAGGAATATGCATAAATAGAAGGTATGGGTATGAAGTGAATTTGAGAGAATGACAAAAAAAATAAGGAATGAGAAAGAAGAGTACACTGGGTGCAGAAGGAAGGGACAGGTAGAATGGGGTAAACTACTTCACATGAAGAGGCACAAAAGACATATTACAGTGTAGGGGAAGACGGAAGGGTGGGTGATGGACATTGCTTGAACCTTACTCTCACCTGTATTGTCTTAAAGAGGGAATAGCACATACAATCAGTTGAATATAGAAATCTATCTTGTCCAACAGGAAAGTAGGAGGGGAGGAGATTAAGTAAAGGGGATGGGGGGACTGACAAAAGAGAGGCAGATTGAGGAAGGTGGTAGACAAAAGCAAAACACTGGTGAAGAGGAAAAGGGTGAAAGGAGAGAGAGGACAAACAGGAGGAAGAGTAGGATGGAAGGAAATACACAGGTAGTAATCATAACTGTGAATATAAATGGGATGAACTCTCTCATAAAATGAAAGTAGATAGCAGAATGAATTAAAAACCAGAATCCTACAATATACTGCTTACAAGAATCACATTTAAAGAAGAGAGATACATACAGAATAAAGATAAAAGGTTGGAGCAGAATCTATTATCCTTTAGCTGAAGAAAAAAGAAAGCAGGGGTAGCAATCCTGATCTTAAACAAAGTAAAAGCAAAAGTAGACCCAATTAAAAGAGATAAGAAAGGAAACTACATCTTGCTAAAAGGTACCATAGACAATAAAGCAATATCAGTACTCAACATATATGTACCAAGTAGCGTAGCATTCAAATTCTTAAAGGATAAGTTAAGTGAGTTGCAGGAATAGACAGCAAAACTATATTAGTGGGAAACTTCACCTATCCCTTCTCAGAACTCAATAAATCTGACCAAAAATTAAGCAAGAAAGAAACTAAGGACTTAAATATTAGAAAAGTTAGATATGACAGAACTTTGGAGAAAACTGAATGGGAACAGAAGGGAATATACATTTTCCCAGGGGCATATGGCATCTACACAAAAATTGACCAGGTAATAGGGCATAAAATCCTTAAAATCAAATTCAGAAAGGCAAAAATGTTAGATGTATTCTTTTCAGATCATAATGCAATAAGTAATAAAGGACCAAGAAAAGATAGGCTAAAAATTATGGGGAAAATAAATAATCTAATCCTAAAGAATGAGTAGGTCAAAGAGCAAATCATAGAAACAATCAATAATCTCATCAAAGAAAATGACAACAATAAGACAACATATTAAAATTTATGGGATGCAGCTAAAGTAGGTAATTGAGGGAAATTTGTTTCTCTAAATTTTTACATAGACAAAACAGAAAAAGAACAGATCAATAAATTGGGCACACAACTAAAAAAATTAGAGAAAGAACAAATTAAAAATTATCAATTAAGCCCCAAATTGGAAATCAAAGGTGAGATTAATAAGATTGAAAGTTTTAAAAAAAATTGTTGAACTAATAAGTATAGCTAGGAGCTGATTTTATCAAAAGAAAAGAAAAACAATAAGATAGATAAGCCATTCGTTAGTTTGACTTTATAAAAAAAGAAAACCAAATGTTTGGTATCAAAAATGAAAAGGGTGAAATCACCAGTGATGAAGAAGAAATTAAAGCAATCATTAGGAAATATTTTGCCCAATTACATGACAATAAATCTGACAATCTGAGTACCTAGATTAACAGAATTAACAACATTGTATGAATGCTTCAGTTCTCTGCAACACAGTAATCCAAAACAAGTACAAATGACTAATGCTGTCCACACTCAGATAAAGAACTGAAGGACTCTGAATGCAAATGGAAGCGTTTTTTTTTTCACTTACTTTATTCACTTACAATGAATAGAGCACCTTCCCTGGAGTCAGGAGGACCCGAGTACAAATACAACCTCAGACACTTGATTAGCTGTGTGACCTTGGGCAAGTCACTTAACCCCAATTGCCTTGCCTTCCTCCCCTCCATTTCTTCTTTCACAACTGTGACTAATGTAGAAATATGTTCTACATGTATAACCTATATCAAATTGCCTCCATTTTCAGAAGAGGGGAGGAGAGGGAGAAAGAAAATTTTGGAATTCAAAATCCTGGAAAAATGAATGCTAAAATTGTTTTGAAATGTAATTGGGGGAAAAATAAAATACTGTTAAAAAAAGAAGAACAATGCAGGTCCCTTCAACCCAGAGAATTAGACCACACTGCCTATTCCAATTCAGATTTTTTTTAAAAGAGAATATCATAGTGAAAAAGATCAAAAAGTCGATCATCAAAGCTCTAAAGGAATGGTAATGAGCAAAATAATCGAATTGGAGAAAAACACATTTTTCCCTCAGATACTTCATTCACTTAATGAATGTTTTATTAAAGGACCTACTGTAGTCAAGAAACCATGCTAGGTATTTAGGTCAGACAAAAATCAATGAGCCATGATTATTTGTCTGCCTAAAATTCTTGAATATCCCTCTCTTTTCTTCTTCCCAATTCCTTCCATTCCATCAGTGTCTACCCTCCAAGGTCCAAGTCAAATGCTACTTTTTTTCCATCACTTTTCTCTTATTTTTAGTCCAACCCTATCTTCTTAAGGTAAATCATAGACAGATAGACCCTATCTAGATCTCTCACTTCTCTGAATTTTTATAATACTTCGGGTCTTGGAAAAAGGAAGCAGGATGACCTCAGGCCTAAAATGAGACCATAAATAGAGGCAAGTTATTGAGGTTCTGAAGAAAATTAAATTTCCAGTGGTTACAAGGAGGAATGTGACAGGGAGTTGATGAGGGATGTATAAAAGAATACCCAAGCAGTAATAAGAGACCAACTGAGGTTTATATAATATGGATTTCTCATCAATTCAATTAATCAAGTATTCTGATTTTCTCCAAATAATGGCTGGCAGCTTAGAAGTATAAATGGGGAACAGAGTTGGTAGGGAAGGCTTACTCAGTGTTGGGGATTAACTTGACAGATGTGATGGAAGGTCAAGGTGGCAAGTGATTCTAAGAGGCTAGTAAGAACACCATTGAAATGACAGACCCTAGAGTTCATCTTATCCTAGAGATAAGAGCAGCTAAAAGAATAGTTATCTGCCTTTCATGTCTCCAGTATTCTCCCAGAAGGGCCCTTAGAGAAGGCAAAACCCCTCAGGATGTCCTATGCCAGACATACGGGAGAGGCAAAGGGGGAGGGTGGTGTCAATATCATTCATGTTGGAATTTATCCCCATGTCATATTGCCATTTCTCCCTGGCTTCCTAAATACACATATGGTAGCCAGGTGAAGTCAGATGTTAGAAGAGTTTATGTCACTTTCACCCACTTGCCAAGATGTGCGTTACCAAAGGGTGTTGAGGAGAAGCAATCACCTAGGCAACTGGGGGACAGCATCCACTGGGGCCACCTCCCTGATGGGTAACACATGGAGAGGAGAGCTGGAGAAGGTCCTCTTCAGGAAATCTTGAAGGAGTCATGGCATATGGCTGTGGGTATACGGGTATAGTGGGCAATGCACTTAGTTGGGAGCCACAAGTCTCTGTTTCCTTTGCTGGTTTTACCATTAATCTCTTACGTTTCTCTAAAATCCCTATCATTTTGTCTTTTATTGTGCCCAATTTTTGCTTGAAATTTTCCCTTGATATTTTTAGTTTTCTTGAAAACATCTTTTGTCTTTCCCATTCTATTGTTTTCTTTCATTTCTTTGCATTGCTCAATTAAGAAAACTTTCTTATCTCTCATTACTATCTTGGGAATATTGCATTCAGTTGGGTATATTGGTATATCTTTCACTTTCTCCTTTATGTTTCACTTTCCTTCTTTTCTCAGCTATTTGTAAAGCCTCATCAGACAGTTATTTTGCTTTTTTGCTCTTCTTTTTCTTTGGAATATTTTCTGGTTTTGCCATCTGTACAATTGTGAACTTTTATTCATAGTTCGTTAGGCATGCTATCTACAAGATCTAATCCCTTAAATTTACTCATCACCTCCACTTCATATTTCATAAGGAATGTTTTTTAGGTCATACCTATATGTTCTGATGGTTTTTCCTACTTTCTTCAATTTCAGCCTGAATTTTGCAATAAGAAGCCCATGATCTGAGCTACAATCAGCTAGCTGTAGGTCTTGTTTCAACTGATTTTATAGTTTTTCTGCCTGTGGCTGCAAATTCTGTAATCAATCTGATTTCTATATTGATCATCGATGTCCATGTGTAGAGTGTCCTTTTGGGTTGTTGAAAAAGAGTATTTACTATTACCAGTGAGTTATCTTGCCAAAACTCTATAGTTTCATTTTGTTTTGTTTTGTTTTTCCTTCTATCTTTCAAATTGTGGTTCTGGATAAGACTTTTAAGAGTCCCTTGGACAGCAAAGAGATCAAATAAGTCAATATTTAAAGAAATTAGTTCAGGCCATTCATTGGAAGGTCACATACTGAAGCCAAATCTTAAATACTTTGACCACATAGTGAGAAGATGGGCCTCATTGAAAAAGACCCTGATGTTGGGAAAGGGGAACAGTAGAGGACAAGAAGGATGGATAGTGTCGTGGAAACATGAATATTAATTTGGACAGACTTCAGGATACAGCGGAAGACAGAAGGGCCTGGCACACTATGGTCCATGGAGTCATGAAGAATGAGAATTGACTAAACAACAACAAACCTGTATAGCCTTGGGCAACTCGATTTTTCCTGGACCCCAGCCTGTTCATTTATAAATGTAAGTAATTGAGGAAAGCAACCTAGAGGTCCATTTTAGATTATGAAGAGTCATCTAAAAGGGCATAGCACAAGAGAGAAACAGGAGATCTGGTCCCCTTTTTTGTTCCCTGGCTTTCTAAGTACAGGTAAATGTACTGAAACACTGAAAATTACCTTTCAGTACATTGATACATGTATGATCTCACCAGTCCGGCTACTTGTGCAGATCAAAATGCATCCAAATTCTCACTTTCTATAATTGTTCACCATGTTTTTCTATAAATTCACCATAAAAAATCCACCCAGTAAGCTAGAGGCCTTCCTATGGTTTATTTACTATTCAATACATAACAACACACCCTTGGACTACCATTAATTAGCCTCCACTCTTGCTGCATATCCAGCTCCATCACCCCAACTTTTCTGGTCATTTAATTTCTGTTTGATGCTATCTTGTATAACACTTCCTGTGTACAAGTCCTCCTTTTAACAAGATGCAGTCTACTTATATCCACCAAAGTTATTTTCATATTTTTCTTCACCCAAATCTTGATTCCAAATTATCACCCTGGTAATGTTATGGCCCTAATGCAGGAAAACAGAGGAAGCCTGGAAACAGGTGAAGACCATATGGGCCTTCTGGACTGACCCTCTTCTGGCTGCTTTTAATCTCACCTTCCTGGTTTCCCCTCCAGGTCCCAGAATCCCCTTCCCCTCCAGATGTAGGGGAGCCCTGTCTCCCCTGATCTCATTAAATCTCTGTGGCTCAATTGCCTTCTCTGACAACTTTCTCTGCATGTTTATTACCTTCTGTGAGGAGCAGCCACCATATGGACAAGTCACTGAGTGATTTCCAGGCTCCTTGAGAGGCCACACATCTTGAAGTGCTATAAAATCCCAGACTCCTTGAGCTGGCAGGACCCTTGAAAGGTCATCTCTGCTATCCTCCTGCCTCCAGCAGTGAGGTGTCAGAAAGCCAGAACAGTAGAGCTGGACAGGAGACTAGAATTCATCTAGTCCAGGGTTCTCAAGCTTTTCTGTGCATCAAAGACCCTATTGGCAGTCTGGTGGAGTCTAGGGACCCTCCCTTGGAATGAGATTTTTAAATGCATAAAAGGAAATATGTAGGATTACAAAGAAAATCAGATATATCAAAATGCAGTTATCAATTTTTGTTTTTGTTTTTTGGGGTTATTCTTTTTTTAAGTTCACGGACCCCAAGTTAAGATACCCTTTCAATGATACAATTGAAGAAGCTTAGAAAGGCAAAGAGCCCTGCCTCAGATCACAAAAAAACATAGAGGGAAATTGAACCTGGTCTGGTCTCTAAGTCTGAAGTTATTTCCTCCATATTTATACACTAATAACACATATATATGAATTCCTCTAACTGTTCTGTGAGATTTTCAAGTAAACGGATACCAGTCTCTTTACTCCCTTCCTCTTTCTCCCCTCTTTCTCCATTATATACATATATACATACATATATATATATATATATATATATATATACACACACACACACATATATATATACATATACATACAGATATATATATACACGTACATCTATGTATGAATGTATCTATACGTGTATACAGATAAATATATGTATATGTATATTTATGATGGTTACTGTCCTTTGTTCTTGAAGATCACCAAAATGTCATCAAACATCACAATGTGTCCAACTGTGGCTGATCAGACCAGCATGAGCTCTGAAGGCTCTACCACAGGTTGGGCACAAAGAGTCCATATGAACATTTGGATATATGTGTGTGTATGTGTATGTATATGTATGTGCATATGTATATATATAATGTGTGTATGCATATATGTATATACATACACATATACATATCCCTATATATAAAAATATTTTATAATATATAATTATATATCATAATATTATGATAATATATAATATAATTATATATGATATGAGTTATATATTATATGTAATTATATAATATATAAAATATTACTTGTTTTATCTAAGATAAAGTCTGTTTTATGCCATTTTTGTATTTTATGTGTTTGTATATATCTAATTTATGCATTTATATAATTTGTTTTACCTAATAAAAGCTTCTAGAATTATTTTTTTAGAATCAGAAGAGACTTTAGAGGCCATCCAATCCAATCTCTTTGTTGTGTAGTGAGGGAGTCACAGTTCAGTGAGGTGAGAGGATCTATCACAGGCAGTAAATATCAGACTGGAGCTTGTCTGTGAAACAGAAAGTTACTCATTGGACTAAAAGAATCATGAAGACTGAATGATGCCCTGAAACCCAGCTCTCACCCAGGAGCAAGGCTGGGTTGCACACATTGAGAGACAGACCCAGGCCTTCTCTTCCTCCGTTCTTGAGATTCTGCACTGGGTAGGACCTTCGAGGTCGTTGTTGTCCTTGCTGAACAGGTACAAACCACAACCATGTTTTCTGTGCTTCTCATTCACTGGACTTGTCCTTTATCCACCCTCTCCTTTTGACATTTTCCATTTCTTTCATCGGAAGCCATCTCCTCCATGGACAGCTTCCTAGACTTCACCCTCCCCTCCTCTGCCAGGGTGTGAGTGATCTCTCTCCTGTTACATTTCTCCTTGCGTTATACCTGGATCTTTGTACTTAGCACACCCTCCCTTACATCATAGTTACTTATGTGGGCTGCTTTCTTCCTAGTCAACTTCCTGAGCTCAGGGCCCAAACCGATCTATTCTTAAATCCCCGGAGCCCAAGCACAATGCCTTGCTCATAGCAAATGCTTAATAAGGATTTGTGGAACGGCATTGGATTTTTCTTTAGGGTGCGACTTTGAACCGTTCTCACCTCTCTGAGTCATGTTTTCCAGATCTATAAATGAAGGGATAAGATGAGATGATCTCCAAGACATAATAGTTGGATCTATTTAGATTAGTCTAAATACATATTCATAAATATACATATTTATATCCAGCTATTATGCCTTTGGGCAAGTCACTTAACCATGTTTGTTTCAGTTCCTCCTTGGTAAAATGAGCTGGGGAAGGAAATGACAAACCTCCCCAGCGTCTTTGCCGAGAAAACCCCAAGCGGAATCGCAAAGAATCAAAAATGACTGAAAAGTGAAACAACAACAACAATAATTGTACCTTTATCTCCCTTTTCTACTGACTGCAAATCAGGATGGTCAACATGCATTTATTAGGCACCTACTGCATTAAGCACTGTGTTAAGAAGTTAGTATATAAGCACCGGCCCTGGAGTCAGGAGGACCTGAGTTCAAATTCGGCCTCAGACACTTAACATTTACTAGCCATGTGACCTTGGGCAAGTCACTTAACCCCAATTGCCCTGCCTTCCCCTCTCCAGAAAAGACAAAAAAAAATAATTGAGTATATAAAGAAAGGTTAACAACAAAACAATCTCTGCTCTCAAGAAACCCACAGTCTAATGGGAGAGACAATATGTAAACAACTATCTAAAAGCAAGATGTGTATGCAGGTGCATTTAAATATTTTTTTATATAATGTATTATATATAATAAATGTATTTAAATATATGCATGTGTACATTTACATGTATATATCTATATGTAATAATATGTATATTATGCACACACAATATATAGCAGAGAGAGTTTAACTGGCATTATTAATATTTTCTCCATCACTTGGCAGCCCCCTTAAGTGCTAGTGAGAAACAAAGAAAATATTAATAATTCAGATTCAACTTGAAAGTATTTTATGTATGCTTCTGTGGGGTGAGTGTGGGGAGAGCTGGTTGTTAAACATTTACCAACACACCTATGTTTCTAGCAGAAGGTGAGATTTTGTTGTTTGTTGTTGTTCATCCTCTGTTCTCCCAGAGGACCAATGACTTCAGGAGGGTGATGTCTTGACTTGCAAATGAATTAGACTTAAGTGAGGCCAAGCTGTGCAAAGTCACCAGCCTCACTCTCTCCTCCAGAGTCATCGGAGTACATTGGCAAGACATAGGTCAGGATGACTGGTAATTTTAGCTGGGACAGGAAGGAAACAGGAGGCAGAAATGAGAAGGGAATACAATCTAGGCATGGGGGACAGCCATATAAACCATGTAAGAAAATGTCTATAGTTGAGAGATGGAGGGTCTTATGTGAGGAGCAGTAAAGAGGCCAGAGCAGCTGGATGGTAGAGAGTGTGCAAAGTAGGAAAACTGGGCGAAATAGGAATGGGCCAGGTTATGAAGGGAGGTTGTGAAGGTCCTCAAGGTTCAGAGAGAGATCTCTCATGAACCTTTCCCCATTTCCCACTCCCCCCCAACAAACAGAGAGCAGGGGGTGCATGTGTATGAGAAAGAAATAGCCAAAGGAGAAACAAAGGACTTCATAGTTAGAAAGGAAACTGGTGACTGCCTAACTGGACCCCTTCATTTTGTAGAGGGAGGACCTGAGACCCAGAGACATGAAACGCTAGAATTCGAATACTATGTTCTCTAACTTCAGATCTGTCTATACTTTTTACCTTACTAAAAACAGCTTTATCTAAAGGGTCCTTTTCTTTTCTTGTCTTTCTTTTTTTTTTTTTAATTTAATTTATTTATTTTCTTGTTTACATCACTCATTTCCATGAGATTTTGAGTAACAAATTTTGGAGGATCCTTTTCATGTGTAAGTCAGAAGATTCTAAGAGATAAGAGCTGGGAGCCAAGAAAATCATCAAGTTCAAGCCTCTCATTTTGAAGTTGGAGAAGCTGAGGACTAAGGTGATGGCTTGACCTGTTCAAGGTCACACAGATAAGATCTGGGCTGGAATAATAATTATAATAATAATTGCTAGTACCATTTTATCCTCACAACAACGCTGGGAGGCAAGTACTATTATTACTCCCCCATTCAACAGATAAGGTAACTGAGGCAGAGAGAGGTTAAGTGACCCACCCAGCATTACACAGCTAGGAAGTGTCTGAATCTGGATTTGAACTCAGATCCTCCTGACTCCGGGTCTAACCTTCTATCCAACATGCCATTTAGCTGCTAAGTAGATCCTGGAAGTTTTTATGATTGGTTTGCACTTGACCGTGTTACCTTTCCTATAATGCCCTGGCTTTGGGTCATAAAATACAGATTCAAATCCCAGCCTTGCCATTGACTGCTTAAGAAACTCACTGATCTTTGTCAGAAGTATTTCCTCTTGCCCCTGGACCAGATTGCCTTTAAGGTCTCTCAGTTTAAGAGTCCACGCTCCTATGAACCAAAGAGTTAAGACTTGTTCCCTTTCTTAACAGAAATTGTCATCTAATATGAGAATAAAACTCAAACACAGGTAAGGACCCTGGTGCCATGGAGGGAAAAAAGGATGATAGTGAGGAAATTCAGAGGATCTGGATTAAAACCTGTCTGATACTTTCTGCCCATGTGACCCTGGACACATCATTTAATCTTCCTAAGTCTTATTTTCTCCACTTGTAAAATTTGGGCATTGGACTCTGAGGTCTCTTCCAGCCTTACATCTATGATCCCAAGATAAAAGTGCTGGATTTAGAGTCAGAAACTCTGAGTTCAGATCTCAGGCCTGATATTTACTACTGTCTATGTGTGCTTAGACATAACACCTAAATTCTTTGGTCTCCAGTTTTCTCAGCTGTGAAATTGGGTGGGGGGGGGGGGTTGACCAGATGACCCCTAAGGTCCCTTCTAGATGTGAGTATTAATATACAATACATGATAAATGTCTAAGTGGGGCTCAAATAATATGCTATGCTAGGTCTGATGGAGCTAGGAGCACAATGTAGGCTGGGCAGTGTTCATTTTCTGTTACCCTACACTCCAGGCCAAGCTTCAGGGCCAGATATTTCCAGGACAGTCTTTGTTTGTAACTGAGAGAAGGAAGACAGGCAGGGTGGGGTGCTCAGACCTGAGACACTGTGGGTGGGAAGGGTTTCCAGGAGAACACAGACAGTGTGATTAGCTCAGCTGGTCAGAAACTAATGCTAATGAGGTTAAGGTCAGAAGTTCCAGCCAGGCACGGAGATCACTCTGTTCTGGGTGGCCACAGACGGCACCCTGTTCATCTTATAAAAAATTTGTCATTGACCCCAACCGGGACCCAGTGAGAGCTGGAAAGGACTATAGATATCATTTAATCTCACAAAACCAAAGCCCAAAGAAGTGAAATGACTTACCCATGGCCACACAAAGAGTAAATAACAGACGCAAAATTTTCTAAGCCCTCTCCTCCGGTGGCTTTGCTACATCCACCACATTGAAAAATGAGGATGTTTCAGGGTAAATCCCAATGCACTGCTGGAAAAAACAACTCAGAGCCCAAACTGGTCACAATGGTTGGTCAGCAGTAACACCTCCTGGTTAAAGAACAGCACACCAAAAGCGATCCCAGGCTTAGGTTTTCCTTCTGATTGCCATGGTCTGGAACATCTTGTAACAACAGCCTCAGGAGCTGCCAGGAGTCCCTTTTCCTAGGAATTCTATAACAAGCTAGGACTTGCTGATTGCCCGTTGCTAGCCGCTTTGATGGTTTCAGCATCCTCTTGCTCAGATATTCCAATATTGGTTATTTCCATGATTCTAACTTCCCATATTTTCTCTCTTCCCTACCACATTATGAGATCCAGGGTCTGCCCCAGTATCTTGCCCAGAACTCTTAACAGCTGCGGGCGAGTGGCGTGTCCTCACTCAAAGCCAGCTTGTTTTTCTTATTTGTGTTCTTGCTTTTGGAAAGGCTGGAAAGATTCATTTGCATGATTCAAGAAACAACTAGGTATGGAACATAGTGGAAAAAATACTGACCTGGGAGTCAGGAAACCTGGATTCTTGTTCCAGTTCTGTTACGTGCTATATGGACTCTTCGATAAATCATTTCCCTATCTGGGCCCATTTTCTGCTCTCTCATAGGAGATAGCTGGACTAAGTGACCTCTGAGGTTCCTTCCTGTTGTAACATTCTATGACCGTAAAGCCGAAGTTCTTAAATTTTAATTGTGTCGTGGAAACAAAATCTTTTGGTGCTGGTGAAGCTTCTTAACTCCCATCAGAAACATATTTTTAAATGCATTAAATACAATGCATAGAATTGCAAAAGAAACCAATCTTATCAAAATATAAAACGTGATTTTTTTCCCCCATCCAAATTCATGTGGAGTCCCTGAATTCTATATATCCGCGATTCTCAACCTGTGGGTCGCGACCCCTTTTGGGGGGGGGGGTCAAACGACCCTTTCACAGGGGTCAAAGGGGTCGCCTAAGACCATTGGAAAACACATATTTCCGATGGTGTTAGGAACTGAGACACTGCTCTTCTATCCGTCTCTAGGCGGGTCCGCCCACATGCAGATAAGCACACATAATGGTATTAAAGGGTCTCGGCATTAGGAAGGTTGAGAACCACTGCTATGTATGAACCCCAGCGGACACTAGGTTAAGAAACCCTGATCGATGTTATGAGAGTAGTTTTATATTTATGTTTTTAGTTTGCCAGAATTTATATGTCCATGCGAATTCAATTGAATTTAGTGGATATTTCTTAAATACCGACTAGAAGTCAGGCATGGGGAGATGCTGACGACAAAACTAAATGAAGGAGTTTATATTCTTCAAAATGGTTATTTTCAGCTAGGTGGCCCAAAGGGGACTTTGAGTAAGGAAATTGACTTTGAATCCTACCTTAGACATTTCCTTATTATGTGACCCTGGGTACTTCATGTAAATTCAGTCTTTCTCAGTTTCCTTATCTGTAAAGGCATAAAATTAGCACCTAGCTCTCAGGGTTCTTGCAGGAATAAGGAGACATTATTTGTAAAGAGTTTTCCAAACCTTAAAATATTATATAAATGCTAGTTATTGTTATTATTATTTCCCTTCAAAATAGTAGTATTTCAACGATTATATTATTGCCAGACATTTAATAAATTTTTCCTATATAATTCTCCAATATCCTTTTGAAGATATTTAATGGTCATAAGATTGACAGAAAGGTACTGAGGATACAAGGTCATGCTGCCTTTGCTGATTTCAAAATAGTAGTTGATTAGCAAAGCAAAAGACAGATTTGTGTACATGCTAAGATCATGCTGGATTCCCCAATGCCTTTGAGATCAATTTGGTCAAGTACTCTCTCTATCAACCATTACCAAGTAAAGTATAAAACAGAAAAGGCTCCATCAAGTTATTCCCCATTGCCGTGAAAAATGCCTTGAACAGATCAATTTGAAATCCCAATTATGACAATGGATAGATTGATTTGATTTTTACATAAAAAGTTTTCAGAGCCATCCATGTGAAAAAAGGTGAATGAAAGGTCAAAAACAAGATTTTTAGTCAGAAAAAAATAGGACTAATGATTAAATAAAATGACTGGTAAAATGGCTTGGAAGGTGATTACCAAAAAGAATCTCCACAAGTGTTTTGAGTGAAAACCACAATTGGAATAAGTTTATGACTTCCTAAGGTGACTACTTTGAAGAAGACAGCACTCATTTGGATATAAAAACCCTGGTTCATTAGAACCAAATACGTGAATACCTGTTCTTATCTCACTACTTTGGTTTCTCATATCCTGCTTTCCCTGGTGTAGTAGTATCTCACTAATCTTTCTGCATCAGCATTTAATTTGGCTTATATATATCAACAGTTTCTATCTATTTATCTTCACTTTAGTCACTAAGAGTGATTGTCTCAGCGATTCCATTAGGTTATGCCTACACCACAACAAACACTGGAAAAATTCATCTGATAAAAATCCAAATGTTTTATACACACAGAAAGAGATTGAATTTTCTCTCAGAATCAACAACTTGTTTTGTTCATGGGAAGACCCAGCCTTGGAGGTTTCAGAATTGATCATTTCCTAGAGGCAGCTATTTGGGAGGCTGGTTTATTGAGTAGGAAGGATAAAGGCTTTCAAGGATGACCCAAAGAGCAAAATTATAAGCTCTTGTCCCCAAAGTCTCTTTCCTCTCTGGTGTAGATTAGCTTTCTCATCTATGGAGAACTGCTTCTTGCCACCTGGGAAATGGTAAGGATTAAAGAGAGTTTAGCTAATGACTGACTGAGCCCTTGGCAGTAAGAATACTGTGTGAGTACTAAGATTAGGTCCAGGTCAGAACCTAACACTTGAGTGCCTGCAGCTGAGAGCTGTCTGTTGACTCCATATAGTATCTGGATGATAAAATTTACAATGTGTTCTGACATCCGTAAAAACATGGAAGAGGGGAAGGCAGAGACATAAATAATATCTCTCTTATTCCCTGACCTTGCAGATGTCTGAGAAATCTCTCTCTCTCTCTCCCTCTCTCTCTCTCTCTCTCTCTCTCTC
>CM053580.1:57880068-57898861 GCA_028627135.1 Pseudochirops cupreus | reverse complement strand
GTGGAAATTAAGGGGGATGCCCGTCAATCAAAGAATGGCTAAATACGGTAAATAATAATTATTGTTGTTATTGAGACACAGTGTGTCCCAAAAGTCTTAGTACGGTTTTAAGCTTTAAGAGTTTTAAACTTGGCTGATACTTTAAGGTCTCGTGGTTTGGAAGTACAATCAGAAGCAGAACATCTGAGAGGGGAATAGGGGAGAGGAACATATGGGAACATTCCACCCGGGACGGCCCTACTCCCCCACTCCTCTAGTGACATTCCACTGAATTCCTCTGTATTCTTCCATCCCATCTTACCTAGATCTGGAACATCATCTCCACTGTCAGAATTTTATTCTCACCCCACCTTGAATGTACTCTGATCTCTACCACTCTTGGGAGTCCTGAAAGACCACAGAACCAATAATAAAATTAAAAGCAATAGCGAGCATTTATTTCCGGTCGTTTTTCATAGAGATGATCTCATTTGATCTTCCCAACAACTCTGGGAAGTAGGTACTATTATTATCCCCATTTTATGATTAGGAAAAAGACAGGGAGCTAAAATGACTTGCCCAGGGTCACACAGCTAGCAAGAGTCTGAGGCCAGATGTGAACTCAGATCAAGTGTGCCACTTTAGCCGCTCCCCACTAGTGAGAATACTTGGGGGAAGAAAGGACGAAGTCTCCTCTGCCTCCCCCCCATCCCTGAGGGTTTAGGCTTGGTGTCTCCCTTACACACCTACATGAAGGTGTTCTGTCTTCTACCCACCTAGTTATCAGCCCCGATTCACTCTGCCTCTCTAAGCACAGGCTCCAAATGGATGCACAGAAGAGAAGGTGGCAGGAGCATCTGGTAGCACCCCTTGTCCCAACATTACAGAAGAGGGCTCTGCCATCAGCAGCCAAAGATAGGAAAAAACCAGGGGCCACAGTCAGAAAGAAAGGCAGAATATCACATCAAGGGGTCCTAGTTGCTAAAGGCATATGCCAGGCAGATCAAGACTTTTCAAATAGTAAGCAAAGAAGGCTCTTTGTTCCCCCAAGGCTGCATCCTATTAGGTGATGGTACACTGTTTTCCATCAGCTGCCTATGAATTAGAGTCCATCTGGTTCTGTGGTGTCCTTCTACTGTCTTTAAAATATTTGTTCTCATTTCTTTGCAGGGGCACAAAGTAACCTGGCTGGCTGTTAAACCCCTGCCAAGGCCAGAGTAGGGTCTGTCACAGTCCAGGAAAGCCCAAAATAGCTCAGACCTAGCAGGACAAGACTCCTGGCTCCATGCTACAAGGAGGGGATTATGCAAAGTCCTGCTGCCTGGAGACAGCAGGCCGGATGAGACGACCTCCACTAGTCTCTGTCCAATCCTCTGTCTATAATATCTGATATTGTTTGGACTTTAAGGTTTGCAAAGCGCTTTCTTCCTCATAACCTTGGGAAGTAGGTAAAGTACTATTATCCCCATTCTTCAGAAAAGGTTAAAATGTTCAATGACCTACCCAGGGTTACAAGGCTCATGCATATCTGAAGAAGGATTTGAATCTAGGTCTCCTGACTCCAAGCCAAGTATTCTAGGATCATAGATCTGGAGGTGGAAGGGACCTCAGGGGTTAGTTATCTATTTCAAACTTCTTATTTTAAAGATAAGGAAAACTAGGCCAAGGAGTGTAAGTGACATCTCCAATGTCACACAGGTACTAAGCATAAGGGGTGGGGGGGTTTGGAACCTGGGCCCTCTAATTCCAACATCTCTAAGTTCCATTATACTTACTTTGAATAATTTAGCTCTGCCAGGCCTCAGCATCCTCATATGTTTAATGGGAATTTAAATTAAATACTATGAATAGTATTATACTGTATTATATTATACTATACTATATTATTGTTTTTCAGTCATGTCCAACTCTTCCTGACACCATTGGGGATTTTTTTTGGCAAAGATACTGGAGTGATTTGCCATGTCCTTCTCCAGTTCATTTTACAGAGTGGGAAACTGAGGCAAACAGGGTTTGCCCAGAGTCCCATAGCTATTAAGTGTCTGAGGCTGGATTTGAACTCACAAAGATGAGTCTTCCCAACTCCAGGCTCTCTACATTATACTATAATACACTCTTATACTACTTGCATAGGGCTGTTGCTCTATAGTAAGAGAAAGCATAACATAATGGAAAAAATGCCATATTTGAAGTCCAAGGATCTGGGATTGACTCTCAGCTTTATTGCATAAGCTTTGATGGGTCTTTTTCCTCATGAGATCCTCAGTTTCTTCCTTTTAAAAATGAAGGGGTTGGGGGCAGCTAGTTGGCACAGTGAATAGAGCACCGACCCTGGAGTCAGGAGGACCAGAGTTCAAATCCAGCCTCAGACACTTAACACTTACTAGCTGTGTGACCAGGGGCAAGTCACTTAACCCCAATTGCCCTACCTTCCCCCGCTCCAAAAAGAAAAAAAAAATGAGGGGTTGGACTAACTAATTGGGAAGGTCCCTTCCATCATCACTGGTGGTACCCCAAACATGGAACTCTCTCCTTTCTTATATCTGTCTCCTGGATTCCCTGGCATCCCCCAGGGCTTAGCTAAAATCTTGCCTTCTACAAGGAGCCTTTCCCAGTCCCTCTTAATATTACTGCCTTCCCCCCTATTGATTATCTTCAATTTATCCTTACATATATTTCCATATCCCATATATATATATACACGTGTGTGTGTGTGTGTGTGTATATATATGTACACGTGTGTGTGTGTGTGTGTGTGTGTGTGTGTATATATATATACATACATATATATACACATAGCCAATGTGTATGTCTTATTTGTACATATTGTTTACATGATGTCTCCCCCAATTGATTATGAGCTCCTTGAAAGTAAGAACTGTTCTGACCTTTCTTCATATCACCAGCCCTTAGCACAGTGCCTGGCACATATAAATGCTTGTTGACTTTTGTTGACTTCTGTCTCTAAGTCTTTCCATTTTGGAAACCTCAAAGCATCACACAAAACGTGAGCTTTCATTATGACATGTTGAAGAAATGAACAATGGTTGTCAAGAATATAAAAGATTATTAAGAAAATGATGAATAGTTAGTCAACACATATTCACAAAGTGGCCATAGGGTATGTAACTGGGTACCAGCTGTTCTTCATCTCCAACAGGGACAAACAAAGAGGAAATAGGTTTAAGATACAGCATGTGGGATTTGGGTTGGTCATTTGGAAGGATTTGCAGACACTAAGCACTTGTTAATAACTTTGGGTGACCAAGGGAAGTCATGGGATTCCCTTCTCTGGAGATCTTTAAAAACGGGAGAGTCATTTCCATCTGGAACGGTTTAGGTGTGGCTCTGGGTGGAGACAGGGGACTGGAGCAAATGACCTCCCTAGATCTATTCCAGTTGGGGAATCCATCTACAAAATCAAAATCTAGTCCACAAATACCTACTTGCTCACTAAGTTTCCAGTATCTTCCATGTGTCCAGAAACATGAAACAGTTATAATTTTAACTCTGGAAAAAAAAATGTGTGGCAGTTGGAAAGGGGACTCGTTACTTAATAATGATTGTTCACATTCGCATTTTAAGATTTAAAAATCTATTCTCTTCCAATGAGAAGAATGTAGACCTCTCAAGGGCAGGGACTGTTTTTCAAGCTGAATCTAGCTCAATATCATACATATTGTAGCTACCTAACAAATGCTTATTGTTCTTAAAAGAATAGTGTGGTATCCTGAGTATAAAGAGTTGAAACTTCCAGAATATCAAGGGAATTAAGGAAAAGAAATTGAAGGTAAGGTGGCTTACCCATATCAAATCTAAAACTGTATTATGAAGCAGCAATCATCAAAATTGTTTTTTATTGGCTAAGAAATAGAATAGTTGGTGATCAGTGGAGTAGATTAGGTATACAAGACACAGTAGTCAATGACTAAAGTAATCTAATGTTTCATAACCCAAAGACGCCAGCTTCTGGGATAAGAACTCACTATGTGACAAAAACTACTGGGAAAACTAGAAAACAGCATGGCAAGATAAGGTCAAAATGGATACATAATTTATACATGAGGTTGAAATTATAAGCAAATTAGGAAAACAAAGAATAGCTTACCTATCAGAGCTATGGAGAAGGGAAGAATTTATGACTAAACAAGAGATAGAGAACATTATGAAATGTAAAATGGATGATTTTGATTATATTAAATTAAAATATTTTTGCACAAAAACCAATACAACCAAGATTAGAAGGGAAACAGACAGCTGAGAAACAATTTTTACCCTTGCTGTTTCTGATAATGGCCTCTTTTCCAAAATATATAGAGAACTGAGGCAAATCTATAAGAACACGAGTCATTCCCCAATTGATAAATGGTCAAAGGAAATGAACAGGCAGTTTTTGGATGAAGAAATTAAAGCTATATATAGTCATATGAAAAATGCTCTAAATCACTGTTGATTAGAGAAGTGCAAATTAAAACAACTCTGAGGAACCACATCACACTTATATTGGTTAACATGACAAAACAGGAAAATGATAAATTTTGGAGAAGATGTGGGAAATTTGGGACACTACTGCATTGTTAGTGGAGTTGTGAACTGATCCAACTATTCTGGAGAACAATTTGGAAGTATGCCTAAAGGGCTATAATACTGTGCATACCCTTTGATCTAGTAATACCTCTACTAGGTATGTATCCCAAAGAGATCCACCAAAAAAGGGAAAAGGACCTATATGTTCAAAATTATTTATGGCAGTTCTTTTTGTGGTGGCAAACAATTGGAAATTGAAGGGATGCACACAAATTGGGGAATGGCTGAACAAGTCATGGTATATGAGTGTAATGGAATAAATATTATTGTTCCATAAGAAATGGTGAGTAGGCAGACTTCAGAAAAACCTGGAAAGACTTACATGAACTGATGCTGGTTAAAGGGAGCAGGACCAGGAGAACATTGTACACAGTAACAGCAACATTGTGCTATGACTGACTTTGTTAGACTTAACTCTTCTGAGCAATGCAATGATTTAAGACAATTCCAAAGACTCATGGTGGAAAATGCTGCTCACCTCCAGGGAAAGAACCATGGAGTCTAAATGCAGATCAAAGCCAACTATTTTCTCTTTTGTTGTTGTTATTCCTTTTTGTGTTTTCTTTCTTATGGTCTTTCCCTTTGCTTCTGATTTTTCTTTGCATCATGACTAATGTGGAAATATGTTAAATGTGATCATATGTGTATAGTCTGCATCAGATTGCATGCCATCTTGTAGAGTGGAGAGTAGAGCAGGGGGGAATTTAGAACTCAAAATCTTATAAAAGCAAATGTTGAAAACTAAAAGTAAATAAATTAAATAAAACTTTAAAAGAAAAAGAAAAAAAGGTGAAACTAGGCTCAGAGAAATGAGTCAATTTTTTCAAACATCTCTAGTAATGAGAGAGAGAGAGAGAGAGAAAGAGAGAGAGACTCTTCTGGGAGTCCTCATTGAATATGGGCACAACTAGGGCACAACCAACATGCAACATGAGAGGGTAGAAAGAAGTCATGAATCTGAATTCCCACCCATAACTCCTCTCAACGGATTTATAAAATAAACAAGACTGAATGCTGATGGAGAAATACAGAAACAGTCACAGAAAGTCCTTTATCCAGTCCAGATTGGCATAGAAAGATAGAGAGAAAGGCCTGCAGACACTGAGGATGGGTCCAGGGCAGGAGCATGGGGCATGGAATACTCCAATGTCCAGGAAGAGTTTACACACCAGCCCAAAAGGAGGTTCCAGAGCCATACTGAAACACTCCTAGATACACACTAAGGCACTTCAACAGATGCCAGCTCAGTTTCCCAAAACTGGTTCTCAGAGCAAAGTGAAAAAAGGGCTTGGATAAAGTGTTATCTTTCCAAAGTAGGATGGTGTAGAGACAAAGAGGAAGTTCAGAGGCCAGCAGGAGAGGTATGACTAAGAGCCCAAGCTCAGAGAAGGGTCTCACTTCTAGCATCTAGACTAGCTAGCCTGTAGAGAAATAACCAGAATGTGAATCCCATGACAAAGCAGAGCCTACAATTCTGCCATTTTGAATCAACAGAGCTTTCTAACTGGTTGATAGGGGCAGAGTCTAGTAGAACTCTACTTTTGCTCAGACCCAAATCTGGATCAAGAACTTGAAGAGTTCAAACCAGGGTGTAACAATCAGACTTCACCTAGCATCCAACCCCTTTGGCAGCACTGAAAGTTTTTAATTCCTCAACTTGTCCCTTAGGCTGTGGAATAACACAACACTTAAAATCCAAAGAAAACAGCAACGGGACATTTCCTCCAGAAGTGTGATTGAGTCTTGCCCTAAACATCAACTCTAAAGTTAAGAAATAGGTTGGAAAAAATGGGCAAACCTCACCCTAAGCTGCTATTAAGGTGGCAGGCATACTCAAGACACAAACACAGAAGAAAAGAATGACTCCAAAATATCTACAATTATTGCCTCAGAGAAAAACACCACTTGGGGAAAAATTCAACTAGAATTCTTGGAAGAAATGAAGTAAGAGTTTAAAAAATAATTTAAATGTTTTAATAAATGGAACGAAAGTACTTGAGGAAAATATTGGAAAAGAAATGAGAGCTATGGAAGAAATAATTGGAAAGGAAATTAACAGTTTGGAACAAGAGATACAAAATGTTGCCCAAGGAACAAACTGCCTGAAAATTTGAATGCCCCAAATAGAAACCAGTGACATGATGAGACAATAAGAAATATTTTTTTAAAAGTCAAAAGGTTGGAAAAATGGAAGAAAATGCAAATTACCTCATAGAAAACAATTAAACTAACCCAACCATTCTGGGGAACAATTTGGAACTAAACCCAAAGAACTATAAAACTATGAATACCCTTTGACCCAGCATTGCTACTACTAGATTTATACCCCAAAGAAAATGAAGAAAAGGGAAAAGGATCTATATGTACAAAAATACTCTTTTTATGGTAGCAAAGAAGTGGGAATTGAGGGGATGTTCATCAATTGGGGAATAATGGAACAACTAGTGGTATATTATTGTGATGGGATACTATTGCGCTATAAGAAAGGATTAGCAGGATACTTTCAGAAAAACCTTGAAAACCTCAGATGAACTGATGCAAAGTGAAATGAGCAGAACAAGGAGAAGACTGTGAACAGTAAAAGCCATTGTGTATGGATGATCAACTGTGAATGTCTGACTTATTCTCAGCAGTACAAAAATCTAAGATAATTCCGAAGAACTTATGAGAAAAAAATGTTATCCGCCTCCAGAGAAAGAAATGATGAAGTCTGAAGGCAGATCAAAATATGCTATATTTTATTTTGTTTTATTTTATGTTATGGGGGATTTTTTAGTCTGTATTTTCCTTCACAAAATGACTAATATGGAAATGTTTTGCATGCTTGCACATATATAATCTAAACCAAATTGCTTGCCATCTCAGGGAGGAGAAAAGGGAGGGAAGGAAGGAGGGAGATAATTTGGAACTCATTTTTTTAAATGAATGTTTAAAATTGTTTTTACATGTAATTGGAAAAAAATTAAACAAATTTTTAAAAATAATGAGCAGGATGGTTTCAGAGAGACATATACCGATACAAAGTGAAATGAGCAAAACCAGGAGAACATTGTAAACAGTAACAATATTGTATGCTGATCAACTGTGAGTAACTTTTCTCAGCGATGCAACGATCCAGAATGATTCTGAAGGACTTAGGATGAAAACTGCAATCTATCTCCAGAGAAAGAATTGATGGCATATGAATGCAGATAGAAGCATACTTTTTTAGATTCTTAATTTATTCTTGTTTTTGGCCTGTGTTTTCTTTTGCAACATGACTAATAGCAAAGTATTTTGCCTGACTATAAATATATATATATATAAAATCTGTAACAAATTGCTTGCCTTCTCAAGGAGAGGGGAAAAGAGGTGAGAAGGAAGAGAATTTGGAACTCATTTTTTAAAATTGATGTTAAAATTTTTTGTTTAAATGTAATTGAGAAAAACAAAGTTAAAATTGAATGGACAAGAAAAGACTATACATGTTTTGTTTTTCTCCTGTTCTCCACTGAAGGCAGGGAATAGGTAGGGGTAACAAATTGGGCTGGGAAAATGAAAAGTGTGATCTTGGCTCATTAAAACAAATGAAATACTTAAAAATAAAATGTGTGCAACCACCCTGGAAAACAATTAAATTATAAATAAAAAGCATCCCCTTTCACCCAGCTATACCACTGCTACGCCTATACCCAAAATAGATAGAAGAAATAAGATAAAGTCCTCTATGTACAAAAATATTTATAGTGGCTATTTTCCTAGTTGAGAAAAAAAGGAAACTAAGGGGATGCACATTAATTGAGAAATGGCTGAGTATTATTTAATAATGGTGATGATAACGATGATAACTAGCATTTATGCAAGGTGTACCATAGCTTTTAATTTTACTCTTTATCGCACTAAAAGTTTTAGAAAACTTAGTATAGAATTTTAAGGTTTGCAATTCCCTTTAGGTATGTTATATCATTTGATCTTCACAACAATCCTGTAAGGTAGGTATGGTAGATGTTATTATCAAAACACCTCCTTCTACAGGAAGCCTTTCCCCATTCTCCTTAATTTTAGTGCCTTTCCAAGTGATTATGTCCACTTTATCCTATAAACAGCTTGTTTGTACATAATTGTTTTCATGTTGTCTCCACCATTAGACTGTGAGCTCCTTGAGGTTGTGGACTGTCTTTTGTCCCTTTTTGTATCTCCAGGACTTAGTACAGTGCCTACCACATAATAAATGTTTATTGATTGAGTAGGCATTTACTCACTAGTATTTAATGGGATAACAATGAGTATCCATTACCAGGAGTGGACATCTGCTTCTTCCCTTTTTCATAAGCCATCTTGCTTGTTCAGAGATACCCCAAGATGTTAACAGAACTCAAATGGATTCCCACAGTATTGGAGAAAAGAATAGCTCAGTGTAAAAAAAAAAAGACTATTGAAAGAAGGAAAAACATGGAGAGCTTCTTGCAGAAGGCTCAGGCTGGATCTGGGACTGGTCAAGTAGACCTGAAGACAGTCTATAAAAGATTTTCTTTTAAATACTTAAAGCATGTGGATACTCTCCTCACAAGAAACATGAGCATCATAGGGAAGAAAAGAGAAAGGCATCTTCTTTGCCAATTTTTAAAGGCTTTTTTCCCCTCCCTACTATTATCTCACTTCATTACTGTAGGGCTGGAGATTTATGCTGAAAGACATCTCCAAGTCTCCACTAACACCTTTTGGGGGAGGGTTGCCGGGAGTCACCAAATGTCAGAACAGAGTCTCTGAATGGGCAGAGTGGTTACTATAGTCACCTCCTTTACCCCACTATGGCTTCTGGAATCTGTGTTTATTTGTCGTAAAAATGCTATGTTCTTGGTTCTATTGAATAAGATAGACTTCTGCATTCATACCCTGAAAATCAGCTTAGGGTACTTCTCCCATAGCTGATAGTGAGCTCTCTTTGATGAAGGCCCATACATGTTGAGCATATAAAGGCATACAAGGGCAGCTAGATGGCACAGTGGATAGAACATCAGGAAGACCTGAGTTCAAATTCAGAGTCAGACAGTGTGACCCTGGACAAGTCACTTAACCCTGTTTGCCTCAGTTTCCTCATCTGTCAAACGAAGTAGAGAAAGGAATGGCAAACCACTCCAGTATCTTTGCCAAGAAAATCCCAAATGGGGTCACAAAGAGTCAGATACAACTGAACAATAACAACAATATATATTACATTTCCTGTCCCGGTCATGAGGCTTCCTGAATTTTTCTGGAAAACCAGAAACTTCTGGAGTTTTGTTTTGTTCATTTGTTTGTTTTTTATGGTAGCTTCTAATATGAACACATGAATCATGTTGATATTATCAGCATTACATTTGAGGGCTTGGACAAATATGATATTGTGACCCTGTAGTCACCAACAGTCACAGAGCCCCTTTGTGCCAGTTTCCATTGTACAGAATGGCCAGTTGGTGAAGATAACCCTCAATTCTGCTACATGATCATGCTGGTAAATACAAAAAGAGAAAGCCAATGAAGTACAAATACAGGCTCTCATGGAGGTTGTCTTGGTCTGCTAAGCTTCACTTGTACTTTGGTCCTGTTTAGATCTGACTCCAATATCTTACATCTTCCTCATCACACCCTACCACCATCTCTGGAATACAAATGATCAGTTTCCTGCTTAGGGTCCACAGCCAGTACACACGTACTGGATAATTGTCCCTCCCAGATCTGTTGAATTCACCTCAATTCCTGCTGATCTACCAATATGTGCCTTTGCTTGCACTTTCCAGACTAATTTTACTCCAAGACTAACTGTATCTATTTAAACAAATACTGGAAGTAGAAGGAAAATCACTCTTTGTCAAACCCTTCAGAGATGCCTGTGTTTAGGTCCAGTGCACCAGAATCCTAGGACATTTCTCATTGCTTTGAAGTTTTCAACCTTCCCTCTCGGAAAAATGCTTCATCAATAGGCTGCATCTTTTCTGTGCTGGACACACTGAATATTCATTGAATTTGTTTCTTGCCTTCCTTTCCCCTCCTCCACTCATTTATGCTGAAATAAATGAAAGCTATTAATTCAGTGGAGAAAAGACAAGAGAGAAAGACACTCGAATTGGGATCAGGGGAAGTGGTTCAGCATTTATTGACTAGATAGTGCCCTCCAACCTTCAGTTTCCTCATCGGTAAGTCAGAGATAACAATCTTTTGACCATCTACTTCAGAGAGTATTTGTGAGAAAAGCACTTTGCAGAGCTTAAAACATTATGAGTGCTTGTTATTAAGTCAAACAAAGAGGAAAAAATGTGGCCTTTTTCCTTTGAGTATAATGACCTTGGAAGAGATGACCGACTCCTTATGAAAAAGAACCCTGTCAACTGCTCTTTAGGGACAGATGCTGGGAGCAAACTAGGGGCTCAGAGTCTCCTGGTTGGGGCCCAGCTGATAAAATAAAAGGAGTTCTTTAAATGGGTCAGAGAATAATGAAGCCATTGTGATGCCTTGGTGTCTGGGGACTTCCTCGGACAATCTTAGGAGCAGACTACATTCCTCCTCTTAGAGCCTAATCCATCATCAGGGGTCTGGGCAGCCATGACATCAGAAGGGTCTTCAGTTGGCCAAGAGGAACTGAGGATGGAGGGGTGGGGAGAAAGAGGGTTGTTGAAGACGGAGTTGTTCTCACAATCCCACGCTGCTCTCTCCCCACCCTCACCCTGTGTCATTAGGTCTGTGCTCCTGACAAGATGACAAGCCTATTCATGGACTCATCTTTTCTCATACTCTGTCCATTGGAAGGGAGTATAGCAGGTCAGAATTCCTCCAGCCTTCCATTTGTCTCTTGGCTTTGGGGAAAGGTAGAAGTTTCCTAGGCCTTGGGGTAATGACGATACTGAAGAACTGTTGATGGAGAAGCACTCTTGGTTTTCCCATCTGCCAGAACTTGGCGTTCTTTTACCCCAGAATTAAATATCTTAGGTTCTCAGGACTGCTAAGCACCCTACACACACACACACACACACACACACACACACACACACACACACACACACACACACGTGTCTAGATATTTAATAAACACTTTAAAAACAAATACATAAATAAATTTACTTCATCTTCCTGACATCCAGAGATTTAAGTGATTCTGTTACATATACTTAGGGATTTCCTGCTCTTGCTCAAATCTTCAAATGTCTCCCCATTACACATCAAATAAAGTCAATCCTTATTCTGGCATTCACGTTATTCTGCAATGTGGCCCCAGGGTTGACTCATATTAATCTCCAATACTCTTGGCCCCCAAATTTATAATTGAGTCAACCTAAACCATGAGCCACCATCCAAAAACATGCTAGTTCTCTGTTCAAAGGAGTAGCTCTCTCCTCGCCCCATTTCCTAGGCCCATTCTCACTGAGGATCTAGAATCCCCTAAACAAACCCTTCTACAAGTTCTAATAATCTTAGCCTGCTACAAGTGAGGCATAATGTTCTAGATGAGGAAAAACCCAGGCAGACTGCATTTGGAGTCCTGTCTTCATTTGGAGTTCTTCATTTCAGGAAGGGTGTCTTGATGAGATGAAAAATATCCAGAAAAGGGAGAATGGCTCTCAAAATCCTATTAGATTAAAAGCAGCTAAAGGAATTGATAATGTTTAACCTGGAGAAGAGAAGATTTGGTGTCAGGAGAGGCATAATATAATGCAAGTTTCTGAAAAAAAAAAGAGATTTTCATGTTGGAAGGAGACCAGACACATATTCTGTCTGGCTCTAGAGCAGGAGTTCCCAGACTGAGGTTCATTAACCTATTTTTTTTCTTAATACTTTGATGATCATGTTGCAATATAACTGATTTCCTTTCAAATCCTTTCTATCTTATTTTGTGCGTTTAAATACAATCTTAGGAAGGTTCAGTAGTTTTTACCAGATTGCAAATGGAGTCCATGACACACACAAAAGTTTCAGAACCTCTGCTCTAGGGGAAAAATCTAGGAACAATAGACAGAAATTACAGAGAGACAGATGTTGGCTTGAAATAGGGAAAAACTTCCCAAAGTGGAATATTCTGCTGAGGGAATTCATAGGATTGTAGGATTATAAATCTAGTTAGAAGGGACCTTGGTTTTCATAATCCAACCTTCTCATTTTATAGATAAGAAAAATAGAGACTAGAAAAGTTAAGCGGTGTGCCCATTGTCACACAGGTAATAAAATAATGAATTTTCTCATCGTAATTATCTCCAGGCAAAGACTAAGTGACCACTCATCTTATATGACTTTGAAAGTCATTATTCTCCCTTTTCTGGATATTTTTCCCTTCATTGAGAGTCCTGCAGCAAGGTGGCGCAGTACACCAGCCCTGGAGTCAGGAGGACCTGAGTTCAAATTCGACCTCAGACACTTAACACTTACTAGCCATGTGACCTTGGGCAAGTCACTTATCCCCATTTGCCCTGTCTTCCCTCCTCCAAAAAGCAAAAAAAAGCAGCAAGCTAAGATTATTATACTATGGGACAGTACCGTCAAACTCAAAGAGAAATGAGGGCCACTAAATGATACATACCTGCCACTTATACTGACTTAGAAAACCATCTATTCTCATTATTTATGTTCTATTATATTATTATTTATTTTGTAAAGTATTTCCCAATTACATTTTAATCTGGTTCAGTCAGATTCAGGGATGTTTTGGTCCAGCTCTACTCTAGGGGATGGAGATAGGGAAGTATGGTTCAAGTATAACCCTTGAAAGCCCTTCTTTCAACTCAAATATTCCATGATTAGAATATCTTACCCTTGGGTGTACAAGAGAAACTGACCTCTTTTTTTCTGCCCTAGATCAATCAATAGAAACACTTTAGGTTCATTAATAATTCTTAAACAAATGGATACTATTACAGGAGGACAAATGAATTTTGAAAATACTATGTATATCCTGAGCTTAAATACCAGCTGCCCTCAACACTTCTGTCAGTATGGGTTTCCCCTCCCCACCTCAAACTGCAAATATGCAACACTTCTTTGCATGTGCCTCTCAAGTGTAATTCTAGTTATCCATGTTGGTGTCATATCTTAATATTGCTGCTTATTGACCCTGCTGTCTTAACGTATAATAATATAATATAATATAATATTGTAATATAATGTAATGTAATGTGATGTAATATGGCATAATACAGTGTAATACTATATAATGTGATGTAACATGATATGATATATGATATGATGTGATGCTATGCAATGTGATGTAATGCAATGTGATGCAATGTGATGTAATATGATACAAAACAATACAATGTAATATAATATAAAATACAATATAATCATGACATGACATGACATGACATGACAACATGATGTAATATGATATGGTATGATATGATGTAACATAATAAAATACAGTACACAATATAATGCAATATTATATCATATCATGACATAATTATGTATGCATTATATATCATATCATTATAACATAACATGACACAACACAACACAGCACAACATAATGTAATGTAACGTAAATATAGTATAATATATTCAGTGATTACCTACTGCCTACCAAAAAAAAAGTCCTTAGCCAGGCATTCAAGAATCGTCATGCTCTTTTGCCACATAAATCTTCAAGACATATTTCATGCACATTTGTATCTTATTCCTTTGTTGTTGTTGTTGTTTTAGCCCTGTTCAATTCTTGTCAATCCCATTTGGGGTTTTCTTGGCAGGGATACTGGAGTGGTTTGCCATATTTTTCTCCAGTTCATTTTACAGATGAGGAAAGTGAAGTAAACATGGTTAAGTGACTTAACATGGTCACACAGTTAGTAAGTGCCTGAGGCTGGATTTGAACTCATGACAATGAGTTTTCCTAATTCCAAGCCCAGTGCTCTATCCGCTGCACCATCTAGCTGCTGTTTTATTCCCTTAGTAGTCTATGCATTATTAAGGGCAAGGACAGAATCTTATATAAACTTTGAATTTCCTTCTACATTCCTAGTAAGTAAGTCACACATTTTTGATAAATTAACTCTAACCCATCCCTGGATTTTTGATACAGAGGACAGTCTTTCATTTCTGTAATCACTTTTAGGGTCATTGATCAGGCATTAATACAACTACAAAAAAAAATAGAGAGGTAATGGGGTTTTTTTGAAAGTGTACTCAAACTTACAAGTTTCAAGGATGCCTTGGAGCATAACCTATTCTAGGAGATCTGGAAATGAGACCAAAGAGGCAACATTGCTTAGATGCTAATGTGCTAGTCTTGGAATCAGTTTGAATGAGTTTGAATCCTGCTTCAGACTCCTAGGTAAGTAACTTAGCTTCTTTCAGCCTCATTGTAAAGTGAGGATAATAATGTCTGGGGATGCCTAGGTGGCACAGTGAATAGAGCACCAGTCCTGGAGTCAGGGGGACCTGAGTTCAATTACGACCTCAGATACTTAACATTTACTAGTCGTGTGACCTTGGGCATGTCACTTAACCTCAATTGCCCTGCCAATTGCCCCCTCTGGAAAAAAAAATAATGTTTGCATCATTAGGTTGTTGTGAAGATCAAATGAGGTGATATTTACAAAGTGCTTTGCAAGTCATATATAAATGTTATGATACAAGATAGGGATTGGATTAGTCAATAGATCACTGGAACAGCAATTAGGAAGACCCTGGTATATGTTCTAACGAACCAGCTCAATGGATTGGCTACAAGTGGTCTGGATGGTAGATGTATCTCATGTTTTTCCTTTTCCTGTATAGATTGTTAGGTCATCTCTCTCAAATAATTATTAATCTCCTTGATAACAGTCAACAGAACTCTGAGGCTTGGTGCATAATTAATAATATATCATATCACAAAGTTCTTTTATGAATAAACAATATATACAAATGTATTCATACAATCAACTCAAATAATTACCTGCTTTAATAATTTGTAAATGGTGTCTTGCAATTAAATGCATCAGTGTCTTTATGTAAAGTGATCAAACCCATTTATAACATTTGGTTCTGCTGAGTCTTTGAGGGCCGTTTTGAGGAACATAGCTGTCACTCACCAGCTTTAGAAATTTAAGAGTTGAGCGATTTACAAGTCTAGATACACCAAAGTTATGTTATTATAGGATTTTTAGCTAAAGAAACTTTACTCACATTTATGATACCAAGAGTTAATTTTGTTGTTATTGTTCTGAGCTTGTGATTTGATTAGTATAGGGAATTCCAGATGAGGAGAAGCCCTTCACCAATGCAAATCAACATCTGCTTTCCTAATTATAGTTTAATTTTCCCCCTTAATGGGAGGCACTGAGAGGTTGAGTGACTCACCCAAAATAGCACTAGATTTCAGAGGTGGCACTTGAACCAAGGTCTTCTTGATTCTGAGGCCAGCTCTCTGTCCATTATGCCATGCAGATTCTCTGAATGTTTGTAGACAGGTCCAAAACCTTTGCAATTTATCCTTTGCCACAATTCTAACATCATTATTTCAGAAGCAAAAGTTGGGGAAAGGGGAAGAAATGAGAACCATTTTGTGTTTTTCTGTTTCTTGAGTTTCCAGGGAATGCAATTTTGTAAATTGCCTCATACACATATTGTATATATCATTTCACCATACAAATAATTTCATAGATAAAATGAGCTAGTACTTTTTATAGAAAAGAGAAAATAGCTGTAGAATCATAGAATTTGGAATGGGGCCTCTATCTTCTTTGGAAAGAGGACTCATCTGAGACCTGGTCACACAACTGGTTCATTAATTGGGAAGGATAGCCAATTGAGGGTCAAGAAACTGAGATGGACAGCACACTTTGGAACAAAGAAGTACTTGTGGTCAGGTAGGCATGTTACTAATGTCCTAGGCCCCCAGTCCCACATACTGGTTGGAGTGTTGGGTAATTTTAGTTTTCTCATGGATTTGGTTTTTAGCTTGGACTTTGGAGGAACCAGTAGCTATGGGTCTCACCCAACTGCTGCCTGGTCCCCATTCCTGGAATTTGACTCAGTAGGGGTTGTTGTAGGGGTTTTTTGGGGGGAGGAGCTCCCTCCCAACAAGGCTGGATGAAAATGTCAATCCACACCAGACCTAAAACTGGAACCTAGAAGACTGATTGCCAAAGTCTTACCCTTCTTAATGTGTATGCAACTCCCTGTGAAGTCAATGGGATTTTTGCATGAGTGATTGTGGGTGGATTTGGCCAGCAACAGCAAACTATTTTTAGTATTGCCCTTCCAGGATTGGCTTACTGTTCCCTAAGTTGCCTGTGTCCGGAACTTTGTCACATCCCCTAAATGTGAAATGAAAGTCAGGGTTCAACAGAGAAGACTGAAAGAGATCATTAACACTCATAATAAAGAGGTAATAGAATTCTGGAGGTCATCCCATCCATTCCCCTGTCTCAACACAGGTCATCCCCTCATAATTCAAAAGCCGTGGTGATCAGTGGGGCGTAAACCTGATGTCATTTTTCTGCAGGAAAATACTTTTTAATTGCCTTATAATGGCCCTGAATAAACCTTGAGCTGAGCAATGATTGATGCTCCATCTCTTTGCTTTCAATCCTGTCTGGTATGGCACAAATTTCACTGTCCTCTTTTCTAGCCTGGATCGTATTAAGAAGACAAAGAGAAATCCTCAACCTCCCCACCCTAAATAGATCCCCCTGGCTATCCTTGCCAATTATCTTTTCCCACTAGGCTAGGGAAGAATTGAGGAAGGAGGTATAGAAGGAGGAGAAGGGAGAAAATAAGCTTCTTTGAAGCTGTGTGTGTGTTTTCTCAACACTTGAAATAATAGTGAAGTAGTACCCCTCTGACTCTATCTGCATCACTCCCAGCTGACTCTAATTATCCTATCTTTATCAAAGGATGTGAGGGTAGTAAGGACGGATGACATGCACGGTTAATCCCCAGGTCTTGTTTGGCTACCACATACCTTTCACCAGCAGTGCTGATAAATGTCTAAGTAGGAGTTTATTCCTCTTTCTCTCCTCCTCCTCTTGGCAACCCTCTCATGGAATGGCTCCAGATTCAATTCAGTTCAACAACAAACATTTATTAAGTACCTGGAAAGTACGAAGTACTATATCCAAAGACAGTGAAGGGGAAGAAGGAAGGATCCTGGACAGCCCACATTCTGATTAACCTGACCCCAAATAATAGAAAATTGGCCATAGGTGCTGTATCTGTTATCTCCTCTATCCTTCCCCATCAGTAATTTATTCATTGCATAGATACTTATTGAGCATTTCTAATGTGTAAGATAAAGTACTGGGAACTTAAAGTTGAAAAACACAATGTCTCAGAGACCTCACAATCTAGTAGGAGAGATGAGACAGGAACACACATAACTGTAATACAAGACAGAATGAAACACAAAAATGGTTAGGAGAGAAGGGGTAGATCAGGATCTTTGCTTCCTGAATGAAGTGGAATGTTCTTCTTAAAGGTGTGGAAAGATGACCAATTTGGAATGTCAAGTGGAAGGCCTCCGTCCCTATGTTAAACTATCTAAAAAATAATAACAAGAGAATCACCTAGTATAGTCAGGCATAGATTTGTTGGGTTCTTCATTTTTGGAGAGGAAAACCCACATTGATCAAAACAAAATTGTATTAGAGTATTGACAAGGTAGAGAAAAAAATATGAGCATATTCTGCTTGGCCAAGATAATAAAGCTAAAACACTAAATCTAGTCATTAGATAAGTGAATATTTGTAACAAATTAGTATAGGTTAACCAAGTCCCATACCTAAATACAATTGTTGAGGGTAGGAAATGGGCATTGTAATTTGTGTGGAAAACAGTATTAAGCAGAAATCTTAGGAAAATATGATATAACCATTAAAATCAAAGTCTAGAGATTCCAAAGACATGGGCTTAAGTCCAATTTCTGGCATTTACCTGCTGTATGAACTCACATAAATTATTTCACCATTCTATGTCTCAGTTTCCTCATCTGTGAGGTGAGGAATTGGATTACATGATCTCCATCATCTCTTTAAGCTTTGAGAGTCTGTGTTTCTCTGTGCTAAATGAGTAAGGAAAGAAAGACCTTTTGAAAAAAGCCAGAAATATAAAAGAGGATGATTCAGTCTTGGGGAATGATTCTTCAGATGTCCAGAACAATGATCACCAAATGTCTATAGTAACTAGCCAGAAAAATACTTGGGAGAAAGCAGCAACTGTTGATGGGAAATTGTCCAAATGTACAGACATAGAAATTCCGGAGAAAAAAGAAGGAAGAGGAGGAGGAGAAGGAAGGAAGGAAGGA
>CM053580.1:57832465-57879568 GCA_028627135.1 Pseudochirops cupreus | reverse complement strand
GAAGAAGAAGAAGAAGAAGAAGAAGAAGAAGAAAAGAGGTGAGAAAAATCTGGTAGAGAATTGAAACTCAGTATAGATTCAGGAGACTATACAGAGGATGATTTTAATATAGAACAGAGAGCTAATCTTGTGATTCAACAAGAGGACACCAAGTGAAAGCCAAATTTCAAATAATCAGTCAAAGAAAATGTAAGAGCCTACTATGTTCCAGACACTATAATAATTACTTGAGATATAGAGACAAAATTAAAATAGTTTCTGCCCTTGTGGAGTTTATATTCAAATAGGAGAAACCAAATTAAAACACAGAAGAATATACATGATGTGTATAAGACTAATAGAAGGTAATTTGGGGAGGAAAGTCACCAGCAACTGAGTGATGGGGTAGTATTCAGAAAAGACTTCATGTAGAAAGTTGTGCTTGAGCTGAGTCTTAAAAGAATTCAGGAATTCCAAAAGGCATTAATGAAGAGCAAATTCAGTTCAAGTGAAGAAGACAGTGTGAAGGCAGAGATGGGAGATGGAGAGCTATGTGTGTGGAGCAATGAATAAGCTATTATGGCCAGATTGTAGAGTTGAGAGGGGTGCGGTGGGGTGAAGGAGGAAGCAAGGTATAGGAAAAATGAAAAAGGGGTCAGTTTGTGAATCACTTTAAACCGAGGAGTATGCATTGGAGGAGGAAGAGAAGGAAGGCAATAGGGAGCCTTTGAAGTTTATTTAATGGAAAAGTGTCACAGGCAGACCCTACAGGCTGAAATGACTTGCTAACATTTTCCATGTAATAATGTGTAAACAAAGTACAGGTTCTTTTTTCAGTGAACAAAACCATTATGGAACTACAGATATGACCTTAATTAATGAATGTAACATTTTTCTTCTACATAGAGTGCATTGGTTTCTAGTTTGTCTTTAAAAATGATTAAGGAGCTACCCACATCTATCTACCGCATGGGGCATTAGATAAATGTAAGCTGTTATTATTCTAATGATGATATATATGTTCATGGGTTTCTGCTAAAGACCTGCTACCACTTCTCCTCACATCTTGTTGATAAGGATCCTGGGATGTCTGGAGTTCTGGTAAGTGAAGCACATTCCCTTGAAGTATAAACAGTCTACAGTGCCAAGGCAAGTGAGAAAGAAACAACCTCAATAGAAGAGGTACAGTAAGTACATATACCAGGAAGCTATTTTCTTTCACAATGAGCACTAGGCAATGTCTCTTATTGTTGGATATTAGCTCATTATTAAACCTTAAATTGAACTATATGTCTATTCTGTTTTTCTTTTCTGGTCTCTTTCTTTTTCCTTTTCCTTTTTCCTCCCTCCCTCCTCCTTTCTTCTTTCCTTTCTTCTTCCCTTTCTTTTTTTTCTTATTTCCTCCTTCTTTCCTTCTTCCCTCCCTTTCTTCCTCCATCTTTCCCTTCATTTCTTCCTTCTTTCCTCCCTTCTCTCCTTACTGACTTTCTTCCTTCTTTCCTCCCTTCCTCTCTCTCTGTCTTCATACTTCTTGTCAGTTTTACCAATACCATTGATTTTATTAACAGATATATGTACATAGATGTACACAAGTACACTTGGGTTTACACATACACATTTGTGTATGTGTGTAAAGATGTGGATATGTCTTGTACTACAATGTAATTCTTCTCATAAAGATTCAAAATAGTTGCCTTTATTTCCCCTATGTTTAATAGTAATAGTGATGATAATGGTAGTGGTGATGTTGATGGTGATGACAGCGACAATGAGGAGGAGGATGGTGATGATGATAACCTCCCAAAATTCAGTCCATCATTTCTGTTGAGGGGGATGGATGATTAAAGAAGGGAACTGCCAGAGTGATACACAACGGGAACTTTTGTGTGCCCTAAGACTACTACAGTAGCTGTGAAGGTTGGAAGTAAATGCCAGCCAGTTTGTCTCTGTTGATACCACTGATTGGGCTAGGTTCCTTTCCAGTGGGATATAATTGTTCCTATTAATCTAAGAACTAGATTGGGCAGCATAGAGTTTCAGGCTGGTCCTTCTCATTCTCATCCTGATGATCAGCTTGACATGGGGGATGGGAGAGAGTCAAGAAACAGCAACACAAATCAGAAACCCATATAACCTCATCTACGGGAGATGCCAATAACCCATTGTACCTTCACTTCCTATTTCACCGAAAACATGGCAGCCATTTGCTACAAATTTCCCTTATCCCTTTCTCCTCACCTCACATCATTCAAATGTCTTCTCCCATCTAATCCTTCACTTCTGTCCTGAAGATGAAGAGGATGAAGAAGTGGCTTTTCTCTTTGTCAACTCTGAGCCCTCTACATGCACCCCAGATACCATCTACCCTCCCATCTTCTTCTTCTTTTTTTTGTTTTTTTCTTTTGGAGGGGGAAATGCAAGGCAATTGGGGTTAAGCAATTTGCCCAGGGTCACATGGCTAGTTTTGTGTTAAGTGTCTGAGGCCAGATTTGAACTCAGGTCCTCCTGACTACAGGGCTGGTGCTCTATTCATTGCACCACCTCGCTGCTCCCCCATCTTCTAAAGCAGATGGCCCCCACTATCATTCCCATTGCCTCTCTTACCTTCAGTCTTTCCCTATCTACTAATTCTTCCACTATTCTCTATACATACACCTATGTTTGCCCTATCCTTAAAAAGTCCCCTCTTGATCCTATTGTCCACACTAGCTATTGTCCTCCAAATTTCCTGTCTTTCATTACTAAAATCTCTAAGAAATATATGCATACTCTCTCTACTTCTTTTCAGCTAATGGCACCATAGATAGAACATTGGACCTGGAGTCAGGAAAATTCAATGTGCCCTCTCAGATCCTAGTTGTGGGTCCTGAATTAAGTCAGTGAACCTCTGTCTGTTTCAATTTCCTCAACTGCAAAATGAAGGTAATAATAGCACCTATCTCACAGAGCTGTTGTGAGGTTCAAATGAGATATCTGTAAAGCTCTTAATAGAGTTCCTGGAACACAGTAGGAACTTAACAACAGACCTCACTTCCCAAAGCAAGAGTAAGAGCTGGCGAAAGGTCTTTACCCTTAGATTTGTCAATACAAAGTTACTTACATGCTGAAGGAGAATTAAACTAGCTAAAACCAATTATATAATCTTTAAAAGCGCTGCTTAGACAACATCTATATGAAATCTAACAAGAAGTCAATATCAATATAGTATCAAATAAATGGTGAAAACATGTGGATTTGTTCATACGACCAGGTAGTTCTAATGCTTGATTCAGGATAGAGACATTGCCACTAGAAATTGTAGAGAGATAATCCTTAGTGAGCCTCAGCTTCAACATTTATGCAGATTATGCAAGAAATGGTGGAAACTGCAATTTGCAAAATTTTAGCATCTCCTGGGCACCTAAGTGCCTGGAATTAGGAATACCTCAGTTAAAATCTGACTTCAGAAAATTACTAGCCATATCACCCTAGACAAGTTTCTTAAGCTGTCTGCCTTGGTTTACTCATTTGTAAAATAATAGTACCTACCTTCCAGGGTTGTTGTGAGAATAAAATGAGATTTATAAATCATTTTGCAAACTGTAAAATCTTATATAAATGTTAGTTTTTTTGATGGTGGTTGTTGTCATCTAGAGAGACATAATCAGGTGGCCAGAATTATATGCAGAAACACACTATCCTTTAAAATCTAAGAGATAAAAAATCATTGAAAACTGTAAAATGTCCTTGAGAATTTAACAAGTAGATTGTACTGGAATCAGAAAATTTATACATAAAGAGCCATTGCCCACAACCACCTGTACCTAACATTGATCCAGAAAGATTTAAGAACATATGGTTTATTTTTTCAATTAAATATCTTTTTTTTAAATTAACAAGAACTTATTTTCCCTCCCTCCAACCCCACCCTTACCAAGGGAAAAGATAAAAAATAAGAAAAAACAAAACCCTTGGAACAGGTCAGCATAGTTATGAAAAACAAATTCCCATATTGACCATGTCCCAAAATGTGTGTCTCATTTTGCCTGTTTATTCAACGCCTCTCTGTCAGGAGGTGGGCTATGCTTCTCATCATCAGTTTTTTAGAATCGTGGATGACCATTTTGTTGATCACAGTTCTTAAATATTTGAAAAGTGGTCTTTTTTATAATGTTATTGCTATTGCATAAATTGAATAGCATTGTTCTTAAAAGATATTGCCATATTGAATATTCCTAATTTCCAAACAATGCAGAATGAAAATCTTTCAAAATAGAGACCTAATAGAAGAAATTAAAACCATGTGGGATCAGGACAAGGCACCTGTCATCACGTTCACCCTTTTCAGTTGCTAGGATTATCTCAAAGATCCTTTCAGTGAGTCTTCAAAAGATGAGCTTTCAACTCAATTCTCTTATTCAATTAGGAAAAAAAAAAAACCAAAACCCATTTTATCCATTTCCACAGTCCAGAGATCAGAAAATATAAAAGAATAATAGCAGGTTATTTACTCGTTTTCAGATAATTTCTGTCTGAAATCCATCAAAAAAAGATAAGGATAAGGTTAGGAAATAATGATAATAGATTTCATATATCACTTGAAGGTCTGCAAAATAGTGTACATATCTTATCTCATTTGATTACTTAAACTCCTAGGGGAAATAGATCCTATTTTCTTTCAGTCTATCCCTATACCTTTGTACAATTTTTTTTAAGTACAAGGGAGTACTTAATCCATATAAGGTACCAATAATACTCATAATTCATTGAAAGTTTCCTATGTAACTGGCAGTATTTTGAGTTATACAGGTACAAAAGATATTAAAACATCCCCTGCCATCAGAGAGATGACTACTTGCTAGGGAGATGACGTACATGAATGAAATTGTGAAAAGAGAGAAAAGTCCATAGTTTTATCTATGATAAATAAATCTATAGCAAAATTCTATAGCTTTTTCCATGATAAATAGTAAATCAGCATAATCATTTGGAGAATAAGACAGACTATAATCCTGAGTATAATAGGGTATTGATGTATGCCAGGTTTAACTCAAGTCAATTCAGTAGTTTAGGTTTGGGACTAGAATGAAATTAGATGGTCATGGATCATCATCTAACAATTAAGAAAAAGGGGGTTTATTTAGTCACAGAAATGAAAGATACCCAGCAAGGATAAAGAGTTAGTTCATGTAGGCATGGCCTCTTCACCTATGGAAACACATATGGTGAGCAAGGTATAGTGGCTTGCCTAGCAATGGGACATCTGCCAAGGGGACAATGATGGTCTGTTCTCTTTTATGTCAGGGCAAAAGTCAAAGTCTCAGTCCCCTAGACCAGTCAAGTCTAAGAGATAGCTTCTTTGCTTTTGACTGGGGAGGAGTGGGAAGGGGGAGAGAGACTATATTAACCAGCACGGAAGAAACATGGGTAGATATTGTTTCTACCATAAAAGGGTATAGACTATAAGTGCAGAAGGAATTAAAAAGTCCTAGGTGCCCAGGTTATTGTAGGACTGTTCCTATAACTGTAGTTCTGCAGACCTTCCCAGTTATCATTCCTCAAATTCAATCTCTGCCACCACTGTCTTTGTCGCCCTTGTTCTCAAACAATCTTTGAAACGCACCCAAGTCTCTTAGTAATCTATGGCACATGTGGAAGGTGAGAGATTTTTTTTCTCCTCTCTCTTCATATTTTTTTATATGGCTTCAGGGAGCTTTTTAAAGAGAAAACAGACCTTTCATAGCATGTCTGCCTTACTGTTGATCAACAAGGTGTCAGGGAGGCCCAGCCAATGAGAGCCAGCCAAACAATTAAATCAGGAACTGCCCAGGCATTCCATTCTGTGTCAACAACCCAGGGCCCACCCTGGAGATTCTTAGCATTTCAATCTGCAAGCGTAGCACAACTCAACAGGGCTCTTCTTTCTTTCCTTCCCTCTCTCTCTCCATCTCATTTAAGCTTCCATCTCTAAGACCTGGGGACAAGAGAACTGTCACCATGAAAGAATGTCAACAGCGTTGCTCAGGAGTCAGAGGTGCATTGCTTACACACACTTCTTTTGTTCTTTCTTTTGGCTCTGCCCTCCAAAGGGCATTCCAGAGGGTACTGATTGGTCCCCTGGCATGCTGCCTAGTGTGTGTTTAAGAGAGGCAGATAGAATTGTATATCCTTCAGTGTATTTTTTTTTTACCTCCTCACTGGTAACTATGAAGTAAGAGTTTCAGAAAAGTGCATACTATGGCTTCCCCACAGCCTCCATCTTCTTCCATCCCTTCCATTTTCTAAATAACGACAACAACAGTAGCTAGCACTAATACGTATAAGATTGGCAAAAAATTTTACATTCAATATCACAACAACCTTGGGAGGTGGGTGCTCTTATTATAACCATCTTGCAGAGGAGGAAATTGAAGCAAAGAGAAGTTCAATGACCTGTCCAGCATCACACAGCTATTAAGTATCTGACTTAAGATGGATGAAAAAATAATAGTCAAGTAAGACTTCCCAATGCAAGCAGGGAGTTGTTTTAATGACATGTCCCTAATGCCCATCCCTTCTCAAAGACCCTCCAAAGTTACTTATCTTTCCTAAATCATGAAGGCTTGGTTCATGGTGTGGTCTATCTCCTGGAGTGTCCTATGACCATCTATGGACATGAACAGGTCCTATGGAATTCTGCCTTCTGCCCTCTGGTACATAGTCTGCTTTCCACTAGAAGTTAGCTTCATGTGGCTTTGGCTATCTGGGGCTTCTCTGAGCCATCCATTATCGGGAGATTTCTGATGACTATCCACATAAGAACAGGAGGGAACTTGGGAATTCCCTTCCTGATTAAGGGCTTAAGCAATTAGTCAAGCTTCTAAATCATTTGATGCAATAGAATCTTGGGCAAAACTTCTTTGGCTCTCAGTTTCTTCACCTGTAAAATGAGAGGATTAGGCAAAATTGCCTGTAATGTTCCTCCTGACTCTATTAGTTGTTTCATGCAATCTCACCTAAAAGAGGGCTCCTATTCTTGAAGCAATCTCACCTGATAACAGACCCATTATTATTGTGTATGTCATTAAATTCTCTCCTTTGCAACATATATCTGTCACAGCTTGACTAGGGGTAATTGACAATGACTCATTCTCCTCAAATATTGAGACCTGTGTCTCAGTATCACTCTAGCATCTTTTTGGATCCCCCTCATCTTTTTTACTCTCAAATGTGTATGCATGCACACACAAACACACACACACACTCACACACAATTGTCATTCTCCTTCAAGCAAATCCACAATAGCTTTCCTTCAGGTGTCTCCTTCATGAGGCCCCAGAAAATTTTCTAAAACTCAACTCCCCCAAATGGAGGCATTTGTATATTCATAGAACCCAGGAATTTTAGAGCTGGAAGGTACCTTATGATGTCTTCATATACTCTAATTGGTTCATTGTACAAATGAGTTAAATGAAGTCCAGTGAAATTAAGTTACTTATCCCAGAGTTCCACAGTGAGAAAAGTGACAGAATTGGGGTTCAAAAATGGTTCCCACCATCTTCTGACACCTTCCAGTCTCCAGATAAATCACTGACATCATGAGTTTGTCTGAGGCTGCATAGTATTGTGTAAGGAACACTGGATTTGGGGTCAGAAGGCTTTGGTTTGAGGTTGGACTCCAACATTTATGAACTGTGTGGCTTGCACAAGTCACTTATCCTCTCATGGTGACTTGGTTTCCTCATCTATTAAATGTAGATAAAAGTACCTGAGGTGGCAAGGCTATATCTGTATTATTTCTATCTATCTACCTATATCTAGACAGATACACATATACATATGTATATATGTGTGTATACATATATGTATATCCATGTTGTTGTTATCATTATTTCATTTGCATGGACAATTTGGTCCCTGGGAACATTGGACAACCAAGTGGTTACACAATGCTCCCTCACAACCCCAATATCCTTACACTGTCTTTGTGAAGTAAAGGCGAAAAGAAAGTATTCCTCATCTTCCCTTCCTCCATAATGTTCTTTCCTAAATTACCCCCAAAGTTATTTCCATTTGACCCAGACGGCCCATGCATAAGCCAAAGAGATTGTTTTCTTTCTCATAAAAAGGGGGGAAGCCATCCATTTAGCCTGTTTGAGACATTTTCAGAAAATGCCACATTTGCAGCTTTGCATATGGGCTGGTCCTTAATGAGGACTTGGGATCTGGCTACACTGGCAAATAACAGAATCTGACACAAAGAATCCTGGTAATAGAGACAGTTCAGGCAGCTGCGTATATACAGAGCAAACTTCTTGTGATCCAAGAACATTGCACAATCCATGAGTTCTCATTTGGAATTTTGCTATTTTTTTCCTCCTAGTTGGGCAAGGAAATAACATTCCAAACACGGGCATCACTATAACCTAAAGGTGATGTATTTCTGAACAAAAGAATTAGGAAGTGCAAATGTAAAGGCTGCAAGAGGAACATGAACTCATCCTCTGTGGATAAATGGTACGTAGTCTTTTCCATGAAAAGACAGCCTATTAAATATAATACCTTAATACATCTGGGATGAGTCATGAGGGTGAGTTAATTGGCAAAAACCTTAGCCTTCGCATTTCCTGATTTAATTTTTTTTTTTTTTTTTTGGTCTTGCAACCTGGAACCCATGACCCTAACAAATTTTTCCATTTTGCCCAAAGAAAATATTTGGAAATTTCTTAGTCTTTCAAATCTCCCCTAGAGTCAGCATGAGGTTGCTCCACACTTAGAACTTTGTCTCTGGCTTTCTCCAGGATTGATTAAGAACAACTCAGCAAAGGGATATTCAGGACAAGAGCCTCATTCTGACTCTGCAGGAGACATTGATGCTGCTTTGAGGGTACGTATGGGAGCAAAGTTACCATTTGCTTCTCTGTGGCATAAGGACCAAGATAACCCAATTCTCTCACTCATGGGTAAATCTGTATAAATTTCTCTATTTGTTTATAATCTGCATGGTGGAGAAATCATATAGTGGTGTTTTTAATGTGTCTGGCATGCATAAGATGCCATAGTGAATGTGAGATAATATATTCCTTCTTGGAATTTGTATTACAAAACAAAAAGATATAGAGACTCTCCCTTGTTCCTTTCTCAACAAGATCATTTCAAGAGGTAAATTGTAATGTTTACTTTTACCTGGCATGGGTAGCCATTTGCATCTTTTAGTCACCATCATTCTACACTTCACACCTCATCAGTTATGTGAGGAGTGGGTTTATAGGATTTGGACCTATTGAAAGAAACCTTAAAGGTCTTCTAGTCCCATCATTTTTTTCACAGATGAAGAAACTGAGAACTAGGGAGGCTAAGTGATTTGTCCAAGGGACACAGAGGTAGCAAGAAACATAACCTAGAGTAAGAAGCAAAGAACACAATTTTTGGTTTTTTTGCTGTTGTTGTTTTACTTCTTTTACTTCAAATCCAATGATGTTTCCTGTTGTGCCTTTCTACTTCATTTCCAGAGTTTTGTTGAAGAGGTATAAAATTTTGTTCATTCATGTCTCTTCATCCTTATAATATTCTACTTACCCTATTCAATCAATCAACCAAACAGCAAACATTTATTAAGTACCTAGCATGTACAATAATTCACTGTGATATGTTCTCTGGCTACAAAGACAAAAATATAGTAGCCTCTGACATCAGGGAGCTTGTATTTTAATGAGTGGAGTATAGGGAGGAGAGGAATATTTAAGTGGAAACAAAATGCATATAAAACAAATTTAAGTTTGTTAAATTCCATAATTGCATTAAACTTGTTCTTATAGACCTGCCAATACCATTCCCTCTCCAAAAAAAAAAAGGGGTTGGGGAGAGAACACTCCTTTTGACAGAGATGCAGGTGATGTGACAAAGTGATTTTCCTAAAGTACAGATCTAATCTCATCACTCCACTATTCAGCAAAATCTATTGCTGCTGTTGAGTCATTTCAGTCATGCTCCACTCTCCATGACTCCATGTATCACCAAGGCAATATTCACAACACTGATGGCAACTATGAATATGCTGGCATAGTTCAGAATCACAAAATATAACTGACTCTCCATATAGAAGACAGAAGCAAAACATTTATTCAAACACCAAAAAGCCAAATCCCAACACCAGAAAACTGAATCCATCATAGCCACAAAGAAATCTATACATAAAAACACTGCAGAGAGCAACACCATCCCAAAGTCTTCCCCCTGATCAGGTCTTCCCACAAACAAACATTCACAAGTCTAGCTGTCTCTTTCCTACATCCTTTCTTTCCCTCCACACTAACTGCTCTGACTCCCAGTTTCCTCTCAGCTCTGCTCCACCCTTCCAGCTCCACCGGTTCAGTAAACTCCTCCCCCAACAGGCTCCATGTCATTACATTTGACCTAATAAGGGGCAGGGAAAATCTTCAAATCCTCATTACCATTATATCCCATTTGGGTTTTTTTGTTTTGCAAAGATACTAGAGCAGTTTGCCATTTCCTTCTCATTTTATAGATGAAATGAGGCAAACGGTGTTCAGTGACTTGCCCACAACTGAGGCTGGATTTGAACTCAGGTCCTCCTGACTCCCAGGTCAAGGCTTCTATCTACTCTGCCACCTAGCTGCCCAAAAAACTCTAGTGGCTCCATATTGTCTCTGGGATAAAATACAATTTCTTCTGTTTAGCTTTTAAAGCTCCTGACAACCTATCTCTTACATATTTTTCTAGTGCCATACATCACCCCACACCACCCATTCTAGTCTGCAGTCAAACTGGCCATCTCTTTTCCTTATGTGCCTTCCTATTGGCTGTCTCCCACCCCTAGAGTGTACTTATCACCTCTTCATCTCTACTTCATAGAATTGCTCACTTCCTTTAAGACACAGCCCAAGGATCAGCTTTTTCACAAGGCCTTTCCTAATCCTCCAGATTGTTAGCACTCTCCTTCCCAAACTATCTTGGAATTCATTATTTTGAATTTGATCACTTTATAGTTATTCTGCATATTCTTCTCTGCTAGGATATAAGTTTTGTGAATAAGGATTGTTATATTCATATACATCCCCAGTACCTGACACATAACAGACTCTTAATAACTTCATGTTGATTGATTGAATGAATCAAACTGTCTGCCTCCTAATGTAGACAATCCCTTGGGCTCCTTTGCCTGACACTGAGGTCCCAAGAACATAACCTTTTTTTTTAAATTAAATTTCCCATATCTTCCCTCCGTAGTAAATTTTGAGTGCAACCAAAATAACTTTACACCACATAAGAGAATGCACAAGGATGCAATTTGCATTCGGTGATTAGCAATTACAGGTACAGCTAAAAGGTCTCACTTCGTCCATGGGACAAGGTCTTAGTCTTCAATGACTCTACTCCTTCCCTTATACCTAGCCTTTCCCTGACCAGATCTCCTGGTATACAAGAAATGCACCTTCTCTACTTTGTTCCACCCTGCTTCTAACCCCTTGCACTAGCTAAACGCTCCATAATCCCAGTGATCATTGAGGCAATGGGTTATCTCACTGTTTCCATCAGTCCTCCCCTAGGCCAACCCAAATCAAGTGCCTGGGTTGCATGTCTAACCTGATATCTCAACTGCTACAGAAATCTTCCCTAATCTACCACCTTCTGCCCCACTCTTCCCTCAGGACACTTGACTTTTCTTTTTGTCTTCTGCTTGATTGACTCTAAAGGAACCTCCAGTGTAATTAATTTTAGCCATTTGAGGTGGAAATGTATATATCTAAATCATTTTTTACTTGACATTCCTGGAAGGGAGAGGGACTGGAAATAGAAGGGGGCGGGGGTGAGGAAGAGTACCAATTCCTAGAGACACCATTCCCAATAGGTAACCCAACCATCTGACAGCAAGTTTTCCTGGTACACAATGCTGGTCTGTTCCAGAGGCCAGAATGGTTTTCATTTTACTCAGCATTAGGCAAAGGGAGTTGTGAGGTGGTTATGGATTGGGTGACTCTCCCTCTGCTCAACTAGACAAGGATGATTTATTTCACGGTTTCCTAGTTTTCCATAGAGAGAAGGGAGGTGAAGGGGCTAGGGCTGGGGGTGAGATGAGTGGGAGGGAGGGGGAAAAGAGGAATGGCAAGATTTATATCCAGATGGGAATGCAGAAAGTAGGGTGGAGGTTGCCTTCAGAACTCTCTACAATGGGGGCTATTCATCAAGATGACTGTGAAATGTTCAGGGTTAGAAAATATGCCATCTGCTTAATCATTGGTAAAGGTTGAGGTCCCAGCAAAGAAGGAGCTAAAGTGGGAGCTGACTCTCAGCTCATATGTCTCCATAGAAAGTCCCCCCATTGTTTTATGAGCTTCTAACCTCACCTTTCCCTACCCTTTGTTGTCTGTGGGAGTGAAGATTCAGTTTCTTTCTCCTTGGGTCCTATGGGCTTAAGTAGCAGTAGCAAAATACTTTTCCAGTGTCTGTATGGTAGACCAGGGTAGCACCACACTGCATTGTCAAAGGGTTAGGATTTGGAACTGAAAGACCTAGGTTTAAATCCCAGCTCGTGGCACTTATCTCCTGTGTGATCCTTAGGAGTCACATTTCCCTCTCTAGATCTCATTTTCTTCAGCTATAAATTGAAGGAACCAGACTAGTTGATATCTAAGATGCCTTGTGGCTCTGGAACCAATTATCTCTATCATTCATGACATGTCTCAGTGAGGTAATAAGGAATGGAACTGATCTTCCCCTACCTTATAAATGGTGATATCAGGGCCCCAAAAAATGATATGGTTTTCAGCGGGTCAGTCATGCAGTGAAGCACTGCCAAAGAAAGAATAAAGACCCAGAATAATAGTTTCCTTCCATCTAATAGAAAGAGAGACAGACAGAGACAGAGAGACACAGAGAAAGAGATAGAGACACAGAGAGAGACAGAGAGAAAGAGACAGAGAGACAGAGACAGAGAGAGAGAAGGAGGGAGGGAGGGAGGGAAGAAGAGAGAGAAAGTGAGAGTGAAAGAACAAACAAAAAAAGATTCTACTTCTATTTAATGCACTATCCCTCCCATGTTTCGTTGTCATCTGTCAGAGATATATGAGGTAAGCTGAAGTTGATCTTGACCAGCCAATTTGGCCAAAGGGTCACAAGAGCTATTAGAAAATGTCAGCTAGTAGGTATCATCATCTCCTAGTTTTCTGTTTGTCTTTGTGCTTCACACAAAATGAAGTTGGCCCCTTGCTTTGGGCCTCTTCTCTGCCCACTGTCATCTTTGCTCACTAGTTCTCATGGCTTTTGAACATGGGGTTGTTGTGCTTGAGTGCTCATTTCTTGCTGGGCAGTGTTCAATTCCAGGAAAAACCCATTCTTGTTGAGTTATTTTCTGAATGTTATGCAAACATGTCTAAATTATGTTGCAGCAAATTCCACCCTAAGATTTGTTTTTGGACTCACTTTAATTCAAGCAAGAGGAGAGAGAGAAAGGGAGGAGGGAAGGAAGAAAGGAAGGAAGGAAGGAAGGAAGGAAGGAAGGAAGGAAGGAAGGAAAGAAGGAAGGAAGGAAGGAAGGAAGGAAGGGAGAGAGGGGAGAGGAGGGGAGGGGAGTGGAGGGGAGAAGAGGGGAGGGGAAGGGAAGGAAGAAAGTACTCTCATGCCTTTGGTTCAAAATGCTGAGATTCCATCTCCAATCAGATGAAGGATTTTTTTTTCCTATTCTATACAATGAAAAGGCATCACCTCAGCCCCCTCCGATATTTCTCGATGGTGAAAATAGAACTTCCCATGGAGGACATTTCAGAGCCAAGCTGTCCAATGCCCTGGACAAGGATGAACAGAATTAACCCAGACAGGCTTTCACTACACCATCACAGATCTGCTGTGAGATGGATAACAGGCTGCCTTCAGAGGACAAGACAGGACTGGCCCCTTTGAAAGACCTCCCCTGGAGAGGGCCAGAGTTTGGCTACAACTAAACAAGAGAGATTGGCTCTGTGGGTTCAGAAAATGCCAATTAGGATTCAGGCAACAATCTGAATTTGATTCTTGTCTCTAACAATGATTTTCTGTGCAAGTCACTATACCTCTCCAAGTCTTGGTTTCTTCAACCGTTAAATGAATAAAAACAATCTGTAAGAGTGACTTTCAAGTCTTTTTACACAAAACTCCTAGATTCCATATGGTATATCTGAGGGCAGGGGAGGTTCCTTGAATATGGAGCCAGGGCAATCAGTATCCATCATTTCCCTCTTTTCCTCCTTTCTCTTCCTCCTCTCATCTTCTTCCTCTTTCTCCTTATCAAAAACTTTTATAAAACAATTACTAATACAAGGTGTTTCTAAATTGGCCTCAGAAATGGGTGAGTAAGACAGCTTAAAGGCTTATGTTCTTACGAAGCTCTGTGACATGCAGGCAGAGACTTAAAGGTTGAGTAAGCACCAGAAAAAAAAATTGTGTAAGAGAAGAAGAATTGACGCAACTGAAGTCCAGGGTCTGGCTGATTTCCACAAAGAGCGATAAATGAGTAGATTGTGCTTCTGTTGATACTTCTAGTTTCAATCTTGTTTATTCCACTGAAGGCTGATTTATTCATCACAGGCATTTCATCAGAGACCCTGTTGACTCTTTTGTATTTCCTAGCATGGTAGCAGCTACTAAGAAATGCCTTAAAACCTAAGAGAATAAATTTTAAAGGATATTACCAACGAAAAGAACACCTTCGATAAGTCTAAGGATCAAAAGAGTAAATGCAAGCACAATTCCTCACTTGGCCAGACTCCACAGATATCTCTTGATTTTCAGCTCTGGTTTGGGCGTACTGGGAACAGCATGAACTGCAGACGAATTTAAAAAGAGAGATGAACACAATAGGCCAAGTGGGCCAAAGCACCTGCCAGAAGAATGAGGTTGATGGATGTAGGGAAACAGGAAGGAAGCCCTATGAGTCCCACAGTGGGATACTGAGTATAAATACAAGGAGTTATTTGTTACTGTTCTCTTGGGTGTATATTATCATTTCAAGCATGGGTACCCAGGCTCTTCTCTTTCCAGCTCAGGATATAAAAAGCTATTTTCGAGCAATGTTAGTAGCAAGCATGGGTATTACACAAGCTGCTGACCTAGTGCCCGCCCCACAGTCACAAGCAGATCCAATTTTGCAAAATGCTATTTTTACAGCAACTAACATTTCCACATTGTACCCCCCCCCACCCCCACCCCCCACTGTAGACCCATGGAAAGTGTGGGCAACATAGCCAGATTCTGGACTACGAAAATGTTTTATCTCCTGGGTCCGACTGTTGATGTCTCCTTCCTGCGGTTATACAGTACTGGTCAAGATGAATTGTCTTGGATGAAGTGAGTCACTTTGAAAGGAAGAAAAGGAGGCTGTGGAGGGGAGGGGTTTGAAGAGGAGAAGGATTAAGGGTTTGTTTTGTCCTCTGAAGTTTCCAGAAGATTATGGAAGCAGAGAAAAGGAATTTAAAGTGTGGTTCTTGTCATAAAAGACATTGAGTGGAAAACCTACTGTGGGGATCTGCTTTTATTCTCTGCTCAGTCACTTCTAGAAAAGCGTGGGTTTAATTTATAAGCCAGAAGAAAGATGCCACTCCCTGTCAGCTGACCAGAACTAACCTGAATTCTCCAAATCCAGATGGCCTTATTTTCCAGCCATTCTACTCCAATTACTAACAGAGTTGGTAATACTTCATACCAACCAGGCTCTCTCTTTCATTCTCCATTGGTAGGTTTGTCCATACTTCTCTATACATAGGTACTGGTACAAAATTCAGTCTTACGTGTGTGCATCTATGTGTGTATGTGGATGCACAAAAAGATACTGCCAAGGGATAGCTCTGATCATTTCTTTCCCCCATTGCCTATTAAATAAAATCCAAAATCCTCAGAATGACACTTGGGAATCTGTGAGTTCCAGCCCCAGTGGGAATGGCTGCCTGGGGCAATGGAGAGAACACAGGGTCTGAAGTTAGAGGACTCATGGTGGTATCTGGAGTCTGCCATTGGAGATATATGTGGCCTAGACCAACTTATGTAAGCTCTCTTACTCTTGGTTTCTTTACCTATAAAAATGAGAGGACTGGCCTAGATGAGAGACAGCTAGGGTGGAAGAGCAGATAGAATACTGGGCTTAAAATCAAAAAGACCCAAGTTAAAATCCTGCCTCAGCCTCTTGTTAGCTGCATGACAAATTGCTTATTCTATGACTCAGTTTTCTCATCTGTTGCTTACTGTTTGACCTTCCCGAGGAGGACCATGATATTAAGGAGGTGATGTTATGCAAGAGATTGGAATTAAGTGAAAAATGGCTGAGGAAGGGGCAGAGGAGGGAAGGGACTCAACAGCTTTTATGATTTCTTCCAGTTCTGAATCTACACTCCTATGATCTTTCAGTTTATTTCCAGCTCTGAATTTATGATCCTGCCTTCTCATTCCTCTGCTACTACACCTTTACTCTAATACATATTGTCTAATATTATAGTTAAACTTTAAGCTCATTCAGGTTGGAAAATCTGTGTTATTTATCTTTGTGTCTTCTCTGATGTCTTGCCCATAATGAGTACTCAATCAATATTTGTTAAATTAATGATTGATCTACTCGAAGATTATTAAAGTTAGAAGAAATCTCAAAAGTTACCTAGTCCAACCAATATATCTTTAAAATAAATTTTACTTTTCACTTAACAAAAAATCGGTTTTCTTTCTTTGCTATTCCCCTCTTGGGAGGGGAAAAAAGGCAGACTACTTATGACAAATATATAGATATATATCTATACACACACACTTATGCATATATGTATATATATGTTTATGTACATTCAAGCAAAACAAGCACGTTGGTCATATCTAAGATGTTGTGTTGATTTCTATTCAATGTTATATTAATATTTTATTAAAATATTTAATTATATACCCTGAGCCCATCGACTCTCAGTCCAGAAGTGGATAGTATGCTTCATTATTGGTCCTCTGGGATCATGGTTGATTACTGCATTAATCAGAATCCTTAAGTCTTTCAAAGTGATGCTTTTTTTTTGTTTGCAGTGTTATTGTTGCTCTACAAATTGTTCTCTTGATTCTGCTTAATTGACCATGTATCAGTTCATACAATTCTTCCTAGGTCTCTTTGAAATTGTTCCTTGCTTCATTTCTTATGACACAAAAGTAGTCCATTATATTCCTATACCAATAATTTGTTCAACCATTCTCAATTTTATGGGACCCCATTAGTTTTCAGTTTTTTGCTATTATAAAAGGAGCACATATAGATATAGACAAAGATTGATATCTACATATCTATCTTCATATGCCCCTATCCACTGTACAATCTAAGTACAGGCATGAAATAAATAAAAAAATTCCAAGCAATCTATAGGCCTCATACAATATAAAGTTCTTCTGTCCATAGGCTGCTTCACTAGAAACTTGAGAGAATCTCTTTCCTTGCGCTACTGAGCTCTGAGAATGAAGGCCCACTGATGGAGACCATTCTTATCAGCCTATCTGGTCCTTTTTTGCCTGCTGGCTGGCACTTTTCCATCTGTATCACAGCTACCTATTTTGGGAAAACTAAGCCAGTAGCAAGTATTCCCTGATGAGTCGTAAATCACAGCTTGGTGCTTATCATGTTTTTGGCAGAGCTCTTCCTTCAAGCCATGCTACCAAGCCTTCTGAAGGTCAGGAAAAGGGAAACATGAAAAGGGCGGGGAAAACAAAGACCAAACAGTGAAAGACCCAGGGTGCTAGACCTCCGTGCCTCTTTGCCATATGTTTTAAGGCAAATCTAGGATTGTGCTTTTATTTTGTTTTATTGTTGTTGGTTTTTTTTTTCCTTCTTTTCCCTCAGTTGTGCCTGGGAGAAAATTTATGTGAGAAAACAGGAAGTTGGGAAATAATGAAGTAGCAAAAAGTATTTTATTGGGGGAGCATTGGCAGGACTGTACCATCTTGCTCCATCGGTAAGCCTGGTACATTTGCATGATGGCTGTTTCATCTCCTGGTTTCTTTTAGCCCTATAAATTCATGCTTTTCAGTTTTTACAGACGAGTTTATGAGCTGGGAGGTGGGGATGTTAGGGGCTCTGTTGTCAGGAAGTGTATTGAGCAATGAAGTGACCATTAGGTGTTTTTCTTTTCTTTGCTCTACGTGTCTAGTAAACCTAATTTCTGGATTGGCTGGGAGGTCAGAAAGAGGTCCAAAGGGACGGAGCATAGAAGCCTAAAAGGATAGGAATGAAGTCTTCTTAAAAATTCTTATCTATTCAGGTTTCAGGGAGAAGGATGCTGCAAGTTCCAAAAGATGTGGTCCTGGTGGTGCCATTTGGTACTTTGTAAAGAATGCTATACCTTTCTTCACCTGGGCCTCAGGTTCCTTATAAAGGAATTAGATCAGAAAAATACCTAAAATCCCTTACAACAATAGCATGCTACCATTCTATGAGATTTTGTGTGTGTGTGTTAAGATGTAATAGGAAGTCTTTTTTTTACTGATGCTTAAAATTTAAGAGTCCATTGAACTGATATTGGTATCCCATACCAATAGTGCCAAATTCATAGAAAGAGAGTCAGTAAATCATACATCAGGATCCCTGCAGGTAACATATTGACTTATAAAACCACATATGAAGCATTATCTATGTTCTATTATATTTTTATTAATTTTGTTTCAAATATCTCCCAATTACGTTTTAATCTTGTTCATGGAAGAGCACTGGGAGCTACATGTTCTAGTCTCTGTTCTGTCCTATAGCTCCACAGTTGATATACCCAGGATAGTAAGGGAATAGAAATCACCAGCTGGGTGAAGGTTCATATAAGTGATGCTTGAGAGGTGTGATAGTAGAACTAATGAATGAATGAATATAAAAGCTTATATTAAATCCTCATGATATATCAGTCACTGTGTTAAATGCTGAATATAGTCCCTACTGTCAAATTTCTTACAGTTCTAATATACATTGGTTGGTTGGTTGCTGTCCTTCATTCTTGAAGGGGACCAAAATGACATCACTGTGTTGGGGTCAAGGTACAGTGTGTTCATCTGTGGCTGATTAGACCAATACAAGCTCAGAAGGCTGTACCACAGGTCAGGCACAAATAGCCCATATTAATATTTGGAATGGAGAAGGCTCTAAATTTGTGCATCTCGCAGATCTTTTGTGCTATGCAATTCTGCTTTCCTCAGAGAGCCCAGCACCTACTTTGATGCAGTCATGGCATGCTGGACAATCCTGTGTCAGGGCGCTACGACAGCTAGAGTTGGAAGGTTGGGGTCCCAGGGACAGAGTCCGAGTTGTGGTGTTGAGAGTGTCAACCAATATGATTTGGAAATGGCTAGGAGTGGTAAGATAGCCTGGTTCTGGTCAAGGTAAGGTGAAATCCCACCTGTCAGAGCCCTGGGTCCCAGGAACAGGAATTTGAGTTCTAGTGATGGAAGGAGGAGGAAGAAAAGGAGAGTCAGACTTCATTAAAAGGAACTATGAGAACCAGGAGGAAAAGAGGACTGTAAGAAGAAGAAAAAAGAGAAACTGTTAGAAGGAACTTGAGTTCTGGAAGAGGAGGAGTGAGATGGAAAAGTGGTCAATAAAATGTGAAAAGGAAGAGAAGACAGGAGAGTCTGGGTCTAAGATTGAAAGGCTCAAAGCAAATGGTTTAAAGGTGAGTGAAAGCAAAAGATTGCCAAGTACTTTAAACAAATAATCAATGCTTTATTAGCAATAACATTAAACATGCACACAATTAAACATCTTCCTTTTACATCTCTACAAATCAATTTCACTGCATAAAATAACCCTTTTATTCAGTCCTTTGCCCCAAGTTTCCAATCAGATTCTTGGTCCAGCCTTTCTTGTTAGCAGCTTTTATGGCTGTGGTGACCAGGCTGAAATCAGAAGTTATGATGAGATGATGATGAGATCTCACAACCTCACACTGTTGGGAGCTCTACATTGTTCCATCCAATGCAGACATTTTTTTCTTCCAAAGTTGTGTCAATGTTTCATCATAGCATGGAAGGGTTACTAGAAGAGGTTCTCAAAGGCTTTGTCAACAAAAACACAAGGACAACAAGGTCCCACTTACCTTGAAAGGTTTAAAATACAAGTAAGCAGTATGAACCCCACGAATATACAAGATATGTACTATAAAAACAGGAAGTAATCTCAGAGGGAAGGCAATAGAAGTGAGAGAGGAAGAGAAAGACTGGAAGGGACCACTGGCATTAGGTTAGATTTCAACAGAGTCTTGAAGGAAGCCCAAAAAGTCAAAAGTTGAAGGTAAGGGCAGAGAGTGTTTCTATGAGAAACAATAAGGTCAATGGGGACCACAGGGTGCATGGGACCTGTACCATGCAAGAAGACTGGAAAGGTAAATTGCGGTCAGATAATGAAGGATTTAAATGCCAAATCAAGGAGCTAATATTGGATATGGAGGTTGTAGGGAACCATCAGAGTTTATTAAGGAGAGTGATATGGTTATGGTTGTACTTTAGGAAAATTAGTTTGGTCATTGTGTGTAAGGTTAAAAAAAGTCTCTGCCTCATTTTTTTTCTACTTGAAATAAGGAAAATGTGCACCTTCCCTCTACTAAATTAAAAAAAAAATTCTAAGGTTGCCTTGCTTATCTTTACACATATTGTACATATTTATAATTCGTACATTTTCTCCTTCATTAAAATGTAACCTCCTTGAGGGCACAGGGAAAAAAAATTCATGAAGACAGAGACCATAGCTTGTACTTCTCTATACTTTCCCTAGTGCCTACATGGATGGTTTGAACATAATAGGCTCTATAAATCACTTCACTTGGTGAGTTACTATCTTTCTGGGGAACCAGTACTGGTTTCTACTAGAACCAATGAATACCAGCTTCCATACTTTAATAGGTAAAATGATGAATCAACTTGAGACCTAGAGGTGGTGTCATTGCTTTCCAAAATGCTGTTAGAGGTAGGTGTGCTTCCACTGCCCATGGGTGGCAGTTCTGGAATTCAGTTGGACATAAAATTTTTGGTGGTTTAATTTAATCAAGAATTATTAAATGAATGGATGGGTAAAATTTTAAAAAATCAATGTTGAATAAAATACCTATCTTGCTAACAGGTTCTGGCACTCCTTTCTGATATTATTTGTATCAGCAAGATAAATCTACAAAAATCAATTTCATAAAGATCACTAGAAAAAGGCCTAAAACTTTCTTTTTATTGCACATATTAATCTGATTTTAACACATCATAGAAGCACGGACATTAGCCAAGTACATTACAGTCATATACTATGGAGACAGAAATCTATTTTTATGACTGAACCACTTTTCTAAATTGACATTGGTGCCTATGAAACTATAGTTCTGCTAAAATATTGCAGCTGTGTGGAGCCACCCTAGTCTCTAAGCAAAATGTTTCCCGATCTTTACATTTGTTTTTGAACAACCACCAGATCATGCACTTATCTTTACAGATGTTATTAATGTATTTCTGCCACATGGTATTGGTAAGTTCTGGTGCTTTATGAGTCAAATAGAAAACAGAGTTTTGTTGTGAGTGTGTGTGTGTGTGTGTGTGTGTGTGTGTGTGTTTTAAACAGATAATTAGATTCTTATTCTCCATAACCATGTGGGTCCACTTGGCTAAGGTTTATTGTTATCCACTATTACTGGGATAAAAATATTCTCCAATTAATACATATGGAAGACCATGCACATCCTCCAATACCAGTGATTATCGGCCCAGGGTTTGTAATACCCCAAAGAATCATTAGTAATCTCAAGGATTATCAGAAAATTCTCAAATCCTCAGAAACAAAACTATAAAAAAAAAGAAACAAAACTATACTTGAAATTCACCTTAATGTGTACGTGATGTACATACATGATGAATAAGCCCTTTGGTTTGGGAGTTGGTGGTAGAGATCATGGTAAGAAATAGAAGAGAGAATGAAATTCAAGGGATGGTAATAGATCATTACAACTCCTGAATGTTTGGGTCCATGGTCTAGAAACATAACAGACATTTAATAAATACTTTCTATTGCATTCATTAGCCTAATACCTCAAAGATATCAGGCTGAGTTTAAAGGAAATAAATTATCTTGCTTGTAGAATTTCTATGTCAGTTTCTCATAATACCAACCATTTGAATCAAAAGTGAAAAGTTCAGCCAAACACGTAAAGAAACATGTCAAAATCCCAGAATCTCCAAGTTAGGAGGGACCACAGAAGCCGTCAAGTCTGATCCAAATTGGAGTCAGAATCCCTTCTATAACCTTCCCAAAGAATGGTCATACTTGCTTTAATATTTATGGAAGAGGAGAAGTTGGCCCCTTCCAACTTAGAAATTGTGTGACTTTATGACTCTCAACTGCTATGCACTCTGCATATTAAACCTTTCAAAATGCAAGCTATGATTTCACTAGTTCTTTTGGCTGCCACATCACACCGCTGGCACCACCCACCTTCCAATTTGTAACTGTAAAGTTGATTTTTAAAACCAAATAAAAGTTAAGATCTAGTCTTATTATATTTCATCCGATCAACTCCAGAATATTATTCTAACCTATTAAGATATTTTTGGATTCTGACTTAGCCACCACGCATATTAGTGACCATTCTCTTTATTGTATTCCAATTTGAAAAGTATGCCTTCTATTTCTTTATCTAAGTCACTAGCAAAAATTCCTAACACAAAGCCAAGCACGGATTCTTGGGTTACTCCACTGGATATGCTCTAAGTTAAAACTTCGCCATTAATGATAACTATTTGTATCTGATCATTCAATCATTTCACAATCTTCCTAATTATATTATCACCCGGCCCAGTGATATCAAAATCAAATAGAAAAGGTTTCCAGAAAACTTCATATTGACTTGGAAAACCACAAATCAATATTATCTCCCTTGTATTATAGTTTTATTTATTTTGTCGAACTTTTCCCAATTAGATTTTAATCTGATTCAAGCCATACTTGAATGCCACTGATGGTCGTCACTTTTGACACCTCTGATTCTGCCTATATCTGTCTATCTTGATCAGAAAGCTATTATGATGATTTTGTCAAGTGCTTTGTTAAAAAGAAATAAAAAAGAACCTAGGGAAACTATGTCAACAGCACTCCTCTAAATTAAAAGTCTTGTAACCCTGTCAAGAAAAAAAAATAGGATTAGTCTGCCTTGATGTATCATTGACCTCTCCTTAAGGACACCTGGGTCTTGTTATCTGCCCTGGCACAGAATGCTTAGGATTTCCCAACCTTTGTTCTGCAGCTAGACTCTTTTATATGCGATGCCACCTGTAATTAGAATGCAAGCTCCTTGAATGCAAAAGCTGCCTCATTTTCTTTTTTCTATTTCTCTACAGCATTAAACAGTGTTTGGTACATAGTAAGTACTAATAATTAATTATTATCCATTCATCTATCCACCCATTCATTCAGGAAGCTATGCTGGGGGGAGGGGTGCTTTTTAATCCCTATTTCCTGTTCTAAATGTTCATTACACTCATAATAATACACTGTAGAATTTTTTCCAGGAAACAGCATCAACCTCAGTAGTTCTTTATTTGGTAGGCTCCTTTCTTTGTCCTTTTAAAAAACTGGGGCAAGAGTCTTGAAGCCTCTCTCCTATTTTCCATGATGAACCATGGTTCAACAATTCCATCTACCAGTTCTTTCAGTACCATGAGATTTTCCTCCTTTTTGGCAAGTAATTTGAACTCATCAACAGCAATTCTGTGCTCTCTTATTTGCTTACATGTTTTGGATCCCACCTCCAGTCACCATTTTCATTCTATTCTTTCCAACACAAAAATCGTTCTCCTTGTTGGAGAAAAAGAAGCAACATAGAAGCTGAATATTGCTGGCCTTTTTTTACACCATCCATTATTATCATTCCATTTACCTTGAGCAGGTGCCCTAATCCCTCTTTGATCCTCTTCTTTTTTCCTCAAAAAAAGCATAAAATCCCCTCTGTTATCCTTGACATTCCTTGCTACCCTTGTCTCATTCTGAGAATCTGAGCTTCTGATACTATTCTTACAGGATCATGACACACTTATATTCACCCCAATTCCTGTCATCTATGCACATCTGTTATAAAATTTTAAATCTCTGTGCTTGTACATAACTCTCTGTAGACAACTCTCCCTTTTCCTCCTCACTGGAATTTATTCTATTTGCTTTGCTAGAATTTAATACATGAGAGCTTCCCATTCTTCCTGAACTGACTTCTAGAATTTAGGTCATTAGATCATACCTACCTTTTCTTTTCCTTTTGGACTGACACTTTGAAATATTTGCCCTTAGAAAACTTGACCTCCTAAAATCTAGGGTACGTGGCAGCCTTTCATCTTCTTCTCTAAGAGGAAATCTAAGATGAAATGGTAACTTCTCTCCCTCCCATCACCTATTTCCCATTATTTGAACCAACCAGTCCAGCCTTATTAGTCAGACTTCAGTAACCCTTGTGAAGGATGAAATTATCTTTAAGGAAAACAAAAATGTATTAAATGCTCTGCTTTTGTCAGAAAGAGAAAGAGAACTCCCCCAGATACCCCATAAATTATTGCATTCATGCTATATTTTGCCTCTGGGACAGGCTTGTGATTGGTTTTCTAACCCCTCACATTCCCTTCTTTATCCAGGAGGTCTGTAGTATCTTCTCATTATCATGAGAACATGACTTTTGTTTCTCATTCTGTTGATCGCCCCTCAAATGCTTTCTGCAATGCTTTCCCCAAACTGATTCATTGTTCTTTGTTCAGACGATTGTGCCATCCCAATATTCAGCCTCGTCTTCTTTTAGCTGTTTTTTTGTTTGTTTGTTTGGGTTTTTTTTTTTAGCTGTTCTTTCAATGAAATTTACCTTTCCAGAGCCAGGAGTCTTCCAGTCATGGCTCCCATGACACCAGATCTCAGTGATACATGTTAAAGGCAAATTACCTTCTTTTCTCTAGGGCCTCCAATTCACCTTGCTCATTGCCAATGTTCTGTACATTTTTATAGAGACAAAAAGTCATGGATTTTATTCTTGGCTCCTTTCTTAGATTTTTTTTCTTGTTATAAGTGGTCATCTCTACTGCTATTTTTCCCCGTATACTGTAGTTATTATCAATGATGTCGGCTTTGAAAGATATTTCCTTCTTCCCCCATCCTTCTCAATTTAAATCTTTTAAAAATAGATTTGCAGAATATATATATGCATATATTGGTATGTGTACATGTGTATGTATAGATACACACATACATATACAAATATACTTTCACACATATGTGTGTGTTTATATGCCTGTATAAGACACACATGTATATACACAACACATATAAAACATATATACATTATATACACATATATCTATACATGCAATATATACATAAGTATGCAAACACAATTACTCCTATGCACAGGCAAACATTTATTATGTTTTGACTATGTGCCAAGCGTCATGCTAAACACTGGAGATACAAAAAAGGGCAAAAGACAGTCCCTGCCCTCAAGGAGCTCACAGTCTAATGGGGGAGACAACAAGCAAACAAATGTGTGCAATTAAACTTTGTACAGAAAAAAACAGAAAATAATTCAAGGAAAGGTGCTAGAATTGAGGGGTTTTAAAGGGCTTCCTATAGAAAATGGGATTTTAGTTGGGAATTCAAGAAAGCCAATTGATGGAGATGAGGAGGGAGGGCATTCTAGGTATGGGGATAGCCGCAGAAAATAATCTGGAGTCAAGAGATGGCATGTTTTGCTTATGGAACATTAAGGAATATCATTGGATTGAAGGTAGGAAGTAAAGTGCAAGAAGACTGAGAAGGTAGGGGGGAAATGGGCTAGGTTATGAAGGACTTTGAACACCAAAGAATACATATATATATATATATATATATATATATATATATATATATATATCCTTTATATTTATACATGTATATTTATATATACTTATATAAATATAGGCACACATGGATACATTTGTGTAGATATATGCACATTTATTTATATGGCATATATAGACAGAGAGGCACATATGTATGTGTATGTTATATATGTGTCCATGTGCATTTGTATGCCTGTGCATATATGTGTATATACACACATACACCTGTATAAGAGTGTATCACAGTGCACATGTACTCACATTACAGTACATATGAACATGCACATATGTATGTATATACATGTATATTCGTATTATGTATATGTATATTCATACATACATACAATATGGATAATATGAACATGTGTGTATATACCTATATGCACATACATATAGGTATATACTGTATGAATATACATACACATATGTATATTCATACAAAAATGAATACGTTCTGTATTCTGTGTGGTGGCATTATTTGTACCCAGGTGCCTCCCCCGGCGCTAATAGCAGCCCTCACAGTTAACAAGCCTGTCACCTCCCGGATACACGTCTCAGAAAGACATGAGATTTCATTGCTATTTTTGGTCTATGAGCTAAATATCATGGCTACTTGAGGACATCTGGATAATTTGCTTCAGTTTCATTTCAGTTTTCATTTTATTTTATATTTCTTTTAATTCTTCTGCTGAAAACACAATCTATCAGTTTAGGTGGTCACTGAGTGATTCAGAACAGTGAGTGTCCTATACTCAGATGCTGCTGCCCCAGCCCGAATCAACAGAGACTAAGTCTGGGAGGAGCTAGCCCACTCAGCTCTGAACTCCCTTGAATTATGAATCTTTCTTTAATTTCCTGGACATTTTCTGCCCTGATGCTGTTGCTTTTGAGACTCCACTCTCCAAAATAGATAATAAGAGCCCATGCCCTAGAGGAGTTAAGTCACTCAGCTCTGAACTCCCTTGGGTCATTCATCCTCATCTTCACACCACACATTTTCCACCCTGCCACCATGCATATATCATTCCTTGCCCCACCACTTTCTCCCTTTTGCTCTGAAAACTGTATCCAAACCAACACTGCCATTGCCTCTGGAAAGGGAAGGTCAGCAGACTGCCCTATTATTGTGCTCATCACCCTTATGTCTTTTCAGATGAAATCACCCTTCTTGGGCCACCATTTCTACCATCTCCCTATAGCTGTGGTCTTACCCATTAGAATATAAGCTCCTTAATGGTAGGGACTGTTCTGCTTTTATATTTTCATTCCTAATATAGTGCTTGGCACATAGTAAGCAATTTTAAAATGAATCATTTATCTTTGCCAAGAAAACCTCAAATGGGGTCACAAAGACATAACTAAAATGACTGGATAAGCACTTTAAATAACTTTTCATTCATTCATTCATTTTAGAAACATAAAGGGCATTCCTAGAACCCAGAACATAGTCTTGTGCATTGTAGGTGATTAATAAATGTTTGATGAAACTACACCTGTGCACACAAAGAGATCGACAGAAAAAAGGAAGAAGACTCATATGCATACAAATATGCACAGTAGTTCTTTTCATGGTGGCAAAGAATTGGAAACTGAGGGGATATCCATCAGTTGTGGACTGGCTGAACAAGTCATAGTATTTGAATGTGATAGAATACTATTATGTTGTAAGAAGTTATGAAGGGAAGGATCTCAGAGAAATCTGGAAAGACTTATATGAACTGATTCAAAGTACAATGAACAAAACTAGAATAAATTATACAGTTACAATATTGTAAAGACAAACAAGTTTGAAAGCCTTAGGAACTCTAACAAAATGACCAACCACAATTCCAGAGGACTCAGAGTGAAACATACTGCCCATCTCCAGATACAGTTGATAGATTGCAGTTCATGCACACACACACATATGCATGTTTTTATATTTATATTATTATATTACATATTTATATAGTATATGTTATACATTTTGTATATGTGTATGTATATAAACATGTGTATACACATATACATGTATTTGTATACACACACATTTCCCCCAGCATCTCAGAGGTATAATGTCCCTTATACTACCTTAGTCTGTGCAAAGGAAGTGGATCAGGCTTAGCCCAGTTTCTATACAGCATTAGTCCCACCAAGTCCAAAACTTGCTATGGGATAGTGAGGTGATATACCTGCTATACTTGGCCCAAATACCTGAACTCTTAGATTCCCATGACTCATCCTTCCACAACAGTTAGGGCACTCAACTCTCTGTACCTAAAATGGAAAAGAATGAAAAAAAAGTTCAAAGACACAAGTCTAATTCTCAGGGGTATCATATGACTTAAGGGGTCAAGAAAAGGAGGTAGCCATAGGGCATTGTCCCCTAACCATGTGGTATAGGCGAAGGAATTTTTCACTCTCAGACAAAACGCAGCTGAGCACCTCACATGCTGAATCAGGTCATTTGAAAAACACCATCCTTTTTGGCTACTCAGGCAATTCAAAAAGGCTGCTTTCAACCACACAGTAGGCCAACTCAGAATGTCCATATATACTTCAATCCTCCAGTATTCCACAATCATTACCTTAGCAACTTCCATATGAATGATTCCATGTTAAGTGGTTTAGAGATGCACCAAACCTTTTGAGAGTGAAGGACAATATGTGAATGAGGGACTTCAATCCTCTAAGGAAAAAGTTCAGAAAGAAATTAGCATGGAAGACAACCAAGCCAAGAAGACAAGAGGAATGTGGATAGACTATTAACATAAACAAACCAGAGTCTATGCCTTCAGCCTTCTCTCAGCCTCAGATGCCATCTCATAAAACGGCCTGTCAGGGGAATAGTACCCAAAAACCACGTGAGCAAGGCAAATAGCCTGACATCACAGGACATAAAACCCAGGCGATTTTATAGAGCTCAGGATGTTTAAAGAAGAAAAAAATGGCCAAGGGGAGATGATTCCTGGACCATTAATGAAAGTTTGTTTTAAAATATTTTACATTTTTTATTAAAGCAGAATGGGCAGGATATAAGCACTATAAACTTTCTATGCAGAGGATGTTGCTGGCATTCCAATCCCAGGAATTATTGCCTTGTGCAAGGATCCATTCTGGCCTGTTTCACTTTACAGGGGAAGGGTTACACTGGGTGTTTTTGTTATGTAACCAAAGAAAAGGTGGATGGGCTTTTGAAAAGAGTGGCCAGACTTTCCTTCCCTGCTCCATGCCTCACACTCCACTCTCTCACCTCTGTTACCTTGCTAATGGTTGTATCCTGGCATGCCATCTCTAGATTTATGCTCCAAGATCTCTAGGATAAATAAATAAGATTTATTTCCTGGGTACCGCCTTGTTCTGGCAGAGACTGAAGGTTCAAAATAAGAATAAACTTCTTCTCTATGGTTTCCCTTCTTTTCTCCCCATCTCCACTTAATGAAAGAGACAATCAGTATTAATTCCTTTAATACTGATAGAAAGGATTATTAAATAACTGATTGTTAATATGGGGGAGAAACAGGATTTACTGCTCTCTGAAACCATATTCTCTATTAGACCAAACCAGCATCTGAAGGACATTGCTGGTAAAGCGATTGGATTAACTTTCTCCTTAATCTTGTTCAGACTGTACTCAGGTGGGGAAGCCCATTGTGTTCTACTCAGGTTTGGGTGAGGATAAATTCTTTGATTAGGTTGCTCAAGGCTGGGGGTGGTTTAGAAGAAAAATGTGAGTCAAGGATGAGGGAAGGAAAGCCTGGCCACTCTTTTCAAAAACCCATTCACCTTTTCTTTGGTTACATAAGAAAAATACCCAATGCATGATCAAAATAAGATTTCCCCTAGGCCCTCATTAGAATAGGTCCATCTCTCATTATAATATTCGTTATTTGTTAGCCAATCAGAGTTGATTGCCATTCTTAGGAACATTCACTCTTCCAAGGGTTTATAAGCATTGAGGGGGTTCCATGAGGGATTTTTGGCATTGAATGTGTCACTGGCCCCTTTTATTATTGATTATATGTTAGCATGATTAAGAAAATGATTAATTACCTAGAAATTACATATCTCGAACTTTTTATACTTCACAATACTCAAAAAGATCTGCGGCAGCAGAGTATGAGGAAAAGGGCAAATAGGCCTATAATCAGAGAATATGAGACCAAAATTCAGCTCTGCCACTTGTGTGACCTTGGAAAGGGAAGGGAATAAGCATTTATTAACACCTACTATGTGCCGGGCACTTTACAAATAGTATCTCATTTGATCCTCACCAGACCCTGTGAGGTAGGTGCTATTATGATCCCCATTTTACAGTAGAAAAAGCTGACACAAACAGGTTAAAGTCACAGCTAGTAAGTATCTGAGGCCAGATTTGAACTCACACCTAAAGTTCTACCTGCTACACCACCTAATTGTCCTGACCAAATGATCTAACTTTTCTATGCCATGGCTGTAAGGTCCCTTCTAGTCCTATTGCTATTTTCTCAGAGTGGATGCTACAGTCCCTTGTCCCATCCTTCAGAGGTGCCTAGGCAAGAATCCATCCCTTTGTTAAAAAAAAAAAGATCCACCCCTTTGACCCCTTTTGTCTGAGCATAGTTGAGACAAATGACCCATGTATGTCTCTCAGACTGGGAGAGGTTGACAAGAATCTGGTATAGCCTAGGTTCCAGTGCAAGAGGGGAAAGCTCCTTCTTCCTACCACAGCCTAAAGCTCATCTCAGTCAAAGACCAGACTCCTCTCCACTGAGTCATAGCTATATCCTGTCTTCTCAGGAGATTGGTTGTATCCTGGCCATTCCACTGGCTATGATCTGGTTTTATCCTTGCTTCCTTTTCCCTTAACCCTGTCTCAGGTTTAGCCATAAGTCTTTCCTTGTATGAATGAGACTTGTTGAATAAAGGTCTAATGCATTTGGCATCAATGATCAGTCTACTTCTTCTGTGGAAATACTTAAGTCCCTAAAAGCAGCCACCATAGACTGGGACAGGCCTATTCAAGTTTAGGTAACTTGATCCTTGGAAAACATGCTGTTTCAATCCATGGACCCATACTCAGAATCTTTATAGGTTAGCAAGATCACAAGACTTAGAACTGGAAGAGCCTTAGATAATGTAGTCCAGGGATCCCTAACCCTTTCTGTGACATGGACCCTTTTGCAGTTTGGTGAAGCCTATGGACCTCTTCTCAAAATAGCATTTTTAAATGAATAGGCAAAAATAGATCACAAAAAATTGTGTTGAAATATCATTGTAATTTTTTTAAGTTTATAGACCTCACTTTAAGAACCTATAATTTGAATAAAATCTTTCATTTTACAGATGAGGAAACTAAGGCCGATGAAGCTAATTGACTTTTTATCCATTGTCATAGCCTTCAAGCATCCAGGGCAATGTCTGTGTTGTCATAATCTCAGATGAGATAATGTCTGTTAGAGTGCTCAACACAGCACTTGGCACACAGTAGATATTTAATAAAAGTTCTCTCCTTTCTTCCACTTCCCCCATGTAATGGTAAGTCATTTATCAGAGGACTCTATTAGAGGAAAAATTCTGAATGTTCATTAGATTTCTACTTTTTTGATATTTCAATTCTACTTCAAGAAATATTGCTTGAGTTCCAACTCACAACCTGTGAAAAAAGATGAGAGACAGAGAGAAGGAGAGAGACAGAGACAGAGACAGAGACAGAGAGACAGAGAAAAAGACAGAGAAAGAGACAGAGAAAGAGGATAGACAGAGACAAAGAAAGGGACAGAGACAGAGACAGAGAGAAAGACACAGAGAGAGGACAGAGACAGAGATAAGACAGAGAAAGACGAGAGAGAGAGAGAGAGAGAGAGAGAGAGAGAGAGAGAGAGAGAGAGAGAGAATAATACATTACCTACTTTGAAGTTGCTTATAGTCTTCTTATACAGACAAAATAAAGACACAGAGTGAAGTCTTTGGTGCTACTATTCAAAAACCCAATTCATACTAGCAGGTCTGATCTCCAAAGGGTATAATAACCCTAAGGGGCAATCATGAGTATTTAGGGGGTTTTCTCTAGTAATATCTCACAAGCCCCCGTGACTATGTTTCCCCAAATGATAGGGCATTGATATTAGACAGACTTAACTAGATTTTAGAAACAGGTATTTATTAAGGTACTAAAGTCAGAAGAGTTGGTACAAAATATTCTCCCAAAAGTCTTGGACATACTATCACACATACATAGAAGTAAGGGAGAGTGACCTCAAGCTTAGAGAAAACATATGGCAAAGTACTGGTAAACTTACATTTCTTGGTTAGATAAAAGTTCTTTTCTTCCTTCTTGAAGTCTTCATGAAGTTCCCCTTAGGAAGAGTAGAGATTACTCCTGGGCTTCTTGTAAATCCTAAACCTGTCTTTCCTCAAGTGAGTTAGATTTGTCTTTGACTTCTGATGAAAATGCTGCCACCAACTTTTCTAAGGACATTGCTGGAACACAAAGGAGATGTCCACATCTTCTGAACCTTTGGAAGTTGTCAGGATCTTTCTTGACAAGAAGAATTAGACAGGAGGGACAGTGGTATGCAGTATGGTGAAGCCTATGGACCTCTTCTCAAAATAGCATTTTTAAATGAATAGGCAAAAATAGATCACAAAAAAATGGTATTGAAATATCATTATAATTTTTTTAAGTTTATAGACCTCATTTTAAGACCCTACAATTTAAATAAAATCTTTCTCCCCAAGTGATTCTCTCACAGGGTATCAGACTACACTTCTGTGCCTCCTAGGGCAGCACCTCTGGGTTCTGAACTGGTCTGCTGTTTTATCCAAATCCCACAGGATCTGACTGAGTCTCCTCAACTAATCCCAGTAGCTTTCATCCCTTCCAACTTGATTGAGGACTTTACCCATTTAATTTAATGCCTTTGATTATCTGATTGATTACAAAACAGCAGCTCTCACCTGATAAAAGTGTCCACATATTGTTAGCTAATTTAGATGAGCTGAGATTGGTTGAGGATGGTTGATTGATTCAATTGACTCCCCACCATTAATTACACAGAGAACAAAACAGTAAAATAATACAATTGAATAAAAGCAAGTTTGGTGGACACAATTTTGTCTATGAAAAATCAGAGAAAGGGCAGAGCTTTATGTAGAAATGTTACATTAATAAGTCCCTAGAAATAGTTTTGGGACATATAAAGACATATAGAAAGAAGGCTGTTGCTGAGTCAGCTATTGTCACCATCACGCCAATCAGTGATGATTTTTGTGAGTTTCTTCACCTGATGCTGATGGGAAACACAGTCAACCAGTGACAAGGGGTGGGGAATATGGAAGGATGATAAATTAGTTCTCCTGGTTCCTCACCCCTTTTAATGACTTAACATAAGAAAGTCTTGGTTCTCCAAATACACCGGGAAAACCAGTGGCAGTATTGATCAGCCAGCTAAAAACTAGTATATTTTGAAGATAGGGAGTAACAAGGATCAAGAAAAGTATCAACTTCAAGAGCCTTTCCTACACACTATATATACTGTTACTATGTCTTTAAAGGAGACTATGTTGGGAGAATGAACTATAAGTTCTCGGGACTAGTGTGTTTGTAGTATAGAGAAAAAGAACTAAGAAAGTTTATTTTCCAAAACACCAAATAAATTAATTCTAAAACTTGAGAAAAACTGAAGAAATATTTCCTGAAGAAAACCAGTTTAAATCTCTGTGCAGAGAATTCCTCAGAAATGTAGAGTGTCATCTTGAGAACTAAGTATCGAGTCTGCATTTCCAGAATTGAGGAGTCAGCAAATATTGCTGGTGGTTGAGGTAACTTTGACTGTGGTCTATCTCATTATGATCTATTGTTGAAATATTTAAATTTGTCTTTGCTTTGTTTGTATGATATTGATTGATAAACTATTTGGCCAGGCATATTAATGTTTATTTAAACTTGTGTGACTGACTAGAAGATTTGAGAAATGAAGAGATGAGCAAAAGTTTGAGCTCTAAGAGCTAATGGATTAATTGCTGAAAGACATGCATTTCTATTAACTTATGATAAATTAGTACTCATTTATCATAAGCTAATATTAAAGTTAAAATTATTATTAACTCATCATAAGTTAATAAAAATGCACATCTCTCATTAATTAGAGTATACCCCTTGATTGCCTTAGAATCTCATATCAGAATTAATATTTTTGGCTAGTATAATACACCACATAACACACCAGAAAACAACATAGGCTGATGTTTTTATCTCCTGCTATACCTTCAAATGCTCCAGTGAGGTTATAGCTACAAGAAGAGTAATTATTGTAGAAGAGGAGTCTTAGAAGGCTTCCTGGGGGAAATCGTGTGATGTATATATTCTGAAGCTGGAAAGGATTTTGGAAATCATAGGATCCTAGGCCCATGGGACTATAGATTTAGAGATGGAAGTGGAATTAGAGACCATCTGAGCTAACATCCTTATTTTTCAAATGAGAAAAATGAAGCCCAGAGAAGCAAACCCACTTGGTCAAAGTTTGAACTTACATCTTCAATTCAAAATTTGAGGTCAATGCCAAACTCCCAAGGGCAGAGTCCTTTCCATTCCACCATTCTAATCCTGTTAAGCAGACTGTTGAAGCAGAACAAGGGGGTGGTGGAGGAGAAGGGTTGGGTAAGCTATAAATTATTTGAAACCTCTAAATCTTCAGCGAATTCTCCAGGAGAAACAAAACTGCCTTCTTTCCTTCTGCCCCGTCAACAGAAACAATGACCAACAGATACACACAGAAGCTTACTTTAAATCACTAGTATTTTTTTTTTATCTATAATGCCTAAAAACTAAGTCATAGCTTGGGTAGAATTTTGATGAAAAACCAAAATTCATCTTCTTCTCCTGAGATCAGGCTTGAGATTTCCCTGGGAACTCTGAGTCACAGTTTAATAATTTCCTTAGCTGCTGGAAACTTCATCGATATCCCTTAAATCTCTTCTCCCAGGAAGTCTATTTTGGGTTACCATAAGTTGTTTAAAAATGACTGAGTAGACTCTAACTCATGAGACCCAGCAGACCTCTGACATTCTGTTGGTTGGTTCTGACTCTTATCTTGTGAACATTTTTGCTAGGAGACAGCCCTAGCCCTCCATCCTATGAAATGTGAATTGTTCATTTTTTGTATAATTTATTTGTCATCTAACATAAGTGTGTGTCTAAATAGATAGATGATAGATAGATAGACAGACAGACAGAAAATCTTATACAATTAAAGCTAAGCTATATGGTGTTAATCCTTGTATTTCTTGTACCTGATATGGACTAACACAAGTAGACACTTAATAAATGTTTTTGAATTGAAATGAATGGAATGGAATTGATAGCAGAGTTTTCTACATTGCCTAGGTCTATACTCCCCATGTTTCTCTCCCCAAAAATGTTTACCAAAGCATTTTAAGTTTAACCATTTAAATGGAAATCTTTCTAAAACCCATCACATGTTTTCTTGTTTTTCAATATTGATTATGGAGTATAACTCAACCTTTCTACATGACTTAGGTCATCATTATAAACTTTAGTGATTTTATTGTGGTGAAATATAGAAATACCATATAAATTGACCAAGGTAGGTAGGACTATTTTACCCTGGACTGTGACTCTAGCTTTGTATGCATTTTGAGTTTTTCTGTCTTCTCCCTTGCCATCAGAATAAGAAGTGCTACTTCCCATTTCTGTCCATACCTGTCTACTAGCATCCCTTCCCTTCCTTTTCATTTCTTGCTTTCCGTGGATTGCTGCTTTGAAAATTCCATATCCAGACTTTTAAAAACTACAGATAAATTAAAAGTAGTTAACATCTGAGGGAAGGCCTGAGATGCTTGCCAGTAAACTTTACGCTTGCTAATCTCAGTGCTCAGAAGTCTTATTTATTTGTTTTTTTGATATCTTCCTCCCAAGTTTTCCAAAGTTAAGTGGTCCAACTCAAAAAGTGGTGGGTCCCATTGACCAACCACAATACCAGAGGGCTAATGATGAAAACTTCTGCCCACCTCCCAGATCCAAAGTGCAAACTGAGACATTTTTCTGGACGTGGTCAAGGCAGGAATTTGTTTTGCTTGACTATACATGTTTCTAACAGGAGGGATTATTTTTCCTGCTTCTTTTTTTTTTCAATGAGGAGGTAAGGACAGAGATAGGAAGGAGAGAAAGCAGATCTTCATTTAAAAATAAAATTTAATTTTAAAAAAATTTAATTTAAAAAATTTTTAAAAAAATTTAAAAATAAATCCCCCTCCATGGAAGCCTTAAAAAGAAATTGAATGGCCACTTGTTGGGAATGTTATGGGGGTGATTTCTTTCACACATGGATCATACTGAAGTCCATTCCAACTTTCCAGTTACGTCATTGAGACCAAACCCCACCCACATCTTATGCTTCTAAGTGTTCCTAGTACCTAGCAAGTAATGCCCTACTCATAACAGCTGCTCAGTAAATGTTTATCACTGCTGAAGAAAAGCTCCTATCAGAGATAAGAATGCTTGCATCCTTAGCCTGGCACAACCCTTCCAGATAGCACCTCATCCATCCATCCCCTTTCCTCCATTTGGGATGGTCCATTCCCCAGTCTAGACATTTGTGGGTCATTTGTTCATTCCACAAGCATTTGATAATCCTCATTCTGCATGTCTAGCACTGTGCTAGGCACCATGGGAGATACAGAAGGAGGTGATGACATAATCCTTGTTGGTAGGAGTTTATAAATCTCTTTGAAGAGATGAGGCTTACAGAATAAAACTATGAAAGAATGTCAACAAATAAAAGATAACAGACCTAACTGTATAAAAATAATGAATGTTTCACCCTTTCTTCAAGATCTCCAAGGAGAAAATTCCATGGCCTCTCCCTATGTCTTCTGTAATGTTCTGTTCTACACCCAGCACCCTAAAGAAGTTGAGCCTTAATGTTCACTCATACCAAGCTGGGCCCCTGGGTTTGGTTGGTGGCATGGAGTCTGTGGGAGGAGATGGCAAGCAGAGAGAATGTGTCTGTCCTGGAGCTCTCGCCAATCCTGGACAGCTGATGCTTTCAGAAAAGCATGCCACAGAATCTGAAACACTATTGATAATGAGGTTACTCATTTTTGAAAGGTTGTAACTAGATAGTCTAGGAAAAACAGATTTGTTTCCAAGAGTGCAACTCCAGATTTGAAGCAGCTCATGGAAGATATGCTATAGTTGGGATCCTTTGTAGACCTATTGCTGATTGGGAGATGATGCCAAAGGAATAAGAATATTCCACTAATCTCTGTCTGTCTGTCTCTGTCTCTCTGTCTTTCTCTCCTCCCTCCCTCCCACCTCTCTCTCTCTCTCCCTCTCTCTCTCACATCTTTCTCTTCCCCCCCCCTTCTTGCCCTAGAAGCTGATAAAAGTTGTAGGAAATCATAAACCTAGCACACACTGAATTAATTTTTCCTTCCTAGAGTCCATAACTAATTGGTGATCAGAGAACCAGGCCTAAGTTACACTGGGGCCCTGGCAAGAGTGACAAATGTGTGACTGTGACTGTGTGTGTGTGTGTGTGTGTGTGTAGATGTTCAGGGGGCAGGAGGAGAAGGAACTAATACAGGGATTACATTAAATCCTTTCCAGACAAGGAGGGCAATGTAAAGTTATTTGGACCTAAAATGAGATTGTAGAGTCAATAAAGATAAAGCCTCAGGAGAACAACATCTTCTGGCCTCAGTCCTGATACTGACTTCCAGGCAGCTGAATTTTGCTATTTTTTAAACATATAAATATTTTAGGAGCTCATTGGGACAGTTATTCAATACTCTTCTCCTAACCTTCCCCAAGACTCCCTGCCCAATAATTCCTCATCTTGCTTAGGCAGCCCCACTCTTGGAGAGCTTAAAGAAACTCTAATAGGTCATCTGTACTAGACTTCCAGAAATCCTCTTCCCCAGCTTACCTCTAACAAATCTCTTATTGATTTTTCTCAGTATTAGGTGGGATGTCATAGAGTCACAGAACTACAATCAAAATCATCATCTCTATCTCTCAACTGAAGAAGATTAGAATGGCCTTTCTCCAAGATGAAGAAACCAAGACTTGAGGCAGGTTAAATAACGTATTCACAGAGCTAGTAAGTGGCAACACTTGGACTTGAACCCAGGTCTCCCACATCCAATAACAGGGCTCTTTCCGTTATATCCACGCTTCACATAATTAGGTGAGAGGAAAGGAGGGAGAAGGTTGAAAGCATGAAAGAAAACCCCAAACCCACCCCAAATGTACAAGTTAATTTCCTGTCAGGTGGATTCCAAATCCTTGATGAGTTTTATTCAGGGCCTTGAAGGTTCTCTTATGCCCTTCATTCCAGGTCCATAATGTTTAAACCCTTCAGTCTCCAGAAACAGAAGTCTTCTGTGTTCCATGGGACCAAGTTCATCAGCATTTTCAGGGTGATGGAGGAGAATTATTGGGTGACCTGGAACTCCTCAGCAGGTTTCCACTCACCCCCTTGCCCCTTCCTTTCCTTACCCAAATTGGCCACATTCTTCATGGAGAACATCTCAGCAGTGGCTAACAATACTGGCCCAGAAATGAAGTCTAAACACTTTTTGCCTAGAGTCCTGGAACCTAGAACCAATAGGAAATAATAGTGCCTGACCTTAGCAAGGCTTGCAAGGTGAGACCCATGTTCTGCCATCGAGTTACCTTGGCCTGGACTTGGGTGGGATAAATGTGCAAAGAATTTAAGTCAAAAAAAGGAGACTTCAAAAGGTCAAGTAGTTCAGACTCTTTCCTCTGGGAAAGTCCAGCTTTGCCAAAAGCTCCAGGGAGATGTGATCAGTTCAATTCTCCATGATCTCCATGGACAGATTGCTCAATCAAACTTCAGTCACCTACCTTAGCATTTGATTATGTTGCCAGCTAAGGCTCGTTGAAAGGACAACATTATATTATATTTGTTTCTGGAAAAGCTGGCGATCCAAGGTGATGCAGCTTTGTGGAAAATTAACATTTCTCCCATGCCTTAGGTCAGCGGTTCTCAACCTGTGGGTTGCAACCCCTTTGGGGGTCAAACGACCCTTTCACAGGGGTCACAGGGGTCACCTAAGACCATCAGAAAAAAACATATTTCTGATGGTCTTAGGAACCGAGACATCGCTCCTCTTTTGGTCTCCAGGCAGGTTCACCCACATGCAGATACGCTCACATAGGAGTATTAAAAGGTCACAGCATTAGGAAGGTTGAGAACCACTGCCTTAGGTAAACTAATGACTTATTATGTTTTTTCATTAAAATTCTCCACAATGGCTGAATGAAAGAATTTTCCATCAGTTCATATTTTGTCCTCAGTTGGAACATCTTTCAGGGATAATTTGTGAAATGGGATACCTATGGAGACACAAATGCTCTTGCGTCCTCAACATATTATGAAAATAGATGGATAAAATAAAGTGTTCTGGTCTTTTTTATTAAAAGTAATAAAAAACAACTTTGTTCCAATTTCTTTTAAAATGTATAATCAATCAATCAACAACCATTTATTGTCTACTCTGTGCCAGGCACTGAGCAGTAAAGGCTTAGCCTCTTGAAGATGCAAGGTTGGAAGGAGCTGGGAGACAGCCGGATAATGCATAAGCAATCCTATGCAAACCCCCTTTATACCAAAGCCAGGTTCAAAGGACAGGGAATTGGGCCAGAAAAACCTCAGATTTTTATACAGAGACAATCACAGGAGTTTATGCAGACCCAGAGACAGTATATGATATTCTCCTGCCTCCTAGCATATATGACCTTGACAGTATGTTTACTAGTTGAAACCAAGCCATTGCAAAAAGAGCTGACATTTATGTAGTGTATTAAGGTTTGTAAAGGACTTTACATATATAACCTTGTTTGATCTTCACCACAGGTCTGGAAGGGATGAAATATAGATAATATGTAGAAATTGACACCCATAAAAACAAAGTCACCCCTGGTCACCCAGAGGTAAGATTTGAACGCTGGTCTCCATCTGATTCCAAGCCCCTCTTTCATAACCAAGGAGCAGAAAAAAAAAATTTCTGCCTATGCAAATAAAATGTAGAGAAGATTGGAATGAGAAAAGAATATTCCGAAGAAAAATAGTGGCTTCTCTCTGTAAACTGCAAGGATTCTTTTGAAACAAGAAAGGATCTCCATAATGACTCTGGGTAATAGCACTGTATCTGTGAAGCCTTTTTGACACACAAGAGAGAGATGATGCCTGTCCTGAGATCAACGGTCATAAACTTATAATTATTGTATTAAAATCCTACCTATTTGTTTTGGGCACCAGTGTTGGTATTTTTCTGACCTTTATTTCCAACAGACCCTTGAAACCTACCTTATGCCCATGAACTTGGACCCCATTCCTACTTGGATACTATATTGCTGCTTAGTCAAGGCCTCTGTACACTAACTTCTGACCTATTCACCCTGAAAACTGAACCTCTGAAATCTGGACCTTTTCCTTCCCACTGAACTTTGCAAAATATCCTCCACATTGTCCTAAATAATACCTCAAATCTGCCCTAGGGATTCACAGTAACTATGCACCTCTTTCCTAAGGAAACTCTTTAACATTATCTCTAACCTGTATATTACCCTAAATTCTGGCATTTACTTACTGACCATATCCTTTTACCACCCACAACCCAGAATAACAATAGATTTTTAAACATCAGAGTAAAATCACTAAAGCAGACTGCCTGATTCCCTCAAAGTTCTGGTCAAACCTGGAGTTGCATAAAAGTCTTAAGAAGTGTTTGACTGTCTGTAATTAATAAGAATAAACTAGTTATTCAATCTATAAGGGAGAAATTGAGTTAAATTAAACAAAGACTAATTGCAATTTAAGTTTAGTCACGAAGGTCCCAAATTGTACTTAAATGTCTTTATTTCTTGATCTTATTCTAAATTTTCGAGTTCTTAAATTATAATGAATAGTTAATGTTCATGATTGTTACTGTAATGGATGAATAATAAATATCTAAAAATAAAAGCTAGCATTATGTAGTACCTCCTATATACCAGACTCCATGCTAGGTGCTTTACAAATATTTCATTCGCTCTAGTATTTCCTTAATATGGAAAACTCCTTCCACTAACAGAGATCACAGACTTCCCAGGGACTTATTTCCCAAGTCTCTGAATGATTGATTAGATTGTCCAGGGTTACACAGTAAGTGTCAAAAAGCGAGATTTGAACCCATCTTCTTAATTCCAAGTCTAGCACTGATTCCTAAAAGGTAACAGTTTGTTTATAAATCATAATTATGAATAAAAACAACAATATTTAAAGTTTACTAATCACTTTACATAGGTTATTTCATTTGTTCCTTACAACAGCCCTATGAAAATGGTGCTATTATTATCCTCATGTTACAGTTAAAGATACTGAGATAGAGAAAGCTTTAAGGAATTTACCCAGGGTCACATAACTAGCAAGTGCCTGAGGCAGGATTTGAACCTAGTTCTTCCTAGGTTCCATCCACTATAGCACAACATCTCTTTTTATAGTTAACACAGAGTTTATTTTATAAAGAAAAAATTTAGAAAAAAGAATCTAGGAGACTCAGTTGCCTATGCCCAAGGAAAGCCTCCACAGTTAGTCCACACAGACTTATCTAACAACCAAAATTAATTTGGTGGCAGCTACATGAATTATAAGCACAGTTCCTAGGAAGAAATGATCAGTCTGAATATGGTGCCCTTTCCTTGAATACTATATAGCAGCAGTTCTCCATCTGTGGGTTATGTTCAATTTGTAACAATGAAAAGACATCTTGCATATCAGATAGATTCATAACAGTAGCAAAATTATGGTTATGAAGTAGCAATGAAAATGATTTTATGGTTGGGGGTCACCACAACATGAGGAATTGTATTAAAGGGTCGTGGCATTAAGAAGGTTGAGAACCACTGCTATAAAGCGACAGCAAGCATTGGATCCACCTGAACTCCCTATTGCTGCAATTTGAACCCATTTCCTGTTCTCTGGAGATACAAAACAATTGACCAACATCATTGGGCATTCTGCCACAGATTTAAAGATTGATATCTTAAGTTCTCTAGCACTGCCATCTACTCTCATTTCCTCATCTCCAGGATAAACTGTAATTCCTTTTGCCTCTCCTCATAGGTTCTCTGTTCTTCCTCTTTCATAATTAGTTTCTGCTTAGCTCTAAGGCAGGTCTCTCCTTAATTACATATTTCTGAAGACACAGATACACAAGGTAAAAGGGGTCAGCCTTGGTGAGAGGGTGAAGGTGGTGAAAGTTGTCCTAGGGTTTAAGCACACATACAAAGGACTCAGTAAATGTGAGTTGATTGCCCAGAATCCTCTTATAAAAGGATGGGAATTGGGTAGTACTAGGACCTTATTATGGCCTGAAGTCAGGAAGACTTACACACATATACACAGCCACATATATGTGTAAATACATGTGTATACATGTACATATACATAGGTATATGCCTGTGGGTACACTCTTGCAAATGCATATGTATACACATGCATGTGCACATGCATACATATGGATATAGATACATATATACATGTGTGCATGCGTGGATGATAACCTAACTGAAGGAAACTAGTCCTCTTGCAGAAGGCAACATTTGAGTTGAGTCATGAAGGCAGAGAGGAATTCTAAGGGGCAGATGTGAGGAGGGAGAGCATTCCAGCCAGACATGGGAGATAGCCTGTGAAAAAGCCAGGAGATGAGAGATGGAATAGCACAGGGACCATCGTAAGGCTAGTGCAGTACCACTGGAATGACAGAATAATGCTGAGCATCTTATGGGACTTCAAAGCTGGCACCAGGTAGTAACCACAGTGGGAGAGGGGATGCAGCACAAATGGGATGTTCTCCTCTCCAACTTGCTCTAGCACAGCAGTTCTCAACCTGTGGGTCGCAACTCCTTTGAGGGTTGAATGACCCTTTCACAGGGGTTACAGGGGTTGCCTAAGACCATCGGAAAACACGTATTTCTAATGGTCTTAGGAACCAAGACACTGCTCCTCTATTCGTTTCCAGGCAGGTCCGCCCACAAGCAGATATGCCTACATATGAGTATTAAAGGGTCACTGCATTAGGAAGGTTGAGAACCACTGCTCTAGCAAGTGGTGAGACCCTCCTAACATTCCACCACCATCTGACAAGATAGATCTTGACCTTGCTCATTTAACTGCCTGGAGTAAAGGTAAATAATGCTCCCCTGAGCACTTTGCATATTTTATTAGCTGCTCAACAAGGGCCTTAAAACAAATCCTTCTCTTCCCTTTTGCCTTTGAGCTGGGATCTAATGGTACAATTCTAGGATTGTATTGTCTTCTATCACATGAGGAATATATTAAGCAGGTAAAGCCACTCCTATTTCTATAGTTATACACTTCTTACATCGGCTGCTATCATCTTCAGCACACGGGACCTCTCTACCCTTTCCCCTTCCCCTTCCATGGGATGATATACTTTATTCCCTTTTACATGTGTGTATGTGTGTGTGTATACACACATGCATATGCACACACATATACATATATACACATACAAGAAAACTATATACACACACAGGTGTGTATGCATACACACATGCATATGTATGTGTCTACATGTGTACATGTGTGCATTATACACATACATGTGCGTGTATCAAATGAAGGGAGTCTCTCAATCTACAGATATCTTCACTTACCAATAAGCTTCTGCTAAAAGGAGAGGGAGGTGTACACCAGTAAAGGGTTCCAGAAAGGCATTCCTCTCTTTCCCTCTAAACCTAGGCAGGCTCACAAGAGATCTCTTCTACTAATATCACAAGTTTTCTCTTTAATCTACTTTAAGTTAGAAATCTCTGCTTACGGCTTCTCCTGATTATCACCTCGAGCTGTCTATGGAATGCTATGAAGAGCTGCTCCACCAGGTTTAGGATTTTCCAGGAAAGAAATCTTTACCCTGCTGCCTTATCCTTTGCTTTCATCCAGATCACCTTTCACACAAACCTCTATGGTTAAAATCAATCATGAAATAGTGGTTAGCAGTTTCTAATTCCTTTTACATACAAGGAAATAAAGTACACAATCCTATGGAAGTGGAAGGGGAAAGGGTAGAGAGGTCCCATGTATTGAAGATAACAGCAGCCAATATAAGAAGTGTGTGACTGAGAAACAGGAATGGCTTTACCTGCTTAATATGTTACTCATGTGATAGAGGACAACTTGATCCTAGAAATGCATGGTTAGATCCCAACTCAGAAGCAAAAGGAAGAGGAAGATCAGCTGTCATTAAACATTATTCACTCAACCTACATCAGTCTTAGCAAAAAACTTCACCTGTTCTCTAGCAGAAGATAGCCAGTATCCATTAAAAAACCATGCCACAGTCTTTGTAGTGAGAGGCAGGAAGTACAAGTAATTAACTGGAAAATCAATCTGGTATCAGGATAGAGGATAAACTTTGAACTCTCTAACTCTTGATTTCTCTTCCTTTCTCCTAGTATTCTCTATAAACGGTACTAGAACCTCAGTCCCATAGGACCAGTGACTGATGGGCTTTGGAAAAGCATCTCCATCTCCATGGTAATTTAGATACAGTGTTACTTTTAAACTATAATTCAAGGTAAATCACAAATTATTCATACTACCCATTTCCCAAAGCTTCTATATTCTCAGACGTGTGTTCTGGTGGGGAGCTCCTGACTCGCTACTCTGGGGTGCTCTTGTAACTTCTACCATATGGCAAGAACATAATATATTATCATCTGAAACAGGATATTAGGGACTGTCTGTAACAGCATCAGGAGGAGTGTGGAGCCTTATATAGCAAGGCATTTCAGGTTACAGGTACTCTTGGAAGTTTTCCAGCATTTAAATCAGGGAGTTTTGTAGGGAGCATTGTTATTTCCTGGCACAGCCATGAGACAAACAAGATGTCAGAGACAGTTCCCAGCCACTACTTCTTCCTTGTCTTCCTTTCCAGAATTACTGCCCAGACTCAGGCTTGACTTGTTTTCCTACTGTGAGACATCCTCCTTTCAAACTGGATATGCCAAAAGTTGCTGAGCTCCATGCACAGGTTTGTAGGAGATATAGTTCCCAAAGAGAGCCTGTGGTAAATGGCCTTCCCCATCCATTTACCACATTTAAGCACACATACAAAGGACTCAGCAAATGTGAGTTGATTGACTGCCCAGAATCCTTTTATAAAAGAATGCATTACATCCTAAGTTAGAAAATATCAAAAAATAATATAAATGAATTAAAGTCTTGAGAGGTACAAAACATGTTGAATCCTCCTAGTCATAAAAGCATTAAGAGGGGCGGCTATGTGGGGAAGTGAATAGAGCACTGGCCCTGGAGTCAGGAGGACCTGACTTCAAATCTGACCTCAAACACTTAACACTTACTAGCCGTGTGACCTTGGGCAAGTCACTTAACCCCAATTGCCCTGCCTTCCCCCCTCCAAAAAAAGGAAAAAACGAACAAACAAAAACATTAAGACCATACACATTGGTGAGCCTGGCTTCTCAGTCATGAGGGGGTCACAGCCACATATCCAAATGCCCCAGGTAGATGTCCACCAGAATTTGAATGATTCCTCAAGGGTTAAAGTGTTCTAGTAACACATCAACTGGCAAATGTTAGCCAAGATTAGTTTCTCAGCCCAGCTTTTTGCCAAGACCCCAAGGAAATGAGACAAAAACCACGAAAGTCAGGTAAAAGGGAAGGGAATGGAGAAGGAGGGAGGTTAGGGTGGAGAAATGAAGAGACCCGAAACTCTGGGGCACTGACCAAGCCTGGGTTGCTGTGGCCCTTGAAGGAAGAGATGCATTATTACAGGGGAAAGAACAATTGTAAATTTATTTTGACTTCCTAGGTCCCCCACCCTTCCAAGGACCACTCCCTGAGCAGCATCAAACAAGGCTTGTCACTTTAAGTCACTTAGGGCAAGGTTCTGCTGCTCCTCAAACTCCCAGCCATCTGGCCATGGAAGCTGGAACTAAATGGCCTTAGGAAATCATATCTTCATTTAGGCCAGCACAAATTATAGGGGCTTTTTAGGGTTTTCTTATGGTTCAGAGTTAGTTCTCAAAGGGAAATATAAAAAACGGAATTTTTTTTTTAAATAATGAAAGTCAGAGGGAAGGCACAAGGGATGCAATGTTCAACCCAAGTCTGCTTGGATTGTTATATTAATTATGCTTATCTCTTCCCCAGCATAAGAATTCACAGTCTCACAGAACTTCAGAGTTCAAAGAGGTCTCAACAGCCATTCAGGCTAACCCATTTTTAGAAAATAAAATCCTTTTGTAACATACCTGAAAAATGGTCATGTAGCTTGTCCTTGAAGACCTTTGATGAAGGTGAGTCCTTCCAAGGGAGTCCATTCCAAACTATTGGAAAATCTGTTTTGACATATGTCAAGCCTTTTTAGCCATTGTTTGCAATTCTTCCCTCTGAGACTAACCAAGGTCTAATCCTCTTTCCCTCATCACCTTTGAAAAACTCAAAAACATAGTTACCAATTCAATGCTAGCTTTCCCATGGTGGGGCTCTACCAAAGAGTTAATGTTTCCCTACAATAAGGCTTTCCCTAGAATGAGCTGTTATAGACAGAACCTCACTTGACTTATCAGTCTCAGCATTACAAGGTTCCACAAGGCTGGGGGGGAGGGGGGGGGGAGAGGAACAATCCCCAGTCCATGACAGTTCCTGAGGGGTCAAACCCAAGACAGTGGAAGGGCTTTTGAGCATGGTTTCCAGGACTGTATGACTAAAGCTAAATGGAGTCTATTCACATCAGAGTGACCATTTAGTTCTTCCACTTTCTGAAAAGTAGTCTCCCATCATTGCTGAACTTCACATACTGTTTTCTGTGTGATGGACTCCTCTGGTACTCTGGTGAAGCCCATGAACCCCTTCTCCAAATAATGCTTTTAAAGACATAAGATAAAATACATAGGATTATAAAGGAAACTAATTCTATTCCAGTATAGTTATATTTTTTAAAAGAAAACTCATGTTTCTCTATTTAGAAACTCCTTGCTAAAAAATAAGATTAAATAAAATTGAATCCTGGTAGAGAAAGAAAGAAAGTAGCATATCATTTATTGAATGGGAAAAGCTAGGCTGCTAAATTGTGAAATGGAGTAGAACTAGATAAAGTCCCTTCTAGCCTAAGTAAATAGCTCTGTATTTGTTAAGGGGAAGAAACGATTCATAAAGAGTTCTCTTCATTTCAGAAACTCACAATCAAGCAACCCTGGAAAGATTCTTCCATTTAATAACTCACATTGATATCTTCCTCTAAGGTTTACAAAGCATTTTATGCTC
>CM053580.1:57816594-57832365 GCA_028627135.1 Pseudochirops cupreus | reverse complement strand
TATTACTTTGTGATTGGGCAGTGGGTCAAGAGGGCTGTGACAGTCTCCAATCCAGGAGAAGGCTATATATACGCCCTGATGTAAGGTTTTGCTTTGGGGCTCACTTTGGAAAGAGTTGTGTCATTTGGCCAGACAAGATTCTGGGAAGCCATTGAGCTCCCCAGCTTTGAAAACCCAGATGCTGGTGTTTCCCTCTCTGGTAACTGACTAGGTATGGATGTACTGGTTAGATGGTTGGAAGCCTGTCTGCTGATCTGTTTGTCTGCTTGTAACTTGTGTTTGTAACCTGTGTTTGCATTCTCTGAAGTTCAGGGTGCTGACTTTTTCCCCCTGAACTAGGTAAATGATATGTGTTTAATTGATTAAAGTAAGATTGTTAACCCATTTTGAGTTGCTTTCCTTTAGAAAAGCAGATCTAAGAACCATCCTGGGGATTCAAGGGTGCTTGCTGATACAATGCTATTGTTATCCTCATTTTATACATGGAAACTGAGTCTCAGAGAGATTTAATGACTTGTCTAGGGTCTCACAACTGCTAATGATCTGAGGCATCCACTACCTCATTGGAAATCATAGCAGTAACCCTAAATTTAAAGGAAACACCCCTTTTATCATCATTGAGTTATACAGTCACTGTTAAGATCACTGTGGATTAGCCTGACCTAGAAAGTTTTTGTGGTGGACGTAGGTGGTGGACTGTTTGGACAAGAAAAAAACCTGAAAAATAGAGAAAAAGAAGAGATTAGGAAAAGGTGGGAAGAATATAAAAGAACTATACAAGAAAGATCTTAACCTCACCAATAATCACAATGTTGTGGTTACTGATCTAGAGCCAGACATCCCGGAGAATAAAGTCAAGTGGGCCTTTGGAAACATTGCTAATAATAAGGTTAGTGGAGGTGATAGAATTCCAGCTGAGCTATTTAAAATCCTAAAAAGATGATGCTGTTAAATGTGTTGCATTCAATGTCAGCAAATTCAGAAAACTCAACAGTGGCTGCTGGATTGGAAAAGATCAGTTTACATCCCAATCCTAAAGAAAGGCAATGCCAAGGAATGTTCGAATTACTGAACAATTGTGTTTATTTCCTACACCAGCAAACTTATACTCAACATACTGCAAGTAAGGCTTCAGCAGTATGTGAACTGAGAATTGCCACAAAAGCAGACTGGTTTTCAAAGAGGCAGAGGAACTGAAGACCAAATTGCCAACATCCACTGGATTAGGCAGAAAGCAGAAAGGGAGTTTCAGAAAAAAAAATCCACTTACTTCATTGCCTATACCACCTCATTGGAAATTGCCTACACTAAAGCTTTTGACTGTGTGAATCACAACAAAACATGGCAAGTCCTCAAAATGACAAAAGTGCCAGATCATATTACTAGTTTTCTGAGGAATCTGTACAAGGGACAAGAAACAACAAGACCAAATATGAAACAACTGATTGGTTTAAGATTCAAAAAGGAGTATGACAAGGCTATATATTATCACTTTTTCTATTTAACTTATATGCAGAGTCCATCACTTGAAATGCCAGACTGGATGAATCAGAAGTCAGAATTAAGGTTTCCAGGAGAAATACCTAACAGCAAAAGAGAAAAAGAGAAGATAATGGTAGAGTGGGTGGAGTGTTAGAAAGTTGGAGAATGCTAACATCTTAAAAAAGATAAAGAAACAAGAAAGATTTTAAAAATAACACTCAAGGGTCAGTGAAAGACTAGCCTGAAATTTAAAAAAGTAGGAGATAAGTTGGAGTCAAACTGTTGAAGAAGGGTTGGGGTGGGGGGAGAGTTGTGCATAAAACAGAATGATTTTAAAATGGGACAGCAACGAGAATGACCCAGGGGAAGGTGTCAGACTAAAGGATGTGAACTTTGTTCCACAGGCAAGTTGTAAGGAATTAGGCAAGGCATCTCACTTCTCTGAACTTCAGTCTACCTCTCTATAAAATGGAACCAATCCTCTCCATGCCAACCTCATGGAGGCAGTTACAAAAATCAGATACGAAGGAATGTGAAATGGCTTTGTAACCCTATGTCCTTTTTTGAATGTACCTTATCTTCATCAGCTTTGTATAAGTTCTCATCACCATCATTATATCAACACTATTGTTGAACTTATGTCTAAATGTCCATGTCAGTGCCCATCCAAAGGACCTGAATGTCTATGTTTTGAGGAGATTTTGCCTGCTTCCTATCAAATGCAAATTCAGAGGCTGAATCTACTGAAGAATCCCCATCACATATTCTGGGGTCTTGTTTCTCAGATCAGCTATCTCCCTTCATTGCCAGAGGTCTCTGGTTGTCTCCCCTGACGTGAGGAAGCCCAGTACCCTGTGATTAGGATGTCTCAAGACAGATGCTTCTGGCCCCTGGGGAAGAGTCAGGACGATGACAGAGAGGCCCTGTTTACAGAAGGCAGGGGTCGAACGCTGCTCAAGGACTTTGTTTAAAATTCTTTTTGTAACCACATAGCTCTGTGTTTGGGTTTGCTGTTCTCATTAAATAAACAGCTGGAGAGTCCTCATGGATCACCCCAGATGTGAGTGAGTAGCATTTGGGGGGGATAATTAACATCAAGCTCTAGCCAAACCAGCAGATTCCCAAGGATGATGCTGTGAGGGCATATATGGATGGCCAAGGAGGATGAAAGGTCAATCAACCACAGTGTCAAATATTCACAAGCAGGGCCCAGAAGCAGTGACCCCTTCACATCTTCTCTTCTTGCAGGATTATCTGCACTACACACAGATTTCCACACATTTCTTGTGAAAGGGGTCTAGGTCAGTGAGAGAAGTTAGATCCAAAGGAAAAGAGAAAAGAGAATGCTTAAGAGGTTCTGACATGGAGGGAGGAGCTGGATATGGAAAGAGAATAAGACCATATTAGCTTAAGTTTGTCCGAGGATCAATGTCAGGTTATGACAATTATGTGCAGATACCTGTATCTTCTTGCATTTCTTTCAGAGATTTAAATACGACACTGAAGAAAATCGGGGAGATACTGCTCTATAATCTCTCTAAAATGAATGCCTCTAGCCTAGGAAATCAAGGGGAAAAAACCGTCTGTATTCACAGGAACATCTGCAAAAGCCCCATGAAGACACTGATGGATCTGCTGTGTAAAAGCAAAGAAAGAGAAGAGAATAATGACAGAGAAGAGGCAGAATTCAGACTAAGTCACTGACTACCAGGTTTATTAATTAAGACAACCAAATGGCTGGATGTTTGAGGAAGTTGGGATATTGAAATGTGGGATGGGACAAAGAGACCATGGAAGAGGAATGTGCAAGTTGAAAACAGCAAGGTTAATGGAGCGGATCAGTGAAGCCTAAACCAACCTGGGTTCAAATTTCAGAAGAAATTGGGATTGGACCCAAGAAAGAATCTGTTGATGATTGAGCATTGAAATGTTCATATAGCTCCATAATCTCCTCAGCTCCAAAGACCCCCTCCCTCTTCTCTACCCCACCTCAGCTATACACTAGCATGATCATACAGCTTTGACCCAGCCAGTTCAGAAAGGTGTGCCTGTTCCAAGATCTTGTACTTCCACATTTCTCTCTCTTCCTGGACTTCTGTCCCTCCCTCCACCTCTCCCAGTCTCTGCCTTTCAACCTTTGTCATAACCTTTGGCACAGTAACCTATTCCTGTTCTCCCAGCAAGTCTCTCTTCTAGCTTCATTTGGTTGCTTCATTAGCTCTCCCCCTAGAATCCATAATTTTCCAATGACCCACCAGCACTCATCTCTTATTCTTAGACCAATGCTCCTTCCACTGGAAGTTGCTTCAGTTTCTGAGTCACCAGGCCTCACTGGGCCTGCTCAGAAGCTTTCTATTGCTGGAGCTAGAAGAGCTCTCTTCCACCTTTCTCTTCTAGCAGCTTTCTTATCACTTTCTTCCACACTTCTGCTGTTAGCTTCTTGTGTTCATCTTTCATTTGGTATTCCTAAGCCCTAATGCCTAGAACATTGCAGGGTTTAAAAAAATTCTTGTTGAATTGAAGTGAATCCCACCTTCCCCATGTCCCCTAAGATTGTAAACTCCTTAAGGACATCTTATTTGTCTTTGTAACTCCCTCAGGGCCTGGCACAATGCTTTGGATGTGGCCAATCAGCTTAGTTGATCAGAACAAATGAAGAGGCCAAGCTTTGTTGAATAAAGTGAATGATGAGTTTGGATATAGCTTGAGCCAATACTTTTCTGCCACTGACAATCTAAACTTTAGGACTTAAGGAACTATGTCTTCTGACCTGTCACCCTCTGTTCGCCTCAATGAAAAGACCATGTGCTTGATTCAATAATTGGATTCATGTAAGGAGTGTGTGTGTGTGTGTGTGTGTGTGTGTGTGTGAGAGAGAGAGAGAGAGAGACAGAGAGATAGAGAGAGACAGAGAGACAGAGAGACAGAGAGAGAGACAGGAAAAGCATGAAAAGGGAGGTATTTACCTGAAGGAGACAGAGAAAAGACACACATTTTCCTGACCAGAACACAACAAGTACACCTATGATTTCCTGATGTTCTTTCTTCGACTGGGGTTCTTTTAGTCTTCTGGGAAGAGAGACATGACCCCTAACTATCCTCTAGGACCCTGTTGTATGGTCACTGACTGGATGAAAAAGGAGTGTGGCCTAAAGAGCAGTGCATTAAAGTCAAAAGACCTGGGTTAGAATTCTGACTTTGTACTGTGTGACCTTGGCAACCTCTCCAGACCTCCTGTTTCCTCACCAGCAAAATAAGGGACTCAGTCTCAATCAGAATTGTCAAACACATGGCTGGTTTATGGTCTGCCATTCTCCTGAGTGTGGTCCACCAGATTAAAATGTAATTAGGAAAAATTCAATGAAATAAATAAGAATACAATAGAACATAGATAATGTCAATATGTAGTTTTCCAAGTCAATATCCAGCTCTTAGGAATCCTTATCTAAAGTGTACTGGCCCCCATTTCTATTTGAGTTTGACACCATTTGTCTAGATGACATCAGTTGTCTAAAGGTTTCTTCCAACTCTAAAGTGCTATGGTCTTATATAAGTAAGAGGATGGGAGCTATTAACTGGTCTCCCTAACACAAAGTTTCTCCCCACTCCAATCCATCTTCCACTCAGCTGTTCAAAGTGACCTTCCTGAAATGTAGGTCAATGGTTATTGAATTCACTATTCAATCCTGTGGCTCCCTATTACTTCCAGGAACAAATATAAATTCCTGTTTGACTTTTAAAAGTTTTTCCTAAATTGACCCCTTGCTACCTTTCCAGACTTCTCACACCTTACTGCCTTTTATGGATCCAGTGACACTGACCTTCTTATTGTTCCTCTCTCCCATGCCTAGAACTCTCTCCCTTCTCATATCTGCCTCCTCTCCTACCTTCTGCAAGAAGCCTTTCCCAGCCTCCTTAATTTTAGTGTTTTTCCTCTGAGACTACCTTCAATGTATTACCTATGTACATATATAATATATATATTTACATAATATACATATAAGTATATGGATGTACATATGGGTGTATATACATATATGCATGTATATGCATATGTAGGCATATATATGTATGTTCGTGTATATATCTATATCTTATTTGCATATAGTTTTTGGCGTATTCTCTCCCCTATTAGACTATGAGCTCTTAGAGGGCAGAGAGCATTTTGCCTTTCTTCGTATCCCCAGTGCTTAGCAACCCTGCCGTATCCCATAATAGGTACTTAATGTTGCTCTTCAAAGGCGACCTAGGACAGACATCACAGGGTGATGTCTTGACTTACTCCTGAGTTGGATTTTAGGGAGGCAGAGTTGCAAAAGCCATCAGCCTCATTTTGTCTTCCAGATTTATCAAAGTCCAGTGGCAAGACAAAAGCCAAGATAGCCCAGGATGCAGTGGATGACCTTGGTGTCTTTAATGTTTGAACAAGCTCTAAGCATTTTCAATCGCCTTCATGGCCTTTGGAACAAGTTGGTATTATCAGTTCATTCCACCAGAGAGGATGCCTTCACATTCTTGGGGGTAGACATCCACCTAATTCACCAACAGGTTTGGGGCCTATTGGTTATTCCTAGACTGGTTTAGCCCATCTGCCAAGACAGTTTTACCAGGGTATGGCCACTGTCTGTGCTATAGCTTCTTGGAGCCACAGGTGAGAATTGGTGCCAGGTGGATACCAAAGGTTGATGAGCAGCCCTGAAAGGGGCTCACCAAGCCGTCACACCACAAGTGCTAGGCCTGCCTGCACACCCAATATACCCCACTTACTAAATGCTACATGATTGACCAGCAGACCAAAGTGGTAGAACTCGTTGAATTGAGGGCAGGGGCTACTATTTGCCAATATCAAACTACCCCCTGGATATCTGACCCTTATAACTAAATTCCTTGCATTTTCAAAGCATCCTCTGCCCTGTCTCCACCCTATCTCTTAAAATTAAATACTCCTGGGAGAGATCCTACCTTAGCCCCCTTCACCTAAAGCTTAAAACCCCTTTAGGATTAGTTGACAATCAGTTGAGACCAGAAGGGGACATAGTACAGGAGCCAGTGGTCACTTGCCTTAGAATTCTGCCTGGGACAGTCCTAGGGTAGACCCTGTCTGCCAACTAGGTGGAGATCTAATTACAGTGAAACAAAGTCTTTCTGCACCTCACCCACCCCACCCCCAAACCAGTCCCCTAAAGACTTCTAATTTTTAAAGCCCCTATCCATCTATTGCAATATTAAAGCTATTTATAGAAAATCAAAACAGATCCAAATCTCAGATCAAAATCCCAGGTGGCAAGGAGCCAAAACGTTCTTGTGGTTTGGGAAAGAGGGGAGGAAGAAAGAAAAAGGTTTTATTTCAAAACAGCCACCACCCCCTGCCATCTCCCCACTCAGGAGAGAGGACACAGGGAGGGCAGCCAGACTGGGTCAGAAAACTGAAATGTCTCTGGGGCACTTGAAAGCAAAGGATCAGCTCATGAGTGCCCCGGAGAAAGAGCTTGGGGTCAAAGCAGGTGGGGACAGAGGTAGGAAGAGGGAGCAAGGTGAAGAGGGTGTACTGAGCTCCCTCCAGCCCCTGGGCTCTGGGCACACACAGTATGTGTGACTACAAACAAAGACCCAGAGTCATACCAGGGGAATGAATGGCTCGGGGAAATGACAAGGTTATTTATTGGTTTTGGAGGCCTGATGAGGCTCGCCTCTGAGCCAAACAAAGCCACTGACAGAGCATGTTCCCCCACCTTTGGGATGGCGCCCTTGGAGAAGAGCAAACAATGACCCAGCCGCAATCTGTAGGTGTACAGGCTCCGTCTTACCTGGGTTTCCAAGCTAATTACCCAAAAGCCTAAACTAAGTACCAGCAGGCTGGGGTCCGGCCCCACCCACCCCTCCCCCAGATGCTGTGATTAAGCCTGGCTGCTTTAATTTGCTTTACAATCACCTTTCTGGTTGTACTCTAAAGAGATGAATTAATATCATTATCATTCTTGTGTTTAGGATCTGGAAATGGAGAAAGAAAGAGGGCCTGTGGTTTTCTTGAGGACACCCAGCAAGTTCCAGGCAGAAACAGGTTTAAAACTCAGCTTCATTGTTTTGCTCACTCTCTTTCTTCCTCCCCTTCTCCTTCCTTTACTCCATTTTCCCTCTCATTCTCACTCTACTTCCTTAGCTGGTGTCTTCCAGACTCTGACACCAGTGGCTTTCTCATGGACTCTTGAAAGCACTCTTGTCTTTACAACAGCCAATATTCTCCTAGGGAGGTGAATTAACTCCATGTGAAAAGTTGGATGCAGAAAAAAAAAATACCTCTTCATTTTCACTAACATCAAACTGAAATTTATTTTCTCCTTTAATTATGAATATAGGCAGCAAATCATTCCTACAAGGGGTTCATTTACCTCACCAGATCGCCAAAGTCCCATGACATAAGACCTTTTGTACCTATGATCTTTTCTAGGTTATCTTGGATGAGAGAAGGTTTCAAAAACGTAACTGAGACCCAACAACCCAGCATCCAAGGACTGGCATGGCAAAGCCAAGTTCATTCAGACTTTTTAATTATTCAACTTTTCCTGGACCAAATTGCATTTATAAAATCTAAGAAAATTATTAGTGAAAATGAGATTGTTGAGGTAAGGGTGTAACTCAGTCTAATTAAAAGGAACAAACTTTTTTTTTAAAGGACTTCAGCCCATTGCAGACAAATGTTAATTATAAATGAATCTTCTACTAATGGATGTTAAAGCAGTTTTGTCTATATGCTGAAACCAGTTCATACAATTAAAAATAATGAAAGTTTGTTTCTTTGGAACTATTCTGTAATTCTCATTTGACTGTCCCTCACTCACTCTCCTTTGGTACACAATTAGGGAGGCTGGTCCATACCTGGCTTGAAGAAGCAGTGGATACATTCAGTTACACACCATACAAGTGTGCCTGCCCTCAGTCACTATTGGACTCACCCTTATTTCCCTGAAAAGCCAGCAACTGAATGGTAAAGAGGATGAGGCCCCAATCCTAATGAATAAACCACAAAATGAGCAAGCCACTTGGGGGTTATAGTGTTGACAGTATCTGACTTGATAAATTAATTGCCCCATATGTTTGGGGTTTTATTGGTTAATCTGTTTTGTATTATTATGCGCTCAGAGACCTAGCAAATAGACACATACTTAGACACATTTTTTATAGATTTGAAGAGGAAATGAGAAATATAAAATGAATTTTTCCATTGGGCGTGCTCCTACAGAAATCTAATTTAATTCTATGAGACTTATGTATGGGGTACATTGAGTGCCTTAAGTGTGTTTAACTAGCCAACTCCGAAGACAACTATATAGCCTGAAACAGAAACAGCCTTTAAACTAGAGAGCATTCAGGGACCAAAAACAACCAACCTGCTGGGCAGATTCCTATCTTTGGGATACAGACTTTTCAAAAGATCTATTGTGTTCATGTTGGCCCCAGGTCAGGTCCATATTTACCCGAGTCATGAATATTAAGTGTGTCCAGATATCCCAATGGAAGGAACTACAGATTGAAAATGGAAGGACTTGGGTTCAAATCCTGAATCTGACACTTCATATCTCTATTGTGACCTTAATCACTTAACCTGTTTATTTCATTTAGTAAAGTAAGGGATTGGATTAAATTATTTCTCAGATCCTTTCCATCTCCTGTGATCCTATGATCATTCTAACCTTCTCTTCCTATACTCTTTGCTCAAGGAACCTCAAAGTCTGCCACAAACAAACTCGGAGTCCTCAAATAATATTAAGGGACCTCTCAGGAAGGATCCCCTTTTAACTCTAAACTATGATCCAAGGAAATGTAAACACAGATGTGTGTGTGTGTGTGTGTGTGTGCGTGTGTGTGTGTGTGTGTTAAAGGTGAAGCTTATAATATGTATCTATGTCCCCATGCCTGGCTTCACATACTTCTATCGCCTGATTTCTTTCAAGCCCAACCCATGTAGCTGGACTAAGCTGGGAGATGCATTTAATCATGATTTTATGACTGCCTTTATTCTTCCCTTTATTCTCTGCCTTTAAATAAATCCAATACTATCATCATCCAGGCAGGCTCAGTTCCAAATTGTGAGATCAGTAAACTTCATCTTCAGCACCCCTGACCTTCTGTCTCTGAGCCATTTTTCCCCCAGTGGTTCCTGTTTTGGTCTTTGCCTTTAGGTAGTTACACTTCTTATCCTCTACCTAGGCACCAAACACTATCTTGTTCCCTCCCTCCCTGACTCACTGTGGCACTGTGCGTAGAGTGCCAGGTTTGGAGACAGTGAAACTAGGTTGGCATCCTGGGCTCCAAGAGGTGACCAGCAATACTTCCCAATGTGGCCTGATCTTAATTAAAATGTAATTGGGAAATAATTTTAAAATTAAATTAAAATACAAAAACACATAGATACGGTTAATTTATGGTTTTCCAAATCAATAGGCAGCCTGCAGGGATCTATTTCTATTTGAGTTTGACTAGTTGTTATCTTTCATTCTTAAAGAGACCAACATGGCATCGCCACATTGGAGCGTCTGTTGGAGTGGTGCGTCTGCGGCTAATCAGACTGAGAAAAGTTGGGAGGGCTTTACTACAGGTCGGGGGCAAATTGTCCACATGAACATTTGGAGTAAAGACGTCTCCAAATTTGCAGGCTAATACCTGCCCAGGCCAGCCCAACGAGGGTCTGCCGGGCCCACTGGCCTGGGGAGGAAGGGGGTGTCTCCCCTGGGGCACAAGAAGGATGCAGTAGAGGTGGGGGGAGGTCTAGATTAGATGACCACTTTATCTTCAAACTCTTCATCTATGATCTTACATTTGGTTTCCAGGAAAAGGATTGAACAAATGTATTCATACTACTTGATAAATAACTACATGGTTCAATGTATTTTCTTCCCTAAAAGCATCTGCATTTAAGCTAGAGAAGGAAATGGCAAACCTTACCAATGCGTTTGGCAAAATATTGTGTTATATTATATCATATTATATCATATCATATCATATATCATATTATAATGTTATATTATTATAACAAAGGTCAATACATTCTTGAAGTAGTGAATAAGGGAAATGGTCATAGGACCCTCATGTCCAAGTGGAGATTGAGGGAGTTTTGGGAAGGGATGTGACAGTACAGAGTAAGCCTGTGCCTAGCCTATGCTTCATCATGGAAGGCTACATGGAAGAGGTGCTCTTCTCAGAAGGACTTGAACTCTGCAAAGAGCCACGTTTCCTGTCTATGAGCTAGAAGAGGAGCAGAATTTTAAAGGGGTTTATGCAGCCCATGAGCCAACTCCCATCATCAGGCAAGAAGGTCACCATATACAAAGTTCTCTTGGGTCTGCTCATTTCACTCTTCATTACTTCATGTAAGTCTTTCCATGTTTTTCTAAGTTCAAGCTCCTCATTACTTGTAACACAGTAATATTCCATCACAATTATATACTACAACTTATTTAGCCATTCCCCAATTAATGGGCATCCCCACAATTTCTAGTTCTTTGCCACCACAAAAAGAGCTGCTATAAACATTTTAAAACATATAGGCTCTTTTCCTTTTTCCCTAATCATCTTTGGAAATAAACCTAGTAATGGTATTACTAGGTCAAAGGATATAGGCAGTTTAATAACTCTTTGGTTATAATTCCATGTTGCTCTCCAAAATGCTTGGATCAGTTCACAATTCTATCAGGGGACAGCGAAAGTATGACAGGGTATTTCAAATATGTGGGCTAATGCAAGGGAGGCCCTGGTTGAACAGAATTGGAGCAAAGATGATCCTAGTAACTTCCTGTGGATCTACTTCAACCTCTTCATTTAATGGCTGAGGAAACTGAGGAACAAGGAAGTTAAGGGACATGCTAAGTTGACACTGATAGTGTCCTTAGGGGGATTAGAACATAGATTCTCTGGCTCTAGAGCCAATTCTCTTTCCTCTGTGCCACAAGATGAATCAATTGATTAATTGATGGATTAAAAATAATTTAATAAGTATCTATTATGTTCCAGGTACTGGGCTAAGCAATCAAATTGCAAATGAAAGTGAACAAGATAGTCTTTGCCTACAGTGAGTTTACATTGTAATGGAAGAAGACAGCACCTAGAGAGGAATGGTTGGAGTAAGGTTAACTGACGGTACCAGCAGAGAAGTGTTATGGTGGCCTCATCCCAGTTGTGATAAAGTAAAAAATCTCACCTATCAGAGCTGAGAGAAATGGAAGAAGACTAGAGTATCTGGAGTATGGCTTCAAGTTGTCAGGAGGGAAAAATGTTTGAGAAAAATAAATCAGGGCTCATGGAGGTAGGGCACCAGCTGCCATCTAACTAGGCTCTCTTCTAGGAGGTCTCAATGAGCACCTGATTTTCCATTATTTCCTAGGTGTTTAGCAAGACAACCCTAGCTAAATGATCTCAAGGTCTTATCCTGGAGGACAGTCCAAGGATCTGCCCATAAATTGACTCATCATCATGTGTGTGTGTGTGCGTGTGTGTGTGTATGTGTGTTTCATAGATTGTTTATATGGGCAGTATCTCTGACTTACAAGCTACTCCTTCCCCTTAGCCAGACATGTTTGTTAATTCATAGACATAGCACTGAAGCTTATGACTGAGGCCACCAATGTTTGGGCAACATTGTTTACTGGGTCTCCATCCTCATGTGTTGCCAAGTTTAAATAGAAGAAATTGAATGAGGGGTCTTACTCTGTGCTCTCAGAAAGGAGCTGCCTTGCGTGTATATGTGACCCAGGCACTGAGTATGTTGCGTGCTAAATGCATTCAATCAACCCACTTGGTAATCAGCAGAGTCCCCTATGACCTGACTTCCCATGCATCTTTTGTTATCTCACATGCCATTAGATTTTCCACAGAACTTATAAGGAGTGGCTGATGTGCTGAAGAGGGAAAGCATCCATCATGGTGGACCTCTTCTCCAGCACCCTCTGTGCATTTGGCTTTAGAGGCATTCTATTTCAAAGTACACGTAAGATGACATTTACGGAGCATCCATGGCTGGCTGCCAAGCTAGTTACTTAGTCCACCCCTGTACGTGGGTAAATGTACCTCATACCCTAGAGTTGGAAGGTATTATGGTATGCTTAGAACCAGGAAATCTAATTTCTAGTCCTAATTTTGTCACTATTTAGCTAGATAAGCCCAGCTAAAAAGTCATTTAACTTCTCAGTGACTCATATTCCCCACATCTACAGCAATAGGGTTGAAGAAGTAACATGGGATTTTTGAAAGATGGCTCCTTGGTTTGGCATCAGAGAATGTGGGCTCAAATCCCATTTATGCTGCTTACTCTCTATGGAGCAAGTCACTTACTAGGTTCCAGACACTGTGCTAAGTAGAGTTACCAGGACAAAAATTAAATAGTCTTTGCCCTCAAGAAGTTTATGTCCTAATAGGGGAGACAGTATATGAAAAAGAAATGCAAAGATTCTGTTTGTTTATTTGGTTAGCTGGTTGGTTGGTTGGTTGGTCGGTGGTGTGGACAGCCCTGGGAAGAGCAAGAAAGGCATCATGTAGAAGGTACTTGAGATAAACTTTTTAAAAAGCTAGTAGGGCATTGTTGTTTTTTTGTCCTTCATTTTCTAAGATGGCCAATGACATCACTGGATGATGTCTTGCACATGAATAGGATTTAAGTGAGGTAGAATTGCATAAAGTCATCAGTCTCACTCTCTCTTTCAGAGTCATTGAAGTCCAGTGGCAGGACAAAAGTCAGGATGACTAGCAATGGCCCGGGATGAAGTGGATGACCTTGATGATTTAGATTGTCCAACCAAATTCTAAGTACTCCACAGTGGCTGCTTCAATCACTTTCATTGAGGTTGGAGCAAATTGTTCTCATCCACCCATTCTGCCCAAAGAAGTATTTACATTCTTGGAGTGGACATACCCCTCACTCATTGAGGGGCCTGAGGCCCCATCAGTTGCCTTCAACCTGGTTTAGCCCACATTCTGAGACGGTTTTACTGGAGGGCAGCCACTACAGATGCTATAGTTTCTTGGAGCCATAGATGAGAGTTGGATGGTGGGCAGAAACCAAAGATGGATAAGCATCCCTGAAAGAGGTTGACAAGCCACCATACCAGAGGTGCTAGTCCTCATGTACATCCCAAGAAAAGAGACAACAAAGTACAAAGCACAGAATTCAGAGGACAAGATGTCCTGTGTGAAGAAGAGCTAAAACACCAATTTGACTGAACCAGCTTGAAAGACAGGTTACAGTTAGGTTGGGAAGGGTTTTAAATACCAGACGCATTTGTTTTATGCTCAAGATAATAGGGAGTCTATTAAGTTTAACAAACAGGGGAGTGACACATTTAGACAAGTAAATCACTTTTGCAGCTATGTGGAAAAGAATCAGAAAGGGGCAGGCTATTTCAATCATCTCTCTTAATCTTGTTCGTCTTACTAATGTCTTAGTTCCCTTCCAACTTTGTTCTTCTCTCCCTGGAAAATCTTTTTGGTTATTCACATTGCTGATATTCCATGATTCCATTATGCTTCAGCATGTGTTTATTGGATATTTACAAGGTATTATTCTAGGCATTGCAAAGGGATGCAAAGAAGAAAATGCAGCCTGTCTCTTATTTGAAGGGTTTTACAGTCAGCCTAGTAGGGAAGATGGTACTTGTATTTAAAAACAATAACAGAAAATATTTAGAAACCTCAAGAGCTACAATGTTTGATTTGGTCAGGAAAGCCCAAATTCATATCATGCCTCAGACACTTACAAGCTATATGACCATTAACAAATCACTTGACTTCTCTTGGCCTTAGATTCCTGATCTCTAAAATGATGGGATTCACCTTAATAGTCTAACATACCTCGCAGCCCTAAGTCTATTATCATGCAAGATAAATATCATAAAAGAATTGTAAAAGAAGTGTCTTCTAGCTTGGAAGGAGGCTGATTCTCATCCATTTGGTGATTCCAGGAAGGCTTCTCTACATAACTTATGAAGTTGTAAGGATGAAATGAAATAACTAGATGCTTTAAAATATATGCAAAATGTACATTATTCTCATATCCTCCCCCTCCTCCTCCCCAAGATTCGATTCAATTCAACACACAATTATTAACCATTTACTACATGCAAAGTACTATACTAGGTGCCATGAATACAAAGATAAAGAGGAAACAGTCCTTGTCCTCAAGAATCTTATATTCTACTGGAAGGATTCTTCTGATATCTATTGAAATTCATCTTCCTTCAATCTCAACTCTTTTCCTCTGGGTCTACATTAAGGACAGTAGGGTAGGATTAAGCCACCAAAATCCTGTACCTGGCTCTCCATTCCAGACCACATTCATCAATCAATTAACAGGGAATAATTAAATGACATCTTCCTGCAAATTGTTATAGTGTAGGAGTAAAGGAGAGTCAAAGCTTTTGCTCTCAAGAGACCCACACTCTATTAATGTTAATGCTGTGTACAGTACTGTGACAGTCTTGCATTGCCTATGCTACGGAAAAAGAAACTGAATCTCAGAGTATCTATGACTTGCCCAGAATTACATTAGCAGGCAAAAATAGTCAGGGATAATAAAAGTCTTGCCCCCTTGGACAGTCCTCTATTGACCAGGATGAAAACACAAAAGAAGGCAAGACCTCTTCTTTTTAAGCATTTGTCAGCATTTCTTTGTTGGGTTCTAACCCACTTGACTTAGGATGGTGATTCCATCAAGAAAGATCCTTCATTACGGAAGTTCCCTTAGTAGGATGCACAGCATTTCTGGACCCCAACCTCCAAGATGTGTGTCTTTTGAGGAGAGCATATGAAAGTATTGAATCACATATCTTCTCAATCCTTTAGATTCAGACATTGAAGTCAGAGATTATTCAAACTGAAGAGAACTCCCTTTCAATAGGGCAATACCTTCTGAAAGTTAAAACCTTTGGGGATTCTGATGTCTTTCTGAAACCTTACCTCATGTCATTGCCAGCCACCAGCCTCCAGCCTCCACTGCCAGAGTTAAGTTGCATTAATCTGAAGTGAGAACCCTGAGTCTTGTTGACTTGGAGGGAACTGGTCTTCTTTTTGATGAAATGTCCAGGAGAAAGAAACTGTATACAAATGCCACCTGCTACATAGAACCTTTCATGATTTCCCCCTTAGCTGCCAGTACATTCCCCCTCATCTATATACATATATTTTTTTTTTACTTTATGTTTTCCTTCTATATATTTATTATATACTGTCTATTCCAATTTATGCAAACTCCTGTAACGATACTGGGATTTGAAGATCTTCCACGCCCCTTGAGCTTGCTGATGT
>CM053580.1:57780430-57816094 GCA_028627135.1 Pseudochirops cupreus | reverse complement strand
CTACATCCAACTGGGACTTAAGATACACAGGCACTGTGGTAGGGAGATCCATCCTGCTCCACCAGAAAATCAGAGGGGCAAGGGGGGGTACATAAGAGAGAGCAGATTGGGGAAGGGGTTATACAATGGGATGGCTATTTTGGGGTGGTGGGTAGGGGAAAAATGGGGAGAAAATTTGTAACTCAAAATCTCGTGGAAATGAATGATGTAAACTAAAATAAATAAAAGTTAAAAAAACAACAACAACAATTGTTTCTTCTTCCATCACAGACTTTTAGAAGGGTCTATTATACTAATGTCATGGGAAAGTCTCTGAGGAAGTATGGTTGAGGTTTTTTTTTTATTCAGATCTTATATCCCTGGTCAGTTTGGATTAGTTGACCAGCCCGAATATGATCAAGTCATGACTTAACTTTTATAGTCAGTTAATACTGAGAAATTGGCTATTATTGTTCAGTCATTTCAGTCATGTTCAACTCTTCATGACCCCATTTAGGGTTTTCTTGGCAAAGATACTAGAGTGATTTTCCATCTCCTTCTCCAGTTCATTTTATGGATGAGGAAACTGAGGCAAAAGGGTTAAATGACTTGTCCAGGGTCACACGGTTAGTAAGTGTCTGAGGGTGAGGACCAGCACTTCTTGTATGAGGATCTGTCGAGCCCTTTTCAGGGCTGCTCATGCACCTTTGGTGTCCGCTTGTCTCTCATCTATGGTTCCAAGAAGCTGTAGCATGTTCAGTAGCCACACCCAAGTAAACCATCCCAGTAAACAGACTAAGCCTGGTTGTGGGTAACTGACAAACCTCAGACCCATCAGTGAGTTAAGGATACATCTACCTCCAGCATGTGAAGACTCCCGCTGGTGGAATGGGCAGAGAACAATTTGTTCCAACAGCCTTTAAGGAGCTCCAGCATTGTGAAGCTCCATAGAGTGCTTAGAGCTTAGTGAAGCATCAAAGATGCCAAAGTCATCTAGTGCATCCTGCACCATCACCAGGCATCTTGACTTTTGTCCTGCCATTGGACTTCTATAACTCTGGGATGGAAAGGGAGGCTGATGACTTTGTGCAACTCTGCCTCAATGAAATCCAATTCATGAGCAAGTCAGGATATCACCCAGTAATATCACTGGTCCTCTTCAAAAGGAAGAGTGAACAGCAAATGTCTGAGACCAGATTTGAACTCACACCTTCCTGATTCCAGGTCAGACACTATCCACTGTGCCACCTAGCTACTCCTATATATACTAGTGGCACAGATCTAAAAATCATCCTCAGCTAGAATACTTTAGCTATTCATGACTAATGAGTTGTCATTTCAATTTGAAAAGTTTTCTAATGTTTTAAAATATAAAATTAATTTTAATATTTTAACTTTTATAATTCTTCCTAACAATAGTTAGTGTTCATCTGGCACTTCAAGATTTGCAAGGTGCTTTATATATAAAATCTCATTTTATTTTCTCAATGGGTCTACTAGGTGGTACAGTAGACAGAGCACTGGACTTGGCATCAGGAAGATGCATCCTCCAGAGTTCAAATCTGACCTCAGACACTTACTGGCTGTGTGACTCTAGGCAAGTCACTTAACCCTGTTTGCCTCAGTTTCCTCATCTGTAAAATGAATTGGAGAAAAAAATGGGAAGCCATTCTAGTATCTTTGCCAAGAAAATCCCAAAATGGGGTCATGGAGAATCAGACACAGCTGAACAACAGAAATTATCACAAGGAAACTGAGGCAGACCAAAGTAGATTTTTCACCCAGGGTCTCACTAGCCAGGTAAGTATCTGAGGCAAAATTGGAATTCAGGTCTTCCCAACTGCAGATCCAGAACTCTAATCTGTCCACCTTACCACATGACTCCCTAGATTGTGTACATACACATATCTCTTTGACCACTATACTAAACTGGCAGTCACCACCTAGTACCTGCCCTCAGAAGAATTACAGTCCAGAAATATGGCTTCTCCTTGAGGAGTGGTATTATGAAGTAATAGATAGGCCACGACACTATTTTTTTCCCTCCAGATTCTTCATTGAAAAGAAATATGTTGCCAGTCAATGAGAAACCAGAGTATCCTCTTTAAATATTGATTCTCTTGTCTTACAGTAGACTGGACATTGGGTTTGGAGTAGGAAAACCTGGATAGAAATCTTGCTTCTGCTATTTCCTACCTGTGTGACCTTGGACACATATAAATGAGAGGGTTGGACTAGAAGGCCCCTAAGGTCTCCCTCCAGAATACCTACCAATCTTACCTTAATAGAATGCCTGATGAACTCAATGGCACAGTGACGTTATCTTGGTTCATAATAGAGATAATGGACTTGCTTAGTAGGGCTTGGGAGCCCAGCCCTATATAAATACTACAGTGTAATTACAGAGTGATTACTCTGGGCTAATTAACAAGATCAAATTTGATTTACAACAGTCTCTTTTCTCTGTTGGTGTGCAGGCGAAGGGCTGTTTCACCTGAGAAACCATAGCTTGATTATTTTTTTTTAAAAGGCAAATACACACTGGGGAGGTCCAGAGGCATTATCTCAACCCCAATTAGCTACATATAAACCACAGGTGCATACACACATGCAGAGAATTTATTGCATGATACCCACAATTCTATTAGGAAAATGTCAGCAGCACAAAGAGATTACAGTGCATTGAGGACAATGTATAATAAAAACTGCTTCACACATACGTACAGAGAATGCTTTTGCAAGCTCATTCTCAAAGCCCAAGGGAGTGTTGAAGAAATCAATTACCATGAAAAGGGCAGGGGGCAGCCTGGAAGGCAAAGATTTGTGGGGGTGGGTCTAAAGAAGGCTGCTGCCTCTGTCTCCCGTGAGTCACTATCAATTATGAATGCCAGAGTCTGTGAGAGAGCAAAAAGGGGAGCAGAGTAGGGGTGGGGGTGCTGCTGAGGTGTGGCTGTGTGCTTGGAAGGCAGTGAAGCTTCTACTTTCCCAGCCCTTATGAGCCCAAGCCTAAGAGAAAGGCACACATTAGGTCCAACAGGCACTGGGACAAATAATAGAGGAGAGGCAGGGAGGTGATTTCCTAGTCCCTCTACCCTATCATTGCAATGCAATGCAATTAAATTCACTAGGCCAATTATTAAGTGCCAATTATGAGTCAGACACTGTGCTAGGTGACAAGTACACAAAGATAAATACAAAATGGTTCCTGTCCTTAAGAAGCTTACATTCTACTAGAAATAACAATATTCTTATGGCTTCCCTTTCACTCACCTCACCACCCCAACCCATCCACCATGCCCTCTATGTACCTGCCCTGGTCAAATGCAGAAAGGAAATGTGTTTTCTAAATATTCATTTTTTCTGATCTTTAGGTTTTCTGTTTTATCCATATTCTTTCCCCGTTCGTCCATAGCAATATGCTTCCCATGATACACTTTTACATCATGGACCTAGAGATGGAAGGCACCCAGGTGATTTATCCAAACCACTCATTTGCAGATAAGGAAAATCAGGCCTGAAGAGATGAAGTTACCTGTCCAAGGTCATGCAGGTCATAAATAGCAGAAGTGGGATTTGCATCACTGAGCTCTCTGATGCCTGAGTCAATACGCTTTGGACTTTACCAGTATGTCTGTCTTGAGCATCAGCAGATTTTTAAATCATGAGAGCGAAAACAGTGGTGATTCCGTAAGAGTAGCCACAACTTGGTCTTTCGTAGAGAATGGACCAAAGAATATCCTTGGCTTATTTAGCTGACAGGATGAGAGGTTGGAAGTATGATGAAAATTACCCCGACTCTCCAGCAAATAGATGAACTGATTTTATGTAGGAAAAACAGAAGAAGGAAGAAAAAAATGACAATTTCAGCGCTCCTAAAATATCTAGTTGGGAATTCAGCTGTTGCCACTGCCACAGAGGTCTTCATTTTCATCATCAAGGAGCAAGTGAGGTAGCACCTGCTTTCCAAATATCTATTTCAAGATCCATTGGAGCTATCCCTGATTCCAGCCTGATCTAGTCTGTGTGCAGGAAGCTGACACCGTGACCCAGCACATTTCCTATTTGTGCACATGGGCATCAGCAAGAGAAAGAGGAGGCAGTGGTTTGAATCAGATGACCTTTTCCAATATCTTCTAGGCAGAAAAGGCCACCCTGTCATCATTGTCCTCACTATCCCCAAGAGACATGGCAATTAGCAACAAGCAGCTGTTTGTGTATATGTCTGTACATATGTGTATATACATACACAAATATATGCATGTGTATATGTATACATATGTGTATAGTAGGTATATGTGTATGTATTATACATGTGTGTATATATATATATAAACATAATACATACATATATACATTGCTGTGCTGAGTATGCATTTTAATCTTAAGCATAACTGCTTTAACCCCCTCTACCCCCATTTCAATCTTGTAGAAAATTCTTAAGGCTTTCTTCAAGAATCAGCTCAATTGCCATCTGCCACAGGAGTTTTTTTTCTCTGAAATCATCTTCCATCTATTGTGTGTATGTATATGTATGCATATATACACATATAATATGTATGTATAAATATATACATTTATATGGATAGATGGATGGATGGGTAGATGATAGATAGATAGATAGATAGATAGTTAGATAGATAGATAGATAGATTTAGGTTAAAAGGAAGAACAACATGTAAATATATGTACCAGACCAAAAATCCACTCATTATCTCCTCTCCCTGTACTTCAATCAACTCCCCTGATAAGAATTTCTATAAAATCGAATGGAACAGAGGCACCAAGTCTAAAGTTCTAATTAAAATAGACATCACATTTGTAAAAGGAGGCTCTCTCCTGAAGAGACTGATAAGGAATTAATTATATGTGCCCAGTGGCCATAAATGAAACCAGACCAGAGAATGAAATGATCACAATTTTTTTTAATTGGGGGTGGTAGGGGAGGGTGACATGGTATCACCCATCTTCACATTGAGTGACATGATTTCCACAGAATCAAAAACATGTCAGCCTTGCTTGGTAATTCCAACTGCATGCCTAAGACGTTTTGAACAGTCTGTTTCTAATTCACTCACACTTAACGCATCACAAGTACTGTTTTTCTCAGATATACTTGGTGCTGTAAAGCTTCTTCCATGAGCCATTCTTGTTTGACTGGGCTTATTAAAAAAAAAAAGACACCCTTCCCCCTACTTCTTTTTTTTTTCTTTTCTTAGAAGAAGTTGAACTTCTTCCAAGAGTAAATGAAACTCTGACTCCAAGTTTGGTTTAAAATTGACAAGCTGATAAATTGGATGTGGGGCTCAGAGGGTGAAGTGGAAAGGGAGTGGAGGGGGTGGAGAAGACAGTCAGGAGACTTTCATTTGGGGGCAAGTTCAAACTTTGGATCCAAAGCTATTAAAATGTCTGATCTGTGCTGAGTCACAGAGACAGCGTAACCCAGGAACGAGGGGGAAGGCATTGGCCACCTGCCACCTACATTTGCTCCCCAGGTTGATAAATGAACCTCCTATGGAATTACAACAGGATTATAATTTCACCAGCATTTTACACATCAGATTAGAAGCCACATGCATGGCACTGGGAGGGCCATAGGTGAGGTCCTTAAATGTACTTCTGACAGATAGCTGATTCCTTTTTTTCTCTCAGACTTGGAGATTCCCTTTCTTTGGGTCCTGGTCCATTAGGCCCACAGATCCTCCCCCAGATGTTTTAGAAACACCCATTTAACAAAAGTAAATAAATAGGATGACTAATGATTCAGATGACCAATAAATATGTTGATTGATTAGCTCATTCTTTGTATTTTACAATATGGGAACTAGTTGAGAGAGAAGGTTCTAGTCAGACATGTCCATGGATTTTATCACACTGTAACCTTGAAAATACCTTCACATGGTTTTACAAAAAGCATATGTTCCCATTAGAAATCAATGCATGCATTTAATTCAATAGTCATTGGTTCAAATGGTCTTCAATTCCAAAAAAGTATTTCCCTGCCAATCTGTCATCATAAGAACCATAGCTTGAAAATTGTGCCTGGACAACACCAAAATGTCTGCTTAATTATATCAATCTAATTTGAAAAAGAATATATCTGGTCAATTCAAATAATCAGCCAAATCAGGGAAAGAATTGTTTAACTAACAGTTAGTTATTGAGCCCCAGTTAACCATATATCACTATATAAATACTTACTATATGAGTGGGGGAGCAGGGCAGCTGGGTGGCACAGTGACAGAGCCAGACCTCATTTTTCTGAGTTCAAATCCATCTTCAAACACTTACAAGCTGTGTGGCTTGGTATAAATCACTTAGTCCTGTTTGCCTCGGTTTCCTCATCTGTAAAATGAGCTGGAGAAGGAAATGGCAAACTATTCCAGTATCCTTGCCAGGAAAGTCCCAAATGGACCCATGAAGGGTCAAACATGACTGAAATATATTGGGGTCTTGTATAACAGAGTATTATGTATGTGTGTATGTATATGTGTGTATATGTGTATTATATATGTATATATATTATTATATATATGTACATTATATATGTATATATACATATATGATTATATACACATTATATATGTATATGTATTTTTATATATGTATATGTATTATGTATGTATATATTGCAGAATATATGATATAATTTCTATATCTACTACATATATGTATATATATATGTATTGTGTATATACATATATATCTATGGGTAAGTATGTATATGTATATTATGTGTGTATATATTTTATATGTGTGTATGCATGTACACGATACATATACATACACAATACATGTGTGCATGCATATATACATACACACTCACATGCAATTGGAGTTGTAAGGAATCTTAGACATCAGATGGTCCACTCCTTTGCCCAATGAATAAAATCTCCTACAATATCCCTGACAAATGGCTATGCCCTCAAAGAGTTTACACTCTAATTTTTCTATGTCTTGGGTGATAAATAAGAGAGACACAAAGCATTGTGAACTTACAGAGCAGAGAAAAGTAACATCTGGTTGGAGAGATCAGGAAAGCTTTTAGGAGTAAGATGGCATCTGAAATGGACGTTGAAAGATGATTTCTGCAGGCAAAGATGCATTGGGGGGAGGGGGAAGAGACATTCAAGACAGAAGGAATAAGATGAGCAAAGAAGGGAAAGGGAGAAAATCTAGAGCTTTGGGGAGTGTAGGGCAGTGATGATCTAATTTAGCTAGCATATAGGGTAGAGGTGTTAAACTCAATCCATTTAATGTTGTGCCATTTAACATGTACCAGGCTCTGAGGAAAATGCAAAGATATATGCTATAGTTCCTGCACTTGAAGAGTTTATGATGTAGTAGGAGATAAGACATATAGACAAATAGCTCTACTATATAGCAGACCATGATAAATATACAGTGAGTGCAAAGTGAGAGCTCAAGAAACCAGTCACCCAACTGGAACTTGAAGAAGTCATGGCTAGAAAGTTCCCCTGAAAAATACCTGGGTGTTTCATTTGTTTATTTTGTCTTGTTCTGTGGATTGCCAGCTCAATATGAGTCAACAGGGTCATGTCGAAGCCAAAAAAAAGCAAACACAGGGCTAGGCTTTATTAAGAGTGGCATATGGATTCAGGACAATGAAAGTGAGAATCCCACTGTACTTTTCTCCCTTGCTCAGGCCATATCTAAGTATCATGGTCATTTTAGGAAGGACATTGACCAGGCAGAGGCTCTCCAGAGAAGGCCAATCAAGATAGTCAAGGGTCCTAAATGGTGCCATGTGGTGATCATTGGAAGAAAATGGAGAAATTTATCCTGGGAAAAAAGAAGACTTGAGTGGGGTTGGAGTTTAAGAACAATAAGTATCTTTGCTGAGTATTTGAAGGGTTGTCTTGTGGAAGGAGGGTTAGGTTTGCAGGCAGGAAGAAGAATAATAGATGGAAGTGACAAGGATAGTGCAAGGATTCTTTATCAGGTGTGAGATGGACTAAACAACTTTGGACATCCATTCCAATTCTAATTAATCAGATATTCCACATTTGACTTATGACAGCAGGGAATAGGGAAACTTCATGGATTGGGTAGCCTCAGAGGATGTCTTTGAAAAATGGGGATGCCTTCAGAAGTTGGAAATGGGAAGAAGTCCATTTAAAATATATGCTATTAGGAAGCATGGGATATGTTCACACAACAATTAATCTTCAGTTGTTTCAGTTCTGTCCAACTCTTTGTGACCTCCTGTGGGGTTTTCTTGGCAAAGATGCTGGAGTAGTTTGCCATTTCCTTCTCCAGCTCATTTTACAGATGAGGAAACTGAGGCAAGCAGGGTTAAGTGACTTGCCCAGGGTCACACAGCTAGGAAGTATCTGACGCCAGATTTAAATTCATGAAGATGAGTCTTCCTGACTTCAGGCCCAGCACATCCACCATGCCACCTAGCTGTCCCTAGAACTAGTCTACTTTGGCAAAAAGCATAAAGTACATGGCAAGGAACAGTGTGATATAAGCCTAAAAAATCTAATTGGAACTAAAAACTAATACATGGAGTTTGGATTCTATTTGGTAGTATTTGGTCACCATGCTGCTGGCTTCTGATCACATATGTACATTAGAGAGGATAATCTGGAATCTCCATGTAAATTAGATTGAAATGGAAGGAATGGAGATGAGGAGAGTTATTAGGAAGCTACAGTAATAATAGAGGTGATTAGTAATGGGGGTCTGAACTAGGATGGTGATAGAAGGAAGGGAATGGAAAGAAGGACATAAATATGAAGGATCTTAAAAGCAGACATGATAAAACACGGTCACTGTATATGTATATGTACTCAGTGATGAAAGATGACTCTGTGTTTTCAAGCCTGGACAGCTGAGAGAATGATGATGCTATTTTTTTTCACCAGATAAGAAGATTGAGGAAGAACAGCTTTGGGGAGTTTAAATTCAAATTCAGAAATGTTGAGTTCAAGGAATGTTGGCAAAACATTCAAGTTTATATATCCAATAGGGAGTTGGAAATTTGGGGCTAAAGCTTTGGGGAGAGATCCAAGCTGAAGATACAGATCTGGGAGTCATCTACATAGACATGAAGTGGCCGTAGCTGGAGATGGGGGGGCAGATAAGATCAATAAAGGAGTAGAATATGGAGGGCATGGGGAGGACAGAGGCTTTGGATAGACTTAAAAACAGGAGGTGGAAAGGAGAAAAAGATTCAGCAAGGGAAACTGGAAAAAGAATTAAAAGGGAGACAAACGGAGAATCAAAATCGCTTAGAAGTGAAGGGAAAAGAGAGCATGGAGAAGAAGGAAGTAGTTAAAAACTATCAAAAGTTTCAGGAATATCAAAGAACTGAGAAAATAATAAAAGCTAACATTTATGTAATGTTGAGTCTGTGCCAGGCACTGTGCTAAGAGCTTTACAATTATTATTTCTTTTAATCCTCACAGCAACCCTGGGTTATTATTATGATGATGCTATTGTCAACCTCAGTTTACAGATGAGGAAACAAGGTAAGCAGGGGTTATGCGAGTCACCCAGGATCACATAGCCAGTAAGTGTCTGAGGCCAGATTTGAACTCACAAAGATAAGTCTTCCTGACTCCAGGTCCAATGCTCTATGCACTTAGTGGATAGAGCCTTGGCAATTAGACATCTCTTAGTAATCTTTGGAGAGTAATTTCAGTAGGATGCCTGTGTAGAGGAAAATTTCAAGTGATCAGGGATACAGTGGATGCTGATGTGGAGATAGCCAGTATAGACGACTCTTTCAAGAAGTTTGTCAGTAAAGAGAAGAGACAAAACAGTACCAGTTTTTGTGGTCATTTCTCTGTTTAAGGGTACTTTTTGTCTGTGTCTTAACCATCTTTTCTTCTCCCTCAACATTTCAGTCTTTGAAAAGTTCATCTACTCTCACAATTTTAGGAATTTGAGGAAACTTCCAAATTTCTATCTGTCATCCTGAGCTCTCTTTGACTCCAATCCTGCATTTCCAATGAATGATCTGTTGGCTGTTGTACAGCAAGAGAGGATCACCAAAAAATAAGATCCAGTCACCAAACCAGGGGCCATGGAAGAAGTCCTAACTATAATACTACTCTTCTGGATTAGAAATTTTTGTAGAATGAAAAGCAACTCCATACCCAGAGAGTAGGAGGGCTGCAGCATAAGAACACTGGATCATATAACAATCATTTGGTTTAAATGTCCTTTAAGCCAATCAATCAAACCATAATAGAAGCGTTTATGTGTCAGTCACTGTGCTAAACTCTGGGAATACAGAGGAAGGTAAAATCATTCCTTTCCCTTAAACAACTTACATTTCCTACCAGATTGGAGTAAGGGCAAGGGAAGCCAGATATATCTTCTTTGGGAGATGGGAGGTGGTGGTATCTTGGGTTCATCATATATTTGGTGGTCTTCATTCCAAGGTTGCAGGAAGTCTGTACTGGGGCCAGAGATGTGGCTATTGTGGGCCTTGGGAGGCCTGGAGAAGGAATGGGTTCCACCTTGGTACCTGAGTAGTTTCAGCTTCCTTTAAAGTCCATGAGGTGACAGTGTTAAGGCCAATATCTGATCTTGTTGAAAGACCCAATGTCAATATGATAGAAGAGAGACTTGTAGGTCCTCTCGGTCAGGAACATAAGAGGTACACTCCACTCTTCCATACTTATTCCTCTGAAGGAAGACAGAGTTCTTAGATGACTGAGCTGTCATCCTGGACTCCAATAGCTTTTCCCTAAGAATAAGAGACTGGGCTGAGCTAAATACCAAACTGGTGGTGGTGTGGGCTCACATGGTCATATTTCCTCCCTGTTCAGTTACTATAAGAGTTGTAACTCTGAAATTAGGGTCTGTTAATTTGGTCAATGTATTTTTTTAAAGATTTTTTTCTGCCCCCACACTCCAAAGCACAGGAGTATAGAGAAAGAGCAATGGAGAACTACAGTCAAGTCAATAGGTATTTATTAAGTACCAGGTACTAGGCTAAATTCTAGAGGTAAAAGAGAAGGGGAAATCCCTTAGTCTAAGGGGGTGGAGAGAACATGTGAACAGCTATGTATAAACAAGATAGATACAGGATAAGTAGGAGCTAAGCTACAAAGGGAAAGTGCTAAGATTAAGGAAAGGTTTCTTTCTTATTTTTTAATTATTTATTTTTAGTTTTCAACATTCATTTCCACAAAATTTTGAGTTACAGTTTTTTTCCCCATCTTTCCCCTACCCCCACCCCAAAATAGCAAGCCTATTGAATACCCTTTCCTCCAATATGTTCTCTGTTATATCCTCCAACATCACACACCCCCCCCAACTTTCTAGTAGGGCAAGATGGATTTCTATACCCCATGCCCATATATCTTATTTCCCAGTTGCATGTAAAAAGCATTTTTTTAAACATTTGTTTTTAAAACTTTGAGTTCCAGATTTTTTCCCTTCTTCCCTCCTTACCCACCCCCATTGAGAAGATAAGCAATTCAATATATATTGTACATGTGTAGTTAGACAAATCATTTCCATAATTGTTATATTGTGGAAGATTATATTTCCCTCCATCCTGTCCTGCTCTACCCCCATCCCACTATTCTATTTTCTCCTTTGACCCTATCCCTTTTCAAAAATGTTTGCTTCTAACTACCCTCTTCCCCAAATCTGCCCTCCCTTCTATCATCCCACCCTTATCCTCTACCCCCCTATTTTCTTGTAAGGTAAGATACCCAAATGAGTATGTATGTTATTCCCTTCTTAAGCCAAATTCAATGAGAGTAAGGTTGTCTCATTCCCTTTTACCTTCCTGCTCTTCCCCTCCATTGTAATAGTTTTCTCTTGCCTCTTTTATATGAGATAATTTACCCTAATCTAACTTTCACTTTCTCCTTCTCCCAATAAAATTCCTCTCTCACCTCTTAATTTCATTTTTAAATATCATCCCTTCATAGTCAACTCATCCTGTGCCCTGTCTATGTATACATAAACATACATATGCACACACTCACATATATATTTATACACACATATACCCTCCTATACATACATTATGTATGTATACATATATACATATATATTTCCTTCAACTATCCTCATACTGAGAAAAGTCTCATGAGTTACAATTATCATTTTTCCATGAAGGAATATAAATATTTCAACTTACATAAGTTCCTTAAGATTTCTTTTTCCTGTTTACCTTCTCATGCTTCTCTTGCTTCTTGTATTTGAAAATCAAATTTTCTGTTCAGCTCTGGTTTTTTCATCAGGAATGCTTGAAAAGCTGCTATTTCATTGAATGACCATATTTTCCCCTGAAGCATTATACTCAGTCTTGCTAGGTAGGTGATCCTTGGTTTTAACCCTAGCTCCTTTGACCTCCGGAATATCATATTCCAAGCCCTTCAGTCCTTTAATGTAGAAGCTGCAAGGTCTTGTGTTATCCTGATTGTGTTTCCACAATACTCAAATTGCTTCTTCCTGACTGCTTGCAGTATTTTCTCCTTGACCTGGGAACTCTGGAATTTGGCTATCATATTCCTAGGAGTTTTCTTTTTGAGATTTTTTCAAGAGGGGATTGGCAAATTCTTTCAATTTCTATTTTGCCCTCTGGTTCTAGAATATCAGGGCAATTTTACTTGATGATTTCTTGAAAGATGGTGTCTAGGTTGTTTTTTTGATCATGGCTTTCAGGTAGTCCAATAATTTTTAAATTATCTCTCCTGGATCTACTTTCCAGGTCAGTGGTTTTTCCAATGAGCTATTTGATATCACCTTCTATTTTTTTTCATTTATTTGGGTGTGTTTTATAGTATTTTGATTTCTCATAAAGTCGTTAGCTTCCAATCACTCCAGTCTAATTTTGAAGGAGCGAATTTTTGACATTTCTTTTCCATCTGGCAAATTTGGCTTTTTAAGGCATTCTTTTCCTCATTGGCTTTTTGGGATTTTGCCATTCGAGTTATTTTTTAAGGTGTTATTTTTTTAGGAGTCTATTTTTTAAGGTGTTATTTTCTTCAGTGTATTTTTGGGTCTCCTTTAGCAGGCTGTTGCCTCACTTTTCATGGTTTTCCTGCATCATTCTCATTTCTCTTCCCAAATTTTCCTCCACTTGTCTAACTTGATTTTCAAAATCCTTCTTGAGCTCCTCCATGGCTAGTAACCAGTTCATATTTTTCTTGGAGGCTTTTGATGGAGGAGTTCTGACTTCACTGTCTTCCTCCCACTCCATGCCTTGATCCTTTTTGTCCCCAAAAAAGGATTCTGTGGTCTGTTTGTGCTTCTTGTGCTTGCTCATATTGCCAGCCAATTACTTGACCCTTGACCTCTTTGCCACAATAGAACTCTGCTTCCAGAATGGAGAAAACTTTGTCTCAAATTGCTGGGGTTTTCTCAGCTGCTGGAGCTGTTAGGAGGGTGCCATCTCTACAGCCCCCACAAGCTCTGGCTCACTGGTCACACACCTCAGAACCACCACCTAAGACCACAATCCAGATCCAAGCAGGTTAAAGCAAAAGTGATTGCCCTCTGAATGGTTGCTTGGTCCCCCCTACAACATGCAGGTCAGAAGCTCCTGAGGCAGCCATGTGGTGCAGCCACTGCACCCCTGTTGCGTCTCGCCCCAGGGGCGGCAGCTGGACCCATGTTCCCATGGCCATGAAGACAAATAAAGCAGGCATTGTGGGGTACTTAGAGCTTGGTTAGACACTAAAGATACCAAGATCATGCATTGCATCCTGGGCCATCACCAGTTGTCTTCACTTTTGTCTTGTCACTGGACTTTGGTGAATCTGGAAGAGACAGTGAGCTATAGACCAGAGAAGGGAGATAACTCTTTGTAAAGCCAAGCACGAGCAGTTTTCCAGAGGACTACTGCTGTGAACAGCTTCAAGGTTCTGATTGCACAGTATAGTAAATGCTCTGTTTATTCAGCAGTAAATTAAATCAAAACATTCACAGAAATCAAAGTACAGCATTCATAATGTTATAACATAACAACTTATCACTAAAATGGCCACATAGTTTTCACCAAAGTAGCCACATAGTTTTAAACAAAGTACAATCATTTAATAACTCAATTATTTAGTAACTCAATCATTTAGTGAGTCCTTAATCCAATCATCCTTAAGGAGTTTTGTCTCCTTAATGGAAAGAAAGAAAGAAAGAAGGAAAGAAAGAAAGAAACAAAGAAACAAAGAAAGAAAGAAAGAAAGGAAGGAAGGAGGAAGGAAGGAAGGAAGGAAGAAAGGAAGGAAGGAAGGAAGGAAGGAAGGAAGGAAGCATTTAAGTGTGTATACTAGGTGCTAAGCACTGTACTAAGTACACAAAAGCGAAAACAGTTCCTGCCTTCAAGGAGCTTATATTCTAATTGGGGCACATGTAGGGAAGTGGTAGCTATAGAGAATTTTAGTCCAAAAAGTTACAGGGATGGTAAGTAGGACCAAATGGGAGTATATTAACATGTCCCATTCAGGGATAATAGTAGAATAGTTAATTTGATAATGGTTCCTGTTTCCAGAACTAGAAGAGGATAAAGGTATACATAGGCCATAAAGGCAGTTGGTGAAGAAATAGCCTAAGAGCTGGCCAGAGAGGAGAAAGCGAAGTCAAGTCTGGATGAGCAGCCTTCCTGAAATGAATGAAACCCCTTCCAGATTTAACATAATTTGAGGTGGGGGAGGGGGAAATGAAGTGAGGGTTTCTTCAATCCCTTCTTTAACCTCTTTGCCCAGGGCATCATCTGTTTATCAGACCACTCTGTCCCCAACATCCCAGAATTAAGGCTTCTTAAAAGCCAAATATGAAGAAATCACTTAGTTATCAAGAATAATAAGTTAAAATAGGAAGCCACCAGAAGGGCCACTTCATGAAGGCTAAGGGACATTGGAGGAGAAGCAAGTCTCTGCCCCAATGACCTTGTGATGTCCTGGGTTCTCCATGACGCAATGTCACCACCATCACCAATGAAGGGAACCTTTCTTTCCATTTCCCCTGGTTGTGGTTTGTGGTGGTTGCCCTAGGTGCCAAAATTCCTAGTTACAGCTTACAACATGTAAATTGGTGTTCTGCATCATGGGATATGTGGGTTCAAAGAAGTTTTCCCAAGGATTTTCCTCTGGCCTATTTTCAAGTATACGAGAAGCATCTTGGCATAGAAAACAGAGAGCTTGCTTCAGAGTCAGGAATATGTGTATTCAAGTACTGCCCTTAATACTTAATAGCTGTGTGACCCTGAGCAAGTCACTTCCCTCTCAGTGCCCCACCACTACCGCTACACTCCAGAAATTCTCTTAATACTATACATTACAAGGGAGTTATTGACTTGCATGGGTAAAAGGTATTCCTCCCTGAGCATTCTCTTCAGCAGTGAAATCATAGATCTGGTCCCATACTGTCAAGTGTACACTACTCATGAGGATAACTGGGAGAGTCAACAAGGTAGGACGCAGCAAGCATTGCCTTGGAGTCTTAAGACCAGGCTTTGAATCATATCTCTCCTACTTAGTATTTGTGTGAACTTAGAAAAATCATTTCATACTATTGGGTTTCAGTTTCCTTATGTATCAAGTAAAGGAACCGGACGCAATGATTGCTAAGATCCCACCCAAAACTCTTTTTAAAAAAATCTATGATTGGAGTTCTATGAAAAACAAGTCACATGTAGGCTATGCAGGCCTCCTAAAACAAGGCAGCCTAGGACTCTTTGCTTTCCATGAGCTATCCTTTCTTAAATTATTTTTTTGTTTCTTTCTTCTCCGAGTTCCCTTTCTCCTAATCTTTTTCACTGATTCAGGACCTTCCCATCAAAAAAGGAAGATGAGTGAGGAACACCTCAAGGAGACCAAGGGGCCCTAGGACTGTTTGCCAGGTCAGCAGTGGACCCTGGACACTGCTTGGAGATCTATGGCATGGGGTGAATGGGCACACACACACACACACATAGAGCTGTACTGTAAGACAGATTCTCTGTGTTTACATTTTTTTCCTGTTGCTACAGGAATCAGAAGCAGCAGCAAAAAATAGACCTAATAAGGGGCCCTTTGTGCCCAGCTGTTAGAAGACAGGATTTTTCAAAAGTATTTACTCTTCTCCCAGAAAGAAGCATTGGAGTGCAAACGTTGACTGTGAGCATGCCCACGGCTTCTCTACAGACATTCCAAGAGACACACAAGGCCCCTCTTTTCCAAGGTCCATCTGGTCATAAATTGCAATCGATGTTAATTTATGAAAACAAATGACACTAATCCTGCACCACGATATTTTGAAATGGGAGAATGAGGCAGAACCATAAAATAGGAATAAAATAAGAACACACGCTCATGCCCCATAGCTGGTCTGGCAAGCTCCCAAGCCACACAGAGCCCCGGAGCGTCCCTACTCCAACATATAATGCTTGTGCAAAGTTAAATTTATTCGATTACAAGACATGAAATTAGGTCTTTGTCGACATGGCACAGCAGGAAATTAAACACATCCGGGGCTTTTTTCATGTGGCTTGTCTCCCCATCCCATCTGAGGGACTATATATAGACAGAGATAAATATAGATTGAGAAGTGGACTTGGGCAATCAATGTTTTTTTCCATGTTAGCCTGGAGCTTTTCCCATATTTTGCTGTGGTCCACAGTGAGGAAACACCAAATTTGCTCCAATGATTACTTTGCTCATGACTTGGGTGAGAGGGAATTTATGTGTGCTAGAAAAGGCACTGGTCTTAGGGGTGAGAAGACCTGGATTGGAGTCCTGCCTTTGACACTAACTACTTGCATGACCACAGGAAAGTCTCTTAGATTATCTGGGACTCAATGTCCTCCTTTGTAAAATATGGGAATAGTGTTTCTTGTACTATCTAGTCAACAGACTGATTGTGAGTCAAGCACTCTGCAAACCTTGAAACCCTATATAAACACCATTGTCACCAATATCACAATTGGATAATTATTAGGCTGGCAGTGGCCTTTGCCTACGAAGGGGAGAAATTGTCTAGTATACTAAATACATGTTTATTTAACTGAATGGAACTAATTGTTGAATTGAATTTATCCTTTTTATTGTAAGACATCTCTCTCTTGCACAAATTAAGGAGGGACAGACAGTGAGATTTACCTCCATAAAACCAATGGCCAGGGGATGGTTTATTCTATTATTTTTTTTTCTCTGTATTATCAGGGGTGATGAAAAGTAAAATGGATACATGGAAAAGATAGAAATTGAAACTGTATGATCTTGGGCCAGTCATTTCCTCCTTCTCCAGGCTTCATTTTCCTCTTTTGTATAATTATAGATTGGACAGGATAACCTCCAAAACCTTCTTTGTATCTTTAAAAAAATAGTAATTGTGATTCAATTATTTCCCAGGAATTAAAATTCTAAGGCTGATTAGTCAATTTTACATATATGTGTGTGTATATATATATATATATATATATATATATATATATATATATATATATATATACATAGAGAGAGAGAGAGAGAGAGTAAATCAATGGATCTGAGGATGGAAAGAAAATGGAGTTCACTTCAGCAGAAAGTAGATGCAAGATGGCAAAGTATGAAGAGTGCTCTACTTGGAGCTTTCTTCACAAGCCAAGCCCTGCTTGGCTCTTCTCCCCACTGCCAGGGTGACCTTAAAGTGACCCATCTGCAAAGTTAGCATCACAAAAACATAGGACACATATTCAATAGCATCCTTATGGGAAAGGGGCTTCATAAACACTTATATAAGTGTGAGTTATTATCATTATAATAGACTAAAGATCAGGATAGGATTTCTGACCAAAAGAAATATGAGGATACTGAAATGAAGGAAGCTCTCAAGATTTCTATCCTGTTTCTTAAAAGAGTAGGAAAGAATATCTCTATTTTGCTATTTTGCCTAAAGATACAATGAAGATTCTGACATGTAGACTTCTAGAAATCTATTCCAAACCAAATATTCAATCCATGAGTAGAGTTGGCAGATCTCCACCCTAAGGAATATACTTATGTTTTGGAAGTGACATTGTAAGTGAAACTAGAGATTCCCTCAGGTAGCCTCCAGTGACAAGAAATTTTCCCAAAAGGAAGTCAAGGTCTTAATTTACCAGTGCAATCAATGAGTCAGCATGATCCAAGATCTAGACTTGAAGGCTACCTCTGCTAATTGCTACCTCTGTGACCTTGAGCAATCGAATTCATTTCAACCAGAATTTATTAGGTCCCTTCTATGTACTGGGCCCTGGAATATAAAGGCAAAAAAAAAAGTTCTTGGCCCTGAGGAGGTTTTATCTTACTGTACATAGTACGTGTGCCAAGTAAATATGAACATCACCCTGCATAGGAATCTGGTCCTACATCAGAGTAGCCATGGAGAGGCAGATAACACTGATGGTAACCATGGAGAATCAGAAACTTTCTGGGTGTTTCAGTGGTTACTGAGGCCATCATGAATTATTTTGGATTGTCTCGGATTGCTCATGGAGGATTTTGTGAGAAAGATGCTAGAAGAAGGGATAGAAAATGAAGTGCAATGAGTGTACACATCCTTCATCTTGGGAATATATGAGAAGAAGCTGACATCGAGGTTTCCCGTTGTCTCATTCACAGAGACCAGAAGGTAATTGTTGTTTCTGAGGGTGATGTGGCTGTTAAAATAGTCAAGGACAAAGAGGTACTAAATGACCCTGATTGGGTGAATCTCTTCATCTCTCACATTCTCCCTCCACGATAGTCATGCTACCTTAAGAGAAAAATCATTGCAAATAAGGGAATCTGCCAGAGGATCTGCCTGAGCAACCCTCTCAAAGAAGTTATAGATTCTAAGACACAAGAGGGGAGAGCAATGTATGGGTAAGCACAAGTAAATAAATAAGGCGGATCACTTAATTTCTCCAAGAAGTTTCTTACAATGAGAGGGCTGGGCTAGATGACCTCTAAGGTCTAAGTGTTATGACTGTTGATAACATCTTTATGTACAAACAGAACAGACTATATTTTTAAGGGGCACTGGTGGATGCTGGAGAAAATAACACAATTGTTTCCAGCAATCTCCTCTTACAGTCATGGGAAGAAAGCACAAGCAGTGATTCATTTGTTTCAGGGCAGGATCTGAGGGGCTGATGAAAGTTCAGGGGAGAAAAAAGTCCCAGAGAAGATATTTCCAAAGATAGAGAGAGTAATCTCCCAATGAGGCAGTTGGAAGAAAACTTTAAGGAGAGACATGTCTTTAGCCTGCCTCAAACAGATGTTTACTGGCTCACTTCAGTCCTGGGGCCAACTGAAGAACATTTTCCATCACAGATATTTCACAGTAGAAAAATGAAATTCTACATGGATGGCACCAGATTGTATGTGCCTGATATAACATCCTAGCCTTGTCAGGCTAGGGAGTCAGAGCCCTATAGTCTGGAAGGCAGAGGAGTTGGAAAACTCAGAGAAGAAAATTCACTTGATAGGAATCAGTTATTTGGGGTCAATTTGGAAAGTTTCCTTAGAGAAGAAAAAAAAAAAGACAGGGGTGGAGGGAAAGAGGAAAGGAAGAATAACATTCAAACAAACAATCACTCATGGCAAAGATTTGCTGGGGAAGATTTCCTTAGTGAGACCATAAAGATAACATATTCTAAGTCAAAGCATATTCCCTCCCAACCTTGACAGGAGAAATTCAAAGGGGTGACAAACCTTCTGGAAGTCATTCAGGTCAGTGTTCTGCTTCTAGCCAGATGGGCATGGCATGAAGGTAAGCAAAGTCATGACTTTCTCTAAGTCATCAGTCTGGGCCCCTCACAATCTTTACAAACAGGAGGTTCTATCTTATGTTCTATCGCTATGTTCCTTTCTTGTCCTCATATAAGGGGCAGCTCTCTCTGGTAGCCCAAAGCAGGATCATAGAATTTAGAGGCAGAAGGGACATCTTTTCTAATCCCTGATTTCACATGTTAAGAAACTGAATCTCAGAGAAGGAATTCAACTTGCCCAAAGTCATACAGGTGATAACAGAAACGGCCCTGGAAGAGAACTTCTTGTCTTCTGACTCCAATTACAGGGCTCTTTCCACTGTAATGTGCAGCCTCCTCTTGAAGGGCTGAGATAATGCTAAATAGAGAGTATTGTGCAGAGTGTTTTGACCACTTTTGAAATTTGAACTAGTCTCAACATGGTCTAGCAGTCACCATCTCATCTCTTTTCTCTCGTCTCTGGCATATTGCCCTTCAGAAGGTACCTCATATCCTCACTCCCCACCAAAAAAAATTGCAGATGTCCTAATCAGATACTCCTCATGATGTAAATTTGTGATTGGATTTCTGGAGGGATAAAATTCCCACCAAAACACAAAATTTAAAAATGAACAAAAAAAAAAACCACAAAAAGGCATATTTTTATCCAGATATTTTTCCTTACATGTGCCTCTGAATTCCCCATTTCAATCAGTGGTCGAATTCTCTCAGTTCCCCAGACCATGTGAAAATTTACTTTAATGGTCCAGTTGATGGGACAGCCTGGCTCTCTAGTGGGGAATCAAAGTTCTTTTTTTTTTTCATACTATCTGCAGTTGTTTGTTTGTTTGTTTGTTTTTTAATAATCTCTGCCCTTGGTGTAGACCTATGAAAAATCACTTAAAGTTTAGGTATGACTCTAGTCTAGGGCCTCCCCAAAAGGGGATCAGGAAGTTATTTAATGTTCAAGGTAGATCAGGTATGGGACAGCTATTTACTTCTTCTACATACAATAAATGCTTTAAACACAAAAGACACTTAAGCATACATTAAAAAAAGACTTAAAGCATGATATAAAAATTCTAAACTCTTACTCTAATCTCTTAAAAGACTGGTAATCAAAACATTAAAACATGAATGGTTTTGTGGGACTCCTTAAACAGTCATTTCACCTTAATTTCTGCTCCCTATTGTCCACACAGCTCCATTGGTCCATATCTCCTGGCAAGCTAGGGGATGACTTGGACTCATCATCCCCCTTCTTTGAGAATGATATACCCCATCAACAACAGTTGAGGAATTCCTGACCTCCCAAGGAAGCCATGAGGCTAAAATAGTCCATCTATTCCAGTCTTCCATTTATTCAAGAGAAAAACATAAAACAACACATGTGCTTATAAAAGCAGCTCCTATAGATATCAATGGGGAGACAGAAAATCTCAGAAAGCTAATGTTTGTACATCAAAGGATCAGATGGAATCAAAGATTTAGGGCTTAGAGGCCACCTAGTCAAATCCTCTCATTTTTTAGAAAAGAAAACAGAGAGCCAGAGAGGATAAACGACTTACCCAATATCATACAGGTAATAAGTGAAAGGAAGGGTTTAAATTCAGTAGTTAAACTTTCACTCCAAAGCTAGGGATCATTTCATTGCTCTGTGCTATCTCTCATTTTCCAGCATGCCTCACTATAATGTACACTATGCATTGCAAAATTGCAAAGTACCTAATCAGATACTACTTATGATGTAAACTCATGAATGGATTTCTGGAGGGATAAAATTCCCACCAAAACACAAAATTTAAAAACAAAACAAAACCAAAAAAAAAGGTGTGTTTTATCCAGATATTATTCCAATGTATGTATAGTACAATAAGCACTATATACTTTTTTGAATTGAATATAAGTGAATTTGAACATTGGGAGAAGCACTGAGAGCTAAATACCTAGGACTTCCTACCCATAAAGGCTAGAAGGCAATGGAAGTATGTGAAGTTTCAAAGTTTCTCTCTCTACAGATTTCTTTTAAGAAAGGCCACAAATGATTTGAGTGCAATTATTCCCAAGAGCAGAGAAGATAGACCTCATCCAATTCCTTCTGGCCCCATGGCTCTCATATCGTGATCCCTTTAGGTGTTTCTTCCTTCTAGAATTCCCCAGGGGCTAGCAGTGTGGCTAAATTCCAACTGGTAGTTTTGCCTTCATAGTCCCATAAGCACTTAGAAGACTATGCTATCCTTCTTTGGCACAGAAGGATTGTTAGCCACATGTCCTGTGAGATCTTGGGGAAGCAATGTTACATAAACAGAAGATGTCAAACTTTATGATCCCCAGAGAAGTCCCATCTGAAAAGCTCCAGATCAATGTTTCTCTGAAGCATTAAAAAAAATCTTGCCATATCTGCTTTCTACATTCCCCTGACAAAGAGCCAAACCCTATGCTTGCGAAAGTCCCAAGTCACAAAGCTCACACTCAGTAATATTTCTCTCTTTTGAGGGGGTGGGGGAAAGGAGAAGAAAGAAGGGGTGAAACAGCACACCACAAAACAGACTTCAAAGAAAAGAAAATTCAATAGAAATTAAGTGCCTACTATGGGCAGTAAGAATGCAAAGCTAAAAAATGGCATTTGCTCCCCACAGGGAGCTTTCACTTTGGGGCATGGGGACATAATGGCACATACTCAAGTAAGTAAAACACAAGAGCATCATGAGGTAAGAATGGAACATGTAGGCAAAACATTAGGGACATTTGAGGAAGAGGATAGAATGTTTTAAGCTCTGTCTGGGAAGTCACTGAAAAGGTGGCACCAAAAGCAAGCATTGAAGGGCTAGAAAGAATCTGAGCTGATGGAGATAGAGAGGGACACATTCATTGCAGGCAAGAGGGAAAGTCTGAATGAATGCATGTGGGAAAGAACAGGAAAAATTAAGTAATAACTAGTGATCCCATTTGGCTAGAACACAGTGTGCGTGTGTGTGTGTCTGTGTGTCTGTGTGTCTGTGTGTCTGTGTGTCTGTGTGTCTGTGTCTGTGTGTGTGAGAGAGAGAGAGAAAGAGAGAGAGAGAGGGAGAGAGAGAAAGAGAGAGGGAGAGAGGAGAGGAGAGGAGAGGAGAGGAGAGGAGAGGAGAGAAGAGGAGAGGAGAGGAGAGGAGAGGAGAGGAGAGGAGAGGAGAGGAGAGGAGAAGAGAGGAGAGGAGAGGAAAGGAGAGGAGAGGAGAGGAGAGGAGAGAGACAGTAGCATAAAATAAAAAGGAGGGAAGAGAGAAAGGAAAGGAGGGAGGAAGGGGGAAGAAGGGAGAGAAGAAAGGAGAGAAGGAAGGAAGGAAGGAAGGAAGGAAGGAAGGAAGGAAGGAAGGAAGGAAGAAGCTGAGAAAAAGCAGATTTGGTGGAAAAGTGGAGAATTAAAATTTTGGACATGTTGAATTCAATATGCCCTTGGGAAATCCAGATGAATGTGTCCAGTGGGGACTTAGAAACAGAGTATTAGAGCTCAGTGGAGAGAGTGGAACTGACACTACAGATTTGGACATCATCTTCATAAAAGTGATAATTAAACCAAGATGAGAAAGATCATCAAAGAAAAAATAGTATAGAGAGAAAGGACATAAGAGAGTCAAAGACAGATCCTTAAGGGACCCAACTTAGAAGAGGTAGAGGAACCAACAAAGGAGGATAAGGAACCCAAGGGGAAAGGACTGGGGCAGAGACACTAGTTACAATTCAGGTAATGAGGAAAAGGAAGGGAGCCCTGCTGTGAGGGCAGGTGATTCCTGATTCAGTCCCTTGAGTTCTACATTCTCTAAGTAAAAACTACTTTGCCACCTAGCTGTCACATGACAATGATTTGAAGAAATGCATTAAATCATAAAAATGACGATGACCAGTATCTGTCATTTGTCTATGTGGGTGCATGTGTCCATCATGCATGCCTCTGTGTGAAGTCTGGGTTTTTTATTATTATTATTTTATCCCCTTTTCATGAGGGTGCAAGGGGATCCTCTGCAATACAATTAAGTGGCTCATACATAGTTGTAGAGAAACTTTTCCCCTTCAATCTTCCCTATGTTAAATAAACCAAGTGACCAAATAAAGTTGATTGTCTCTGTGATAATGAGAGAGTGTGAAGAAATTTTACACATGCAGGGTAAGGGATCTAGAGTCATATATTACCCTTTTTTAATAATGCCAAGTAACATTTCATTTTATACCATAGGGTAGAATTTAAAACCTAAGTGACAGGTTTTTTTTGTTTTGTTTTTCTTTTCTTTCTTGCCCAATTGTTTGAAGATACATGACTTGACAAGACAGGAGGCTCAAATACATGTACCAGAGAGGATTTCCCACACACGTGTCAGAAAGACATTGATGAGACCACCAGGTTCCTGGCTTGGATATATAGCACCACCAGATGAGCAAATTATAGGCTATTTTACCCCAGGGGTTCATATTTGTTGTTGTTGTTCAGTCATTTTCAGTCATGTCCAACTCTTCATGACTCCATTTAGGCTTTTCTTGGCAAAGATACTGGAGTATTTTTGTCATTTCCTTCTCCATTTTACAGATAACTGTAACAGAAACTGAAACAAACAAGGTTAACTGACTTGCCCAAGGTTACACAGCTAGTAAGTGTCTGAGGTTGGATTTGAACTCAGATCTTCCTGACTCCAGTTCCTACATTCTATCCACTGTGCCATCTAGCCTTCATTAATATACTAATTCCCTATTTTTCTATAGACTTATGGAAGACAGAACTTGACTTGGCATAGGTAGATCCTGCCACTGTTTCACTTCAACTATTACCTGAGATAACCACCAAATATATGTACAGCCTCCTTGGCAGTCATTTACATGCTATTGAAAGAGTTGTAAGCATTTCCATCCATCCATCATCCATCCATCCACCCATCCACCTATCCATTCATTCATTCATCCATCTAACTAACCAACCAATTAGTAAACTATTGTTGTATATCTTCCCCTGAACCATTTTGGAAGAACAAATATAAAGATTGGAAAAAGAAAGTGTGTGTGTTTGTGTGTGTGTGTGTGTGTGTGTGTGTGTGTGTGTGTGAAATGCTGGCTTTTCCTTCATGCTATTTGTCAGTCTAGTGAAGTCTATGGACCTGGTCTTAGAATAATTCTTTAAGTGCATAAAATATGAAGGATTACAAAGTAAACTACCTATACTTAAATACAGATAGATAGATAGATAGATAGATAGATAGATAGATAGATAGATAGATGTGCATATATATGTATATACACATACATATATACATGTATATATGTGTATATACACACTTTATTTTTGAAGTTCACAAACCCCAGGTTAAGAATCTCTGGTCTAATGGAAAGAACATGGAATTTAAAGCCAGAAGACATGTTTTAATATCCTCAGCCATAAAATGATGGCACTGGATTTGATGATCTCTGATATCACTTCCAGCTCTAAATCTTAGAATTCTATAAAGTCATTTGGTTAGTTTCAGAAAGAAGATAATTTGACTTGTTTACAACACAGTCATACTTGGCATATTAAATTTATTTGAATACCTTCCTAAAACGGTGATTAGAACTGTACTAATTGAATTTGTCTTTAAATGTTTTTCATTTTCATTAGAAAGGCAACTAAATCCAAGCTGCTGACTTTTAACCAATTTCACATTTCTTGAGTTTACTTGGGAACAGATGTCCTATATACTTCCTTACCTGACTATGTCCTTGTGGTATGGAGGGAATCGTGAGCTCTCTCTAAGCCAGTACCTGTAGAACATCAATTCTGGGAGGTTTTATAAGTCCAGGGAAAGGATTCAAGAATGATCCCAGCTAAAGACTGAGTCTTCAGTCTGAGGACAAACTTCGCTAAGTATGGAGAGGCTGATTATCACCAGTAGGTTGGCCAGTAGGTGATAAATTCCTAGGCCATGGCAACCCATGAAACAAACAAATAAAAACAAAATACTTGATTTATTATTCTAAAATGTCATCAATTGACATTTCTAAATTTAGGAGAAATATTTTATTTAGCTCACATCTGATTACAAATGTATATCTGTGATGATATGATATATTTTCTTTATATATATATCATATGAGTGGGGGGGGTTTGTCTTAGGAGAGTATTCTCATTATTTTCTATGTCTAGTATATATTTTATATAAGCTTATACATTAGGCACTGACAAATAAATACAGTGTGAATATGAACCCCCATCATTGCCCAGGTCATAGGCTATCACTATCCTGCCCTCTCCCTAACTCCCAGTCATGACATTCTCTCATTACACATGTTGCAGCTTACACATGTACAGAGCATGTACATGTAGGGAGGATTTCCTACACATGTGTCAGAAAGACATTGATGAGACCACTGGGCTGCTGCCTTGGACATATAGCACCACCTGATGGGCAAATCGTAGCTTATATCACCTCAGAGATTCATTAATGTTTGTTGTTGCTCAGTCATTTTCAGTCATGTCTAACTCTTCCTAATCCCATTCAGAGTTTTCTTGGCAAAGATACTGGAGTGGTTTGTCTTTCCTTCTCCATTTTACATATAACTGTAATAGAAACTGAATCAAACAGGCAGCCTACACATGTACACGTGATTTGGGGGGTAGGAATAAAAGCATATTAGTCAGTCAACAAGCATTTATACAACCAAAGAATATAAAAGACTAATACAAAGGTGAAAAAAGTAGCAATTTGTTTCCTCAAAGAGTTTATAGTTTAATGGTTATGGGGAGGAAAGTCTTTGTAAGCTTCAAATTACTATATAAATGTACACTGTGAATTTAAATTAAAGCATATGGTTAAGTATATAGAGGTGTAACTACAAAATCTGAGAGGTTCAAGAAGTATTAATGTTTTATCTAAGCAGCATCAAGTAATTTGTTGAAGCAAATTTCTGAGGGAGGGAAGCGAATGTTCTAGTGCTCCATAGATGCCAGAAGAGAGAAGTGGGTTGATAGCGAGAGAGATTCCTCTAAAGGTCTACACCCTTCAACAGGCATCTGAGAAAAGGGCAGAGGAAATGCTGTGTGATTCTGAATTGGGTGAGTCTAGGGGGAATAGGAACAGGGAACACCAGGCAGAAGTCTGCTCACTCTTCAATGGACTTACCATTAGTTTTTGGCCAATTAATCAAATTGGTTTGAGAACAGCATTAAGTAAGACCAAGGCCATTTGTTCAATTTCAGAAGATGCTAATGAGTCTTGTTTTGAGATATATATATAGATATAGATATAGATATATCTATATATATATGCATTCTAATCGATTGTAATTTCCTGGAGAACAGGGGATGTTTTAGTTTTTGTCTGCATACTGCAGTGATTTGTCACCAGCACCAATAGATATAGATATGTATATGTGTATATGTATGTGTATATATGTATACATACATACATACAAACATACATATGCGCCAACCACAGGGCCACAGCAAAAATAATTAGTTAATGAAATCCCCCAGCACTTAGCACAGGGTCTTTCACGTGTGGTTGTTCAGTCATTTCAGTCACATCCGACTCTTCATGACCCCATTTAGGGCTTTCTTGGCAAAGATACTGGAGTGGTTTGCCATTTCCTTCTACAATCTTGCACATTATAAGGCCTTAATAAATGTTTGTCAAGTTATTGAGTTACGTGATCATGTCCAGCACCCCTACTCCATGCCAGGCAACTTGCCAATGCACACCAACGATCCTAAGAGGATCTCTGGGGAAGAAGTTAGCATACCATAAAAGTGTATATCCATTCCCATTAATGGAAGGAGGAATCAAAACACAGGTCCCTCAGTGTTCTCTTTGAACATTAAAGGACTACATACATTTTGAAAGAGCTAGTTGGGAAATGACCACAATTGTCCCTCCTTGATGTGTTTTCTCTCACACAGTGAACTTAGGGAGCCATGGCTTATCAGTGTCAAATCGTCCTCAACTAGCTATGGGCTGCTTGTTGTCTCCTATCACAAATATGATGTTAAACAAGGTCAGACTCAGTTGCTGTCCTGGGATAAGCCAGGAGTCTTCCCCAATGCTTCACTGATGATTTTCAAAAAGCTTCTCTTTTTGCTTCTATCTATGGCCTTTTCAGACAATTGAGTAAACTTCTCCTTCAAGCCCAACAGAGCAGATTTTATAAGTGTTATTTTACAAGGCTCAAGCTGAATTCTTAAAATCCTTCCAGAGTGATCCAAGCATTGACCACCACCCCTTCTTAAGGATGTTTTATAACCTTTTTTGCATAAACCATTAGCTAGAACTGGCATCAAACCCATTGGTGTTGAGGACACCGAGGTTTGCTTTTCCTTAGTTGTTTACTTAGTCTGTTCATAAAATCACTTGGAATCTCTATTGAAAAACTAGTTCAAATGCTGTTTTTAAATGTTTTGTTCCAGTAGGTATGCAAGTTCTTTTCAGAAATCAATAACTCTATTGTTTTAGCAGTTTTCATCAGAGGCAGTTTGTAAAAGTCGCAAAGCACAAGAATGTTTGTATGTAAATCTGAAGAAATGAACATAACCAAAGGTAGAAGAAGAAAGAAGGAGGAGAGAGAAAGACAGAAAGAGAGAGAGAGAGAGAGAGAGAGAACTCAAGGATTTGGAGGGCAGCATAAAGTTAAAGGGTTAAGATAACTAGCGAACATCATAAATATCAAATGGCAGCCTAGTTCTTGTCAAGATTCTTTTTAAGCTGCCAATGTAGGGCAGTTAAGGTGTGATAACTCCCTCAAATAGTAAGAGTTCTGAACATAGAATTAAAGGCCTAGATTCAATGATTGACTCTGACATTTCTTAAGGTGTCTTTAATGAGGAGGTCATTGAAATCTTATGAGTGTGTCTCCTTGCTTCTAAATTGGAAATATTAATACTTATATTCCTTACGTCATAGGCATATAAATACGTATAAAGGATGAGCCAGATAGGCTCTGTGCATTCCTTGCATGCAAGGTTAGAAAGGACTTTGTAAACGTAATCTTAATATTATTATTATTACTGGCAAATGAGCTAATACTGGCAATTTTTGGTTACTAATGAGCAAGGAAAAAATAGTGAACAGTTTGGGTGAGGTTGGGGGAGTCAGACACTAAGGCATTAGATATAATGGGAAGACATTGGCATAGCCAAATAAAACTATATCAAATATGCCTGGTAGTAGCACCAAGTTTAAAAATATGGATTATTGAGAAAAATTAAGTATTATAAAATGAAAAATGTCATTTCCAAAGAAGTGTGTACTTCTTTAAACATTTAACCAATGTGTATCATAGTTGAATAATATTAAGTTCAATGTATGAATATTTATATTTTTATTATTAAAAGGGTAGGAAACTGTGACAATTCATTTTAATTAACCACACCTACAGTTTAAGCAAGATAGTTTAGATTGTGAGATGAGGATACTTCGTGCCATCTAGCAATAGTGGATACTATCAATTCACTTGTCATCACTCAGCACAAACCCACCAAACCATGTGATACTGTGGCTTTCCTCATTTCCATCTTTTTTCCAAAAAGTGGAATCATTGGGCTTTTCCAACAGAAATAACTATCTTCACTTTCTATTGAACAACTTGTGATCTTTTGTGATCCATTAAGTTAAGCCACCTGTCCATTGTCCACCATCCTTGTTACAAGATCTCTCCAGTTTCTGCCTGACTTTGATGCATCTGCTGTACCTGACCTTCCGGTGGACTTCATTTGTGATGTCAGCTTACAGAATGATTCTGCTTGTCAGTTACTTTACTGCCTGCTGGGTTATCACAGGATCCTATGTTTTTCATGGTTTTCCTGCCTTGGAACCAAGGTTCTCTTGCATGGATCATTGTGGACAAAACCGTGGAAATGTACGTTTCAGACCCAATCTCCATGGACATTTTGTCACAGACCATTGTCTATGGTTGAAATTAATCCATATTTCAGTCTAGTATTGGGGGGTGGAGGGAAATGCCATATTTAAATTTAGAAAAGTAGCATTTTGATCCTGTCTCTCCTACTCACTATTTCTGTGATGTTGAACATGTTACTTAAACACTCTGGGTTTCATTTTCTCACACATAAAATGGTAGGATTGGAACAGGGGATCTCTAAAGGAAGGAGATGTGCTGACAAATGTTTTTAAAAAGACTCTCCAGAAAAAAAAGTAAGCTTGACACACTATTAAATTTAACATGCTTCATTAATATTATATCAATCATCTTTTAAAAGTCTAGACAATCCACAAAACAGTAAATCAAGTCCAGATTTGTAGTGTTTGCTGATTTTGGTTGGAGGCAGATCAAGTCCTTTGCTCTTCATCTTCTGGATGATCTCGTGACATCCTGATGCTTTTGATGTCTGAATTCAACATATTCCAGTACCTCCTAGACCACTAAATGGTTGGTGTATTCTGCTGCTCTTCTCCAGGTCACTATCCCTCGACTTTGGTTTTGGTGAGGGGAGGGGGATATTTTAAGCCAATTAGTTGAGATAACCTTTGTAGGTACAACAGCTTTTCCTAGAGCTCAGTCAGGGCAGTTGGAAACAAGACACAATTGTCTACATAAAGCAGATGTCAGGTGTTTGCATCAATTTTGTTTCTAGTTTTCTTCCCCAAAATCAATGAACCAAAACAATGTCTGCCATTATTCTATATGCTAACTTCCAGCTAAGTGTTTTGAATTAATTATCTGATAAATAGTGATCAAGAAAGCCAAATCTGGAAATGTAAAACCCTGACAACAGCATCACACTATCTTAACACATCCCTTCCATCCTCTTTACCTCTGTCTTTACATAATAATAATGATAATAATAACAATAATAGTTCACTTTTATATGGTACTTACTATAAAATTTACAAACCTCAGTTGCTGTTGTACACTTGTTTATGTTTCCGTTGTGTCCAACTCTCTGCAACCCTACTTGGGGTTTTCTTGGCAAAGATACTGGAGTGGTTTGCCATTTTGAAGATGAGGAAATTGAGGCAAACAGGGTTCAGTGACTTGCCTAAGGTCACACAACTAGTAAGTGTCTGAGGTCAGTTTTGAATGCAAGTCTTCCTGAATCTAGGCTTGGCATTCTATTCACGCACCCCCCAGCTTCCACTACCTTGGGAAGGAGGAGCTATTATTACCCCCATTTTACAGATGAAGAAACTAAACAAACAGGAGTTAAGTGACTTGCCCAGGCTCACACAGCCAGCAAATATCTGAGGTCCAGTGTGAGCTCAAGTCTTCCTGACTCCAGGCTCTGACCTGTATCCACTGTACCCTCAGGCTACCCTCTTTCTTCCTTCATTCCTCCTCATCTATTTCTTTCATCAGCTTGTTTCTCCATATCTTTTTCTCTACAATCTCTTCTTCAAGTTCTTTCCATATTAAGGATTCCAGAGAATTTTTTAGGGCAAAGATACCCACCATTACTTCTTCAGTATGCACAAAGCAATATTGTACAATTGGTCTTCCACCTCCTCTCCTACTCCTTCACTCTCATTCATGTTCCCAGCACCAGCTTCCTGGAGTCCTTATGCTTTTCTCTGCCTGCCCAGGTTCCTTTCTCTACAGAACCCCAGGGTCTCCTGCAATCTTTGGAAAATAAGAGTCTCATCCTTCATATCTTTCCAGTCCCTTTATCCATCTCTTCTGACCTGTGTTCTGTTCCCTCAAGTATCTAAGCTTGGTTTTTTTAAGATGACAATGAGCTAATCTGATAAACCAATGTAGGCAGTATGGCAATGAATGTTCATGTGTTTATGAGACTTATAGGATCATAGAGTTGTATCTGGAAAGAGCCTTACAGGTCTTAGAGCCTAGATGATTCCTATGTTCTCTGATTCCAGATCTAGCAATGTTGTCTTCTTAAGAGGATCAAACACACACACACACACACACACACACACACACACACACACACACACACACACATACACACACACACTCGTTTAGAGATAATATGTCCATTTTAAAAGTGGCCTTCCCATGACAATGCTTCAAACCAAAGAAGTGACCCCAGGATGGGAATTTCAGGCTCCAGGGCAGTCTTATGCAGTTAATATTTTGTGGCAAATAGCAGTTCTCAAAGAATTACCTTCTCTTGTGGGGAGACCTGGAAATACCAACCTCATTGTTCACTAATAAGGACTGGGGAAAGGCAGTGACTGGCACCCAGGCCCCTTACAGAAGTCTTTTCTCCCCAGCTTTCAGATATCAAGAGAAATCACAGGTATCATGTTCTTTTGGGGGTTCAACCCTCAAAGTGATAGTTTTAGAGAGGCAAATCAAATCCAGAAAAAGGGCAATTGAAACACAGGCCCCAAGGAAGGCAGTGATGTTATCCATCACCCATCTGTGGACTGTCAAAAATCATTTTACTTGCCCCACAACCTCATGCAATAAAAAAAAAAAATCAGGCCTTGAGGGTATAAGACAGCAAATCACTTAGGAGTGCTCACCAGTGGCCCCTGGATTCTCTTTCCAAGAAACATGTTTCTTTCTCCCTGTCAAGCCTCAGGGCCTTACCAATGCTCAACCTCCAGTCTCAACTCAGGGGGAAGAAAATCCAGACCTTCCTTAAAAAGCCTGAGTTTGGCCTCATTGGTGGAGGGCCGAGAAAGCCGTCCATTCATCATGGAAAATTTCCTAATCAAACGGAATGCATTCATCTTAATTCTAGCTTAATGTTTATAGGATGCCTTTCTCAAATACTTCTTCTAGGATTTTTTTTGTGTCTCTCTTTCTTTTTTCAGCAAAGACTCTAAGATCTCTTAATTCTGCCCAGCTCCACAGCAGCATTGTATTCTCCTGAAGCCTAGTAACTGCCTTTCTCCCATTGGGGCAGCAAGCCAAGGGCTATGATGTTTGACCCTTTCCCAGGAGAATTCTATCTTCCTGAAAGTCTACCTGCCCAGGCCAGTTGCATTTGCCAAAGGGGATAACCAAGTTTCCCACAGCTGTTCAGGCTTTCTTTGGGTTATTCTGAACTCTGGGAACATGAATCCTGAAAGATCATGACAGAAGAAAAGGTCTTCCTTCTCCATCTTTTATAAAGGACAGAGAAAAAGGAGCTGGCTTAATCTGCAGCCAGAAAGTTATAAGCTAGATATTATGCAGAACTTTCAGAAGATATTCAATCCTGAAATATATTAGTTTCCCAATTTTCACTGAGTTAAACCAGATGCAGAGCAGGGGGTGGGGTGGGGGTGAGGGGAGGGCACAAGAAGCACTGATTTAATTTTATGTGAATATGTCCTAGAGAGAGGACAGGCCAGGGAGAAAGGTTAGTGTAGGCTAAACAATCATATATATGTGTATATGGATGTATTTGTGTGCATGTATGCATGTATGTGCACATATATTTAGGTAAATACATGTATATTTTCTATGTGTGCATGTGTATATATATATATCTATACACATACATAAATACATATATTATAACACAAAACAAAAAAATCTTCTCCTTTTCAATACAATCTTCCTCTTTATTGGTATATTTTTGCTCCATCTTTCTCTTGGGTACAAAAACCATGATGGTTTCTCTCTAGGTAATGTAATACAACAGAAAGAGCTAGGCCTAAATGCAAGATGAATTACTAAACTCTTCACACCCTTCAACCCAGCAATCTCTCTAGTGAGCATATACAGCAAGGAGGTCAGAGGCTGACATGTATTTGACAAAAGTCCAATTTAGCAGAAAGAGCTAGGCCTAGATAGAAGAAAAGTTAGTAAACTGTTCATACCATTTGACCCAGAAATCCCACTAGTGGAGTCATGCTTCAAAGGTGTCAAAGGCTAAAAGTATATATTGAACAAAAGTCCAATTTGGGTCAAAATACTCAGAGCCAACACTTTCTTGTGGTAACGAAAGTGAGTTGTTGACCAACCAAGGAATGACTAAAAAACCTATGGTATAGGAAAGTTATGGAATAGCATTGTGATGTAAGTAAAGGCTTCTAAAAGAAATTCAGACGTAACAGAGAGGACATGCTCAGATTTATGTTGAAGTCCATAGTCGCCTTCTAAGCTTTCAAGGATATTCACTAGCTATATCTTTTATTTCCCTCCTCATATTCTCTGAATGCATGGTAGATCATTAAAAAAGTCAATTGTAAGGGGGACATATTATATTTGGGAACCATATCCTCCAAAAATCTGTGTGGAGAGCAACTCTAGGTTGGGAATATTTGTAGCAGGCCTGAAGGGAATCAAGATATAAATCCTCATGAGAGAGAGTGCACTGAAATAAAAAAAAAAATCTATTGAGCAAGGAAGTTGCTTCCCAGATGCATCTGATTTTCACCACTATTATACTATTCTATGCTTGAAAACAATACTGTAATTCTTGTCCTGAGAAGCCTCAGCTGAAAAACCTCAGTGATTCAGCTCCTGTGTTAAGATGTAATGCTCTAAAGTCCTGGAGATAGTGGGAAAAGTTGTTAACCTTACCACAACCTCTCCTTGGTCACCATGGTATGGTGATGTAAGAAAATGAGAAATCCCAAGAGAGTAGGCCCATGAATCTATTATTCTTGTTCTACTGGCTTAAAGTACCACAACGATAAAATGGCTTGAAATACAAAGTGGAGAAAACTCTCTGAAAATCTGGGAAGTTGGAATTGTGGAAATGGGTGATGAAAGTGTTCACTTTATGATTCTTAACACTTGTTATGAATCTTACCTTCTTTGTGGAATAGATATCCTCTCATATTGCTATGATATCACTCAATTAATCCTGGTCTAATTGGGAAAATTCAGAGGGAAAATGGGGGCTCATTAACTGTGACTGATAAGATGAAAAACTTGATCAGCTCTGGTGCAATGGAGGACCCATTTCTCACTGGTTGGTCTGCTTTCTCTGTAAAGGAGGAATCAATATATTTCCAAGAACTTAGGGCAGAATGATGAAATAAAGAAGGCATTGAACATTTCTCGGATTGTTCACATGTTTATTTTGGGAATAATTGTGTAGCTGGTGCCAAGTGTTGACAATCTGTGGCCCTAGAGAATTGGAAAGAGGGAACCCGAATGTTTTGGTAATGTGGTTTAGTGGACAAAGAGCTGAGCAGAGAGTCAAGAGATGTGGGTTCTAGGTCTGATTACTCACAACTTACGGCTTGACTTTGACCAAGTCACTTCGTTTCTCCATATCCCAATACCTTCCAAAGAAGAGATTGGAGATGATGGACTCTAAGGTATCATTCTAAGTCTAGAGTTCTATGATTTTAAAGAAATATACAAATAATCTTACAGTCCAATAACAACCTTTTCCCCTGTTTCTCACTAGACATATTGATGGCAAGTATCAAGGATAAACTTGAAGTTTTCTGCACCTAGTCTATGGGAGGGGTTGGTGAGAAGGAAAAAAGTCAAAGGCAACAAATAATGAATAAGGCAAATGGGGTTTAGGAATCCATATAATGGATCACAAACCCCTGAGTGTATTAAAATATTCTATTTGTCCTTTAATGTCCACTAAGATCATACCTTCTGCAAGGAGCCTTCCCCAATCCCCTTTAATACTTATGTCTTGGGGGGCGGAGCCAAGATAGCGGCGTAGCAGCAGCAACACATCGCAGCTCTCACATAGCCACCCCAAAATACCCATAAAATAGGACTCTAAACCAATCCTGGAACTCCAAAACGCACACAAAGATACTTCCCACTAAAGTCAGCTCGGCTACAAGGAACCATATCAGCACTGCGAACCGATACCAGCCTGGCCTGAAGCTGTGGCTGTGCTCTGGGGGTGGCTGGACGGGAAGAGCTGAGAAGCTTCAGGTGAGTGGATTAGCGGCAGCTGTGAATGGGATTTGTGAAAGGGGGAGATAAGCAGTCCGGCCAGAAGGCCTCCAGAGCAGAAAAGCAAAAGGCAGAGGTTTTGCACCCACCTCGGCTTTGCAGCTTCCCGCCCGCGGCCTGCAGGCAGCAGGGGGACTGAGCGATTTTTCTCGGCCAGCTCTTGCGTTGAGTGGCCTGGATCCGGATCGCAGTCTTGGGCCTCGGTCTTGGAGTCTTTATTATCCAGTCTGTCGGAAGTATATAGG
>CM053580.1:57754482-57779930 GCA_028627135.1 Pseudochirops cupreus | reverse complement strand
GGAGGGGGGAAACACTGGGATGGCTGTCTTGGGGTGGTGGGCGGGGGAAAGACGGGGAGAAAATATGTAACTCAAAAAAAATTTAATAAAATAAATTTATTATTAATAAAAAAAATACTTATGTCTTCCCTTTACTGGTCATCTCCAACTTATCCTATAAATGGCTTAGTATTTGCTTATTGTTTCATCCATCAGACTGGACAAGCTCCTAAAGAACAAAAACTGTTTTTTTCCCTTTCCTTATATCCTGGTATTTAATACAGTTCCTGGAACATGGAAGGCACTCAATAAAAGTTTGTTGACTTGCCTTGACCTGTGAGATCCATTAAGCTGAGGTGTTTTCTTTCCCCTGAAGATTCTCCTCTTTTGGCACAGACAAGATGGCAGAGTAAAAGAAGGAACTCACCTGAACTCTCCCAAATTCTTTTCCAAATGACTTTAAAATAATGCCTCAAATTGAATTCTGAAGCAGCAGAACCAACAAAAGGTTGGGGTGAAACAATTTTCCAGCTTAAGACAACTTAGAAGGTCAGCAGGAAGGGTCTGTCTCACCAGGTTGGCGGTCAGACCTGGAACACAGTGAAGCAGAGGCCAGGCAAGCCAGCAGTAGGCATTAGAGGTGGCTATGTCAGCAGCAACAGCAGTTTCAGGAGCTGTCAGCCTACAGATAGTAAAGTGGACAGACAATTGTTCAGAAGGAGATTACAGGGGGCTCTTTGCTGGTCTTAGATATTGGGGAATCCACATGAGAGAGAGTACACTAGAATAAAAAGAAAGCAAAATACCTAATGAGCATTGCCCATACACAGTTCTCAGTCACAGTCCTGGGGCAGAAAGGAACACTAGCACTTGAGGTTGCAGGGAAGCAGGAGCCCTGGTCACAGTTCCAGGATGGAGAAGAGTACTGGTGGTCACTAGCAGACCATAGAAGAGGCCAGGAAAGGAGTGACCACACCTCTCTTTAGATCATACCACCTTAGAAGAACAGAAAGCTTACAGATCCCTGGAAGTTGCTCTGAAAACAACAGCACAAAAAACCTGAAATGTGGGACAATGCCCATCAACATCAGGATCAGAGCTTAACTTTAACTTCAAGTTAAAAGTCAAGAAATAGACTAGGGAAATGAGTAAACAATAACAACAAAAAGAACCTGAGCATTGAAAGTAACTATGATGTCAGGGAAGATTAAGACATAAACTCAGGAAAAGACAACAAAGTCAAAAGAGTTCCATGCAAAGTCACAAAGAAAAATGTGAATTGGACATGAACCCAAAAAGAATTATTGGAAGAGTTAAAAAAGGATTTTTAAAACCCAATAAAAGAGGTAGAGGGAAAATTAGGAAAAGAAATGAAAGTAATGCAAGAAAATTATGAAAAGAAAGTCAACAGTTTGGTAAAAGAGACAGCTAGGTGGCTCAATGGATAGCATTCTGGGCCTGAAGTCAAGAAGACCTGAGTTCATATCTAGGTCTCAGATACTCACTAGCTGTGTGACCCTTGGCAGCACTTAACCTCTATTTTCCATAACCCACTGGAGAAGGAAATGGTAAACCACTCCAGTATCTTTGCCAAGAAAAACCCAAATGAGATCATGAAGAATCAGACACAACTGAATGACTACACAACAGTAACAACAGAAGCACAAAAATCCACTGAAGAAAATAACTCTTTAAAAAGAAGATTTGGACAATTTTTTTAAAAGAGGTATAAAAACCCATTGAAGAAAACAATTCCTTTAAAATTAGAATTAGGCAAGTGGAAGCTAATGACTCCATGAGACATCAAGAGACAATAAAATTAAATTAAAAGAATTGAAAAATAGAAGAAAATGTGAAATAACTTATTAGAAAAACAATTGACCTGGAAAAATAGAAAAAGGAGAAAAGATTTAAGAATTATTGGACTGCCTCAAATTGGTTATCAAAAAATAAAAAATAAAAAAGCCTAGACATCATATTTCAAGAAATTATCAAGGAAAACTGACCTGAAAGAATCTACTGATCACTTCCTGAAAGAGATACAAAATGAAAACTCCCATTAATATTATAGCCAAATTCCAGAGCTCCCAGGTCAAGGAGAATATGTTGCAAGCAGACAGAAAGAAACATTTCAAGTATCATGGAGTCACAGTCAGGATAACACAAGATTTAGCAGCTTCTACATTAAAGAATCAGGAGGCTTGGAATATTATATTCCAGAAACAAAGGAGCTAGAATTATAACCAACAATAACCTGCCCAGCAAAACTGATTATAATCCTTCAGGAGGAAACAATCGATCTTTAATGAAACAGAAAACTTTCAGGCATTTCTAATGAAAAGACCAGAAAAAGCAGAAAAAGTTGACTTTCAAATATAAGACTCAAGAGAAGCATAAACAAGTTAACAGGAAAGATCCTCCTCTACTTCTGCAATCTTCACCCCATAGTCAGGCATCCAATGCCAAGTGAGTGGATGCTGCAAATATTCACAGTGAATTTAAAATGAATTTGCTTCAGTTCAAAGACCCCAGCTACAAAACTGGAAAAGTCATCACTTTCATTATCAAAAGGCACCCATCATATGATCAATCTATCGTTAAGCCAGGTACCAAAAGGGAGATATGGGGGGAAGGAGGCAAGCATGCAGAGAATAAAAAGAAGAATTCATGCCTTCAGGGAATTTACAACCCAGGAAAGGAAGCACTTCTGTAAAGATAAAGGATGTCCAGAGAAATAACACTACCAACAGCAAACTAAGGCACAGACTGAGGTATAGTAGGAGCTATTTATGGATGGTGACTTGATGGGTCCTTTGAAGTCTCTCATAACTAAACTTCTATCCCATAAGCTCTTCCAAGGACCCTGAGAGTTAGTTATAGTCACTTGATGTACCACAAAATTTCGTGGCTGAAAGGGATCCCAGAGAGGCTCAGACACCACAGGGCTATTTGTCGTTTGGATGCAAATGCTATCCAGTAGGGGATAACATGGAGTATTTATGAACCAATGGAATTTTAGCTAAAATGAGCTCATCTGTTCAGCTGCTGTGGCACCACAGGACTGGGTCAGCCAAACTTCACCTTAAGAATACTGAGGAGTAAAGACAGAGAAGACAGAAAGATCTGATGCAGAAAGTACTGTCTGGCTTCTGAGAACTAGACACCTAAGGAGTGGGGATAGTGGCAGAGAAAGGAGATAAAGAAAAGGTGACCAGAGCCACTGAAGTTTCTATCCCCAAGAGGAGCTCTGCTTACTTCCCAATTTCACTTTTATTGAGTTCAAGAGTTCCTAATCTGGAGTCTGTGAATATTTATGTAAATAAATAGATAAATACATGCATACATATATAAATGAATGAATGTGTATGTATATATGTATAAATGCATATGTATATATGCAGAGAGAGGGAGTATATATGAGTATGTGTATATGTATGCCTGCAGTGACTATATCCACGAATACATGTATATATGCTTACACAGATACTTACAAATATGAATATATATACACAAACATATATGCACGCATACATGTACATATGTACACATATAATATTTTGATAATTATTTCAAAATACTTTGTTTCTTTTGCAATCTTATATATTTTATGAATTTAAAAACATTATTCTGAGAAGGAGTCCATAGGCTTCACCAGTCTGCCAAAGGGACCCAAGATATACACACACAAAAAGGTTAAATCCTGATTTATTTACATTAGTTAACGTGCATAAATTACCAATAAATGCTGAGCTCTAGTTGTTGGGCAAGTAATGGGGAGGGAAAAGGACTTAATCATCCAGTTGTCTTCCATGTCTATCTGTATCTACGCCCTTTCTTTCAATTAGTAAGAGCAGGCTTCTTGAAGGAAGACATACAGGATTTTAGGGAGTGGTAGGTCATTAAATAAGTGCCCCTATTCCCAGCCCACCTCCTTTTGAGACATTCCTGTATAAGAAGGCATAAGGGATGCAGTGACTGTCAGATGGGGGAGCATCCTGGCATTGGTCACTCTCAGTCCAAAGGGAAGATGGTGATGGTTGAGGAGGAGGAGTAGAATGTGGTCAATGCAGCATAATTTGCCCTCTAATTAATTTTCTGGATGGAAGAGAAAGAAATTGCTTTAAAATTTTTCCATCTCTGTCTCTGTCTTAGCAGGGGTACCATCCTAACTATAATGGCCAAGATAGATAAAGGTGAAAACAATGGATACTTTGTTTAGATCCTGGCTCCAGGCAAATCCCTTCCCTGCTGGGATAGCAGAGGCAAAGGACACTGGGCTGCCTCCCTTGAGGATGCCTAGGAAATCATATACTGGCCCCAGCCCTAAGAGGCAAGGTTGCTACACTGAAGCCAAAATGCTCTTTACAGGAAAAGTTTGCAGAGAAGGGCTGAGAGGGGGCACTGTGGGGAAAGCTGGAGAGCATGAGGGATAAAACAACTCTAAATTCTCCTGAGACATTTTTGATACAACCCTTATAATGGAATCCTGGAATCCCAGATTAGGAAGGTGCTAGAGCGCCAAGGAAAGAACATAGTCCAGGTTCATCTCACATAATGAGCTGGCTACTTGGCTTCTGGGACAACCAGTTATGGGATACAGGCATTTAGCAGAAAGAGTGCAGGTCAGGAAATAGCCATAATGAGTGTAACAGCACCACCAATGACAATAACTCAAACTTTTATTCTCCCCCTCTTGCAATCTCTAAACAGAGATGGTGGTGTTCCTAACATCACTCTCCACAAGCTACCTACCTGACGGCCATGAGGAGAGATTAATGAGAGGATTTGTCGAAGGTCTGAAAAAAAAACCAGCCCAATAAGAAAGGTAATAGCTATAATGGAACCATGGAGTGATAGCCCTGTGACTAGATTGAATTCTGGTTCTGACTAATCACATGACCCTTTGGGCAAATCATTTAACCTCTCTTACTTTTCTCCACCTTGCAATGGAGATAGTAGCTTACAGGGTATTTTAGAGGGGGAAATGCTTTGTTAAACTTCAAAGCACTTCCTAAATGGAAGTCATATTTTGTTGAGTCATATTAATCTGTCATGAATAAGGAAGCACACCTGATTCTCTTATTTTCTGGAGGTTAATGATCCAGTGTGTAGATTACCTGAGCTTCTCTACCTTTCTCTTCTTCCTTTTAATTAGCATCCTGTCCATGGTCTCTTATGCCTAAGGAGAGGCAGGATATGGTTAAGTCAAGAAGCATTCATTAAATACTTATTATGTGCCAAGAACTGATGATGCGAGAAAGACACTTCCTAAAAGGGAGTTACGAAGGAAGAAGAGAAAGGAATAGTACCCATGAAGGAACATGGTGGCAAAATCTGGAGAATGAAGGATGGCTGCTCTGGGTCCCTCCTCAAAATGGAGGATCTGAGAGAAACTTATCAATGAGAGAAGTGGAGAGAGAAGGCAGCTCAAACATGGAGACCAATTCCAGAGATGACACACAGCTGGTCTGAGCCCTTTCTCAGAATGGAGGCTCCAGAATGAACTCAACCATGAATGAGTGAGCTGCACAGGGTCAACAACATAGGACTATACAGAGCGAGCACACCAGCCCAATAGATTTCTCCGACGAAAAAACCTGGGCCAGCACAAGCTGAAGTTAACCAACTTATGTGGTAGAGACTTTGTGTCTTTTAGTAATGGAAGGATTGAATCAACCAGGCTTTCATAGATATTCCCTAGAGGTTGATGAAATGAGTCTCAGACATCTGACTGCTTTGTAGCATAGTAGAGAAAAAAGTGTTCTGGGAACTGGAAAACCTGGGTCCTATTCCTGGTTCTGCCACTAGTTATTTGTACGTTCTTGGGTAAGCAATCTCTGGGTCTTGGTTTATCCATATGTGAAACACAGAGATCAGATAATATGATCTCAGGAGTCCCTAATAACTCTGAAACGCTATAATTTTTTGGCCATTATGGACTGGACATAATTAAGTAAAAGACAAATGATAGTCTCTCCACCAAACATTATCCAAACTCAGTGTCAGGCACTACAAAATGCCAGAGAGAAAGGAAGAAGGGCTAGAAGAGTTATTGCGGACCAGAAGTAGAGGGGCAATGACTGAGAGAATCATAGGATCACAGGTTTAGAACTGGAAAAGATCTTAGAGGTCATAGAATCTAAAACTTTTCATTTTATAGATGAAGAACTGAGGTCTAGAGAAAGTAAGAGACTTGCCCAGAGTCACAGAGGTGGTTAAGTGGCAGGTCCATTATGGGAACCCAACAGGTTTTGTTTTCAAGTCAACTCAAGCACATTTGAAAACAACTTTCTGTATTATGTACTTTGACCCTCATAAACATCTGGGCCATAACCAAGAACAAATCCCAGGGTATCAGAGATGGTAGAATCTCCATATTGGAAGGCACCTTCCAATGAAGTGACCAAGATGTCATCTAGTCCAACGTATTGATAACACAAACGAGGTCAAGAATTCAACTCCTTTCTGCTTCTTCCCAACAATATTCTTCATAGCTATGCCCACCCCCAATGTCTTTCTCACTTAAGCCAGCTTCCCCAGTGTCCATTTCTCAGACAGGCATTTCAAGGACTGACCAGCCAAATGCTACCTTTCCATTTCTCCAAAATTACATTTTGGAGAAAATATGCAGACAACACACCAAATATGTGCCAAACTCAGGAAGTCGGAGCAGTCCCAAAATACTCCCCCAATTTTTCTCTGCAGCTGATTTCCCAGATGGGCTGGATGGGACTCAAAAATGTTTAGCTTATATACTTTCTCATCTTGCCTGGCCAGCTCTTCTCAAGGTACAAAGGAATGAATGAGCCCAGTATTAAGTGTGAGAAGGACCATTGGCCAGCAATGTCTTTTCTCATCATCAGATATTCACTGGGGTCATAGACCCCAAATCCTTTTTCCTGCTTAGGATCCTGGAAAGCTCTCCCTCATGGACAATTGCTTGGATTCAGGTAACATGTTGGGGAAGCTGGAATGAAATACTTCTCCATGTCAATTCTTGCCCACCCCACCAGAGGAGACTTGATCTACAGCATGGTGGTTTGGGAAAGAATTTTATCTTGAAGCCAACTGGCAGGCCACTGGGAAAATGTCAAGATATAACACCTTTTAAGTCCTGTTTTTCTCAAGAGTACTAATCAGGGACAAGATTCCAGCTTGTCTCACATAATGAGTTTACTGTGGTTTCTGGGGGATACCCAATTATGAAAAAACTGGGGTCCAATGGAAAAATTAGGATCATAGAGCCTAGAGCTGAAAAAGAACTAAGAGGTCATCTAGGCTGACACCCTTCTTTTTGTAGCTAAGGAAACCAAGGCCCAGACAGGAGAACTGTCTTGCCAAAGATCAGATTAGAACCCAATTTCTCTGACTCTAAAACCAACATTTTCTCCACTGAACCATATTGACTACAGGGTTGGGAGTTAAGTGACCAGGGTTCCAACCTTGATCTACTCATCATTGGCAATACAATCTTAGACAAATCATATAACCTCTTTGTATCCTGGTTTCCTCATTTGCAAAATGAGGGCATACGTTCCAGGAGATTTAGGGAGTCCAGAATGAGGGGGAAAAAATTAGAAAGCACTTTGAGAGCAGACGTGCTGGGGAAACACAAACAACAATAATTATGATATTTTATTCTATTCAAATTTGTCCTCAATCATCACAATGGCACTGAAGATATACTGAATAAAATAACATTCATGTTCAAGCAATTTCTCATTATTTCTTGAGTTTTCTAAAGCAATTACTGGTTTGCAGCATAGCATTCCAATTGCTGACCCTCAGTCATCTTTCATACCACCACTGAGCCTGAGCCCTTCTCAGCAATCAACAAACATTTTTAAGCACCTACTATGTGTTAAAAGGTAGATATACAAATAGAAACAAACAGATAGTGCCTGCCTTCAGAAAGCTGACAATTCAATGGGAGAGACAAGTAAACAAATACGTACAAATAAGCTGTATACAAGATATCGAAATAAGTCACCTCCATCCATGGACTTCCATCCATTCTAGAAAGAGATTCATCCAAAGACAATATTAGTCTTCTTGATCCCAGAGTTTCTACCACCAGCAACCTGGGCTGGTAATCCTTGACCCAGTCACACAAGAAGGGGAGAACATTCCTGGCATTTTAGAACACCAACATCAGCGAAGGGTATGGCAGAGAGAGGGTTGTCCTTGGAATTAGGAAGACCATGGTTCAAATTCAGCCTCATTGGGGCAGCTAGGTGGCACAGTGAATAGAGCACCTGCCCTGGAGTCAGGAGGACCTGAGTTCAAATCTGACCTCAGACACTTGAAACGAAAACTAGCCGTGTGACTTTGGGTAAGTCACTTAACCCCAATTGCCCTCCAAAAAGCAAAAACAAAAACAAATTCAGCCTCATACACGTATTAGTTATGGGATCACAAACAAGTCACTCAACTTCTCAGGGACTCCAGGTTAACTCTCTAAGACTATAATTTGGTAGAGCATTTATTAAACACTTAATGTATCCCAGGACCTGTGCTGAACAATGGGCATTTAAAGACAACAAGTAAGACTATTCCTACTCTTAAGAAGTTTATGTTGCAACGAAGGAAAGTCAGTACTTTAAGAGGAACTGGAAGGTAGGTGGTTCTGAAAAAAAAAGCTTCTAGTAAGGAAGTGGAGAGGAAATCCAGTCAGGAGTGAAGTAAGCATGACTAGTGGCCCTCATGAAATGACCTTAAATTATTAGACAAACTAATCTACATTGGTGCAAGAAGTTTCCACAAGAGGAATTCTTTATACTGATGAAATCACAGGTTAGGGAACACACAAAAACATACAAATATAAATTGTTTCTATGTCTGGATTTACCTCTCTGATCCTTCCAAATAAAGGCCTCCTTTATTCATTAGAACATTTTTTAACTCGTGTTTTGAGGACTCCACTGGAAGTCCCCATGGTACTGTGGAAAAAAATACTTCTTATGGCACGGAAGTACATATACCTACCTACTTTAATCTCTGTATTGGTCTCCATCTGTAAATGCCACTGCTACCACATCTGGATGTGGACTAGTCCCAGGACAGTCAGTATCCAGGACCCCATTACTTCCTCGAGGCATGAATGCCTATTGAAATCAAAGCAGCTTACCAGCCCAGTGGAGAAGTAAGCTGAACAGATCATAGAGGGGCCGGTAGGAAGCTTCAAGCATCTGGTACTTTGGCCCAGAATTTCTATCAAAAACACCTCCAATCTTCACATAAGAAACAGAATCAGAAGAAGAATGGCCATTTCTATTTCTGGGCTAAGAGTAGCCCCAAACTTTCAGCCTAGATTGGAAACAGCAGGTTGAAGTCATTCCAGAGTCTGGGCGGACAAGGGAATTTTATTAGGGAAAAAAAAAGATGTAGACGTAAGAACCTTTGTGATAACTCTTACTTTTCTTCTCCTGGGCCAAGCAGACTTCCTTCTGCTATTCTTTTTGCTTAGATCAGCAGTTCTCAACCTGTGGGTCACAACCCCTTTGGGGGTCGAATGACCCTTTCACAGGGGTCGCCTAAGATCATCTGAAAACACGTATTCCCAGTGGTCTTAGGAACTGAGACACTGCTCCTCTATCCATCTCCAGGCGGGTCTGTCCACATGCAGATATGCCCACATACAAATATTAAAGGGTCCTGGCATTAGGAAGGTTGAGAACCACCGCCTTAGATGTTCCCCCTTGGTCCCTATCCTTTCTCCAGAGTCCCACCATTCAGCCAATTTCTTCTGCCCACACCTTTTTTTCTTTACTAGTTTTTGTGATTGCTCATTCTTTACTTCCTCCCATGTCTTGTCCTTACGATTTGGTGTCCCCATGGAATGTACATTGAAAAGAGCAATGGATTTAGCATCAGAACACATGAGGTCAAATCCCCATGACTATGTGAACATGGACGAGTCACTTAGCTTCCTGTACCTTAGTTTCCTCATCTGTAAAAAGAGGAGATTGGATTGCATCAGAGGTATCAAACATTTTGCCTAAGGCAATACTTCCAAGTCTAGCCTAAATGTAACTGGGAAGTATTTAACAAAATAAATAAAAATGCAATAGAACATAGATAATGCAAAAGAAGGCACTGCATACTATTGACGGAGTTCTCTAAACAGTGGTTTGATAAGCACTTTCTGGGTGAGGGATAGAGGAGATTTTCTGCCATGTATGAACTTGATCAGATAGCCTTTGATGGCCCTTCTACCTGAGAACTTTTTTGATACTATAAACCCAGAATTTTTTCAAAATAAAGGGGACTGGAGAGTCAAGAAAAAATGCATCATTTAAAGGGCAGTTCTGTAACTTGCTACATGTGACTTTGGGCAACTTATTTCATTTCTCTGGGGCTGAATTAACTTTATGCCAAATGAGGGAGGCAAGGTTAGATGACCTCTAAAAATTCTCTCGGAACAAAAGTAGATAAATAGCCAAACTAAGAGACCACCTCATGAATTGAATGAATGAGTCAGTGACTCAATAAACCTTTATTAAGCATCTAGTACATGGCAGGTATTGGAGACATAAATGCAGATAAAATGATCCAAACTCTCAAGGAGCTAATCAAACCGTATCTCTTAAAGCATAGTGACTGTAGGCTGAAAACACCTGCTACAGTGGTTAACTGGTAATAGAGCTGGAACAGGGGGGCCCCAATCTCTCCACTCTGCTCTGTCCCCCACTTCCTAATATTCATCCAGTCTTGGAGTCCCAATGGCTACCCATCTTCTTCTCATCTCTTGAAGTTCCAACTATCCTGAGGCATCTCAGAAGCAATATCCTCTTTAAGAATTGCCACCATTACCCTCTTTAAGAATTGCCACTATCCCTATCTCTTGCTCTCCCCACCCCAGTTATTTATACTTTTTTTTTTCCCTAGAGTGGTTGGGGCAATTGGGGATTAAGTGACTTGCCCAAGTGACACAGTTAGTAAGTGTCAAGTGTTTGAGGCAGAATTTGAACTCAGATCCCCCTGACTACAGGGCTGATGCTCTATTCATTGAGCTATCTAGCTGCCCCTTCTATTCTTACCCATAAAAGACATTCTCCTGCTCTTCTTGGCACAGAATTTCTGCGTTTGACTTGTCCCTTGCATCTATCAAAGTCTGCCTTTCAGTTCTTCTTTTAATGATGATCATTTAAAGTGTTATCCCCGTCAGAGGTGTTTGGATTTTACAGGGAATGGAAGCATTAATTTAAATAAATGAAGCTTTCAAGATGGAAAGGCATAAGCTATTAGGAGGAGACATCTAGGAAGGCTTTCCCAGAACCTCTGAAATCACATAGGCGTTAGTCACCAACTGGTCTTATGGTAAGGCCACCTCTGTGTGTTGGTCTTAGGCCAATATCAGTATGATGAAGACCTATATTACTGTCATCTCAGCCACTGCAGTTGCCCTGTGCATTGCCCAAGCCTGCACCTAGAAAGACTTTATTTCCAAGCTTATGGGTGGAATATGAGCAAGTCAGAGTCTGATATGAGATGCCTCCCCATGACAGCAGAGTGTATGGGGCCAGGGGGATCTGGGATGCTCCCTGACCTAGGGCAGAGTTACTCAAGCTAAGGGACACTTCATCTGGTTGGTGAATAAGGGAGTTACCATAAATTAAATGCTTTCTGTGGGTTCTACTTCTGTTCTCCTTCTTTTAGTGTAAGTATGTGTATGAGTGTGTATGTGTGTGTATGTGTGTGTGTTCATTTTTCTTGCCTAAGAAGAATGGGGAAGGAAGGAAGTAAAGAAAAAAGAAAGGAAAAAAGGAAGGAAGGAAGGAAGAGAGGGAGGAAGGAAGAGAGGAAAGAAGAGAGGGAGGAAGGGAAGAAGGAAGGAAGGAAAGAAGGAAGGAAGGAAGGAAGGAAGGAAGAGAGGGAGGAAGGAAGGAAGAAAAAGAGGAAGGAAGGGAAAAAGTAAGGAAAGAGGGAGGAAGGAAGGAAGAAAGGAAGAAAGGAAGGAAGGAAGAGAGGGAGGAAGGGAGAGAGGAAAGAAGAGAGGGAGGAAGGGAAGAAGGAAGGAAGGAAGGAAGGAAGGAAGGAAGGAAGAAAAAGAGGAAGGAAGGGAAAAAGTAAGGTAAAGAGGGAGGAAGGGAGGAAGAAAGGAAGGAAGGAAGAGAGGGAGGAAGGGAGGAAGAAAGGAAGAGAGGAAGAAAGGAAGGAAGGAAGAGAGGGAGGAAGGGAGGGAGGAAGGAAAGGAGGGAGAAAGGAAGAAAGGGAAGGAAAGGAGGGAGAAAGGAAGAAAGGGAAGGAGGGAGGAAGGAAGGAAGAGAGGAAGGATGGAAGGAAAGAAGGATTTATTAAGTACCTATTACGTGCCAGGAAGTGTGATTGGTGCTTTACAGATATTATTACATTTGTTCCTCCCAATAACCCTGGGAAACAGATACTATTATTATTCCCATTTTACAACTGAGAAAACTGAGGCAAGCAGAGGTACAGTGATCTGCCCAAGGCCACACAGTTAGTACATACATGAGGCTGTATTTGAACACTAATCTTTCTGACTCAGGTCACAGGAAGTCATAGCTGTAATGACCACAGCACTGAATGTAGAATCAGAGGACCTGTATTTTAAAGCCCAGTCCTACAATTTACTATTCCTAAGACATGTGAAAAGGAAATCACTTTGCCTTTCCAAGTCTCAATTTCTTGATCTGTAGAATATGGGGAATAGTCTACGGTCTCATCCAGCTCTAGATCTTATGACCCTGGGAGGAAAGGAGAGTGAGATCAAGGAGTCTGGAGGATTCTGAAGAGACAGATTAAAATCTGTGGTGACTGTAATTCTGGTACCATTTAGGAAGTGGGGAGTGAATGAACAGAGTGACCTTGAATGAGGGAAAGCTTGCTAAGAAATTCTGGGTACCTACATCCAGCCTTATACATAATTCCCTGTAGACAGTCGTTGGCTACCTGGACTGGATTAGCCCGAAGCAATGGGGCCTTCAACTCAGGAACTTCCCTTTATGGTTCGTCAGCCTGAGATCCCAGCCAGGTGAGGGGGGATTGGGGAGGGGAGCTGGTCAGGCATGTCATTGTGGGAAGCCAGGCTGGCAGACCTTGTAGATTCTCAAGATTTCACCACTCTCCTTGGTATGTTGGCTGAGACCACTCCCTCCCTCCCTCCCCACCACCACCAGTCTCTAAAGATGCCAGTCTCGGCTTTGTCTCACAAACTTCCGCTGTGTTTCTGAGAATCCCAGTCGTGGCTGAGAGCTGGGGCACATGAAAAGCCCTTCCAGGCCACTGGTTCCTTCCTTTGTTTTAATCTAAAAGAGACTTCTGGTCCCCCCACACACAAGCCCTGCCCAGGAATTCTTTACAACTCCGTCTGGAAAAGGGTCCAAACTGGAAGGCTAATTGATGGTTCAGAGAAGAAGGTGGCTGTGAAATCACATTTCCCAGAGATTTATCAATTTGAGGAAGAGGCCCTGGCTAGTTGAGATGGGGAAAGGGTCCTTCTAGGCAAACAGTGTAAAGAGTATCCTCGCAGGGCATTAGGTCTCTGAAATTCCATTTAGGCCCAAAGGTTGCCTTTAATCGTTCTCAGTTTTCATTTGTTGTTCAGTTGTTTCAGTAGTGTCTGCCTCTTTGTGACCCCACTTGGGGTTTTCTTGGAAAGAATACTGGAGTTGTTTGCTATTTCCTTCTCCAGCTCATTTTACAGATGAGGAAATTAAGGCAAACAGGGTTAAGTGACTTGCCCAGGGTCACACAGATGGCCAGATTTGAACTCAAGTCCTCCTGTCTCTAGGCCCCATGCTCTATCTGCTATGCCACCTATCTGCCCTCCATACTCCTCTTTCTCAGGTACTACCATTTTCTCCCACTTACCATCTTATTAAGTCTTGTAAGGGAAAGGATATGGTCTCATTTAAAGTTTATGTCTTCTTTTGTGCCTAGCACAGTGCATTGTATATAGTAGACACTAATATGTGTTTGATGACAGTCTTGTGATTTGCCTGGAGCAAACACGAGCATGCTCTATCACCATGCCTCTGAGCATACACATATATACACACATGAATACACATAAGGATCCCAAAAAAATCCCACATAAAAAGGGGGAAAAAAGCAAAAGCGGACTTCATAGAATTAGGACCTTTAAGGAAATTTAGAAATCTTGAGTCCCAGAAACACCTTCAATACCACAATGTGATTTCTTCTGTTGATGTGTTTGTGCTGCTCTCTGAAAAATCTGAAGATTATCGAGCATCCTTGCTATGTGTTTCCACTCATTTGTTCCCTGCCAGGCATAATATCTCTTCTCCATCTAGTTTTTAGCTGTGCTTAAGATCAATCAATACCATTTCCAGCGTCCACTAGGGATGCTATGATTAGCAAGCCTCTCTCCCATAGAAGGGATACTGTTCTACTAACTAGATCTTTCAGACACATACATTGTCCACTGGGAAACAGCAGCTAATAAGCTATGGTTGATAAGCCTTAGCAAGAAGGGCTCTATAGCTCTGAACTTTCAGCCTCCTACTCTGCCTCAGCTATAGTCCTCAATATAGCTGCATTCTCCTTCTGGGTCACCTGGTATCTAATCCTCCATCTAATGTGATTTATAAACCTCACCCCTTTAAGAAAATCTATAAAGCTTCTCAGTACATCCCATCAACTAAGGAAGCCCCCTTCAAGTTCTTTTAACTCAGGCAGCACATTACTTCTTTGATATAGATAGATAGATAGATAGATAGATAGATAGATAGATAGATAGGTAGATAGGTAGATCAGACAGACATAGACAAAGCATTCATGTACTTTGTTTTGTCTTACTATGTACTTACCATGTGCCGGGCACTGTGTTGGGGCTAGGGATATAAAAACAAGCAAGGGAGATAGTTACAGTCTTCAAGGAACTTATGTTCTAACAGGGAGCAGGCAGAGAATAAAAGGTAATTATAGGAGGGGATGAAATGAAAAGTAGTACTTCATTGGTAAATAGTATTGAGCATGTGATATAGCACCCTAGTTCTGGATGAGATGAGGTGAAAATTCACCTATCAGAGCCCAGGGTAGTTGCAGAGACCAAGGTTCTGGTGGAGAACTCTTCTCTAAGAGTATAAAAGGAAATGTAAAGCCTGCCTTCAGATCCATTCAAATGGATCCAAAACCTACCAAAGGAAGCCAGAGAAAACAGAAAGACCTATGTTCCAAACTACTACAAATCACACAGCAGCTCTCCTCTTCCCCGACTCAATTCTAACAGCTCCATCCTTCAGTCCTGCATCTTTCCTTGGGTCCCCAAGATTCAAGGTAGGCAAGCAAGTTCTTCCTTCTATTACCAGAATGAGTTCCTTTAGAAAGGAACTAATAGAAATTTCCATCTTCTTTCTCTATGAATTTTCCCCAAAATTCTCTGTAACTATATCCTTGACCATCTAATGTTCTTTCAGGAGGGTGAATGACTAGGGATCGACAGTTATTTATTTGATGTATTGATTTGTTTATTTTTTAATTTTGAAATTATTATACAAACTTGACAAACATAAACAAATATTTCCTTATATAAAGAAAAAAGAGGAATCTCTATCAAGCACAGCTTGGTTCTTTTAAGTATATATTATAGTTATCATGACAATTCTACTGTTGAAGTTATTTTTGCTCTCTTCTTTTTATTTTTCAATTTGTTTTACTATCATTACCCACTGCCAAACTCCTCTATAAATCTACTCTTGCCAAAAAAGAAATTATCTCTGCTTGCATTGACCGTGGCTCTCAAGTGTTTTTCCCTACTTTACTACCTCATAATCTCTATATAAAGTCATTCTTCTGCTTTTACTCCCTTACTTTGAATCAGTTCACTCAAGTCTTTTAAGATTTCTTTGAATCTATCCCTTTTGTTGTTTCTTAGAACATAATAATATTCCATTATAATCATGTAGCACAATTTGTTTAACCATGTACCAATTGATGGACAGTCATTTTGTTTCCAGTTTTTGTCACAATATTTTTATTCATATAAGTTTTTTCCTTCTTAAAAAAAATCTCTTTGAAGTATGTGTCTAGTAGCAGTACTGTTGATTTAATGAATATGTAGGTACAGTTCGATGTAATGGACAAATGGCAGGGTCTAACCAAAACATAGCACCTCATACCTCTCATATGGGAACATGTGCACCTATTTATTCTCTGAATTGGCTAGCTCCCAAACACAATGATTTTCACATTGGAACGTCTAGGTTCTCAGAGAAGGACCATTCAGGAAGACCTGTATCACAGGAAGCTGTTTCTCTGTTAAATACTTGGCAAATTCTTTTTTCTATACTCAAATAAACATAGGATTTATAAGTTCTTTCAACTTATAATCACCCTTAAAAGGTTATGAAGAAAGGTGTTACACCTTAATCTTGATAGCAATTCCCTTTAAGCCAGAGAGTTGTAAAGTGCATTAAAGTAGTTATCTCTGGGCACTACAGACCAACCCACTGGTATAGATGAACATTTTGATGCTTGAAGGAAGTGGGGAGAAAACTGTTTGAATTTAATAAGAACCGCTGAAATACATGTTTTAAATGGGATGTGAAAAGTTTAAAATATAATGAAGTATGGCATAAATAAACATAAAGATTTAAATCACCTTGTCAAAGAAGGTTGATTCCTTATTTGTGTGTGAATCACTGGACATTTTCAAGAGAGAGAATGACCATTCATTTATTAAAAACTGGGGAGGAGGGAAGAGGAGAGGTGACTATGAAGAAACTCAGTTTCAAGAATGCAAAATGAGGGGGCAGAGCCAAGACTCTGGAGTAAAAGCAGGAGCTTGCTTGAGCTCTCACTTCAACCACCTCCAATACCTGTAAAAATGACTCTAAATAAATTTTAAAGCTACAGAACCCACAAAATGACAGAGAAACAAATCTCCCACTGAAGGCAGCCTGGCAGGCTGACAGGAAGGGTCTATCACACCTAGCTGAGAGTGGTGAGCAGTCCCCCGTGAGCCATGCAGGCCCAGAGCCAGAGCAGCCCAGACCTGTGGTACAGACCCACTGGAGCAGACTTCAAGAGAGTGAATCAACTGGCGCTGTGGTGGTTTCCAGACTTCTCACCCGAAAAACACCAAAGAGACAGTAAAATGTAAGTGGAGGAACTCTGCTGATCCTGGGTGAGAGAAGGGCACTGTCTAGCCTTTTCCCCTGTGTGGAGGTGGCATCAGCTGCAACTGCTGCTGCTGAAACCACTTCCTGTTCCAGGCCTACAGATCATAGGGGGATCAAGTGGCCGACAAGAGGGCTTTTGCAGGAATCTCTTGGCTGGCACTGAGGTAGGATTCTCTTGCTTTGCCCTACTTGGATCTGGGTCACAGTCTTGGGTGGTGGTCATGAGGTGAGGAGCACTAGCACTGCAGAGCTCCTTGAGGATGTGGAGAGAAAGTCCTCCTTATAGTTCTGAGGAAGGTGCCTGGAAAAAGCTCTAACAATGGCTGCACAAAATTCCAGAAATTTGGGACACAGCACTCTCCAATTTGGAAGCAGAGGTTTGCCATGGCAAAGAGCTCAAAGTCAAGTCTTGGCTGGCAAGATGAGCAAACAGAGGAAGTGCAACCAGACTATAGAATCTTTTGGGGGGGACAAAGAGGATCAAAACATAGAACCAGAAGAAGACAACAAAGTCAAAAACTTTTGCAACAAAAGCCTTAAAGAAAAATATGAACTGGTTACATGCCATGGAAAAGCTCAAGATGCATTTTGAAAATCGAGTAAGAGAAGTAGAGGAAAAATTGGGAAGAGAAATGAGAATGAGGCAAGAAAATCATGAAAAACAAGTGGACTGCCTGACTAAAGAAAATAGCACCTTAAGAAATAGACTAACTCAAATGGCAAAAAAGACCCAAAAAGCCAATGAGGAGAAGAATGCCTTAAAAAGCAGAAATGGTCAGATGGAAAAGAAATTTCAAAAGTTCAATGAAGAAAATAATTCCTTTAAAATTAGATTGGAGCAAATGGAAGCTAATGACTTTGTGAGAAATCAAGGTACTATAAAACAAATCCAAATGAATGAAAAAATAGCAGGCAATGTGAAATATCTCATTGGAAATACTACTGATTTGGAAAATAAATCCAAGAGAGATCATTTTAAAATTACTGGATTACCTGAAAGCTATGATCAAAAAAGAGCCTAGACAACATTTTTTAAGAAATTAACAAGGAAAATTGTCCTGATATTCTAGAACCAGATGGCAAAATAGAAATTGAAAGAATTCTCTGATCACCTCTTGAAAAAGATCCCAAAAAGAAAATACCTAGGAATATTATGGCCAAATTCCAGAGTTCCCAGGTCAAGGAGAAAATATTACCAGCAGTCAGGAAAAAACAATTTGATTATTGTGGAAACACAATCAGGATAACACAAGATCTAGCAGCTTTTACATTAAGGGATTGAAGGGCTTGGAATATGATATTCCAGAGGTCAAAGGAGCTAGGAATAAAACCAAGACTCATCTACCCAGCAAAACTGAGAATAATACTTCAGGGCAAATATGGACATTCAATGAAATGAAGGACTTTCAAGCATTCTTGATGAAAAAAGGAGCTGAAAAGAAAATTTGACTTTCAAATAAAAGAAACAAGATAAACATGAAAAGGTAAATAGGAAAGAGAAATCATAAGGAACTTATTAAAGTTGAGCTATTTACATTCCTACATGGAAAGACGATATTTGTAACTCATGAGACTTTTCTCAGTATGAGGATAGTTGAAGGGAGTACGTGTATGTATATATATATACACACATACACACACACACACACACACACACACATACACTCACACACACACATATACATATATGTATATATAGGTGGGTGTATGTGTGTATGTATATGTGTGTATATGCGTGTACATATATACATAGAGGGCACTGGGAGAGTTGAATGTGAAGGGATGATATAAAAAAAATAAAATTAAGAGGTGAAAGAGGAATATATTGGGAGAAGGAGAGGGAGAGAGATAGAATGGGTTAGATTATCTCAAATAAAGGAGGCAGGAGAAGGTTGTTACAATGGAATGGAAGAGCAGGAAGGTGAAAGAGAATGAATCAACCTTACTCACATTAGATTTGACTTAAGGAGGGAATAACATACACACTCAATTGGGTATCTTACCCTTCAGGAAAGTAGGGGGGAAGGGGATAAGAGGGGGCCTGATAGAAGGGAGGCAAATTGGAGGAGAGGGTAGTTAGAAGCAAATACTTTTGAAAAGAGACATTGTCAAAGGATAAAATAGAATAAATGGGAGGGCAGGATAAGATAGAGGGAAATATAGTTAGTCTTTCACAATATGACTACTGTGGAAACATTTTGCATTACTACACATGTATAACCTATATTGAATTGCTTGTCTTCCTAGTGGGGGTGGGTGAGGAGGGGAAAATGGAGAGAATCTGGAACTCAGAGTTTTATAAAACAATTGCTAAAAAAAAGAACACAAAATGAGATAGGAGACTATGATAAAAAAAAATTACAGCTCTAGATTATTATGGTTCCCCATCTCATTTTGTTCTTAAAACTGATTCTTGATACTCATATTTTCCCAGTTTATAATAATTTAAGTTTCTCTGTCTTCCTCCTTTAAACCATCAAATTGTTCATATACCTATAAGGTATAACCCTAGTCTTTTATGAGGGGTTTTAAATCTCATATTTATTACATGGTTCATTTTCTGGCTAAAACTGCTCAAATCCCATCTGAAAACTATTTCTCACCCAAATTTTTAGCAGTTTTCATTAAGATAAAGTTTTTATCCTATTACTTTCAGACCTCAAAATGTTCATCTATAACAGTGGCAGTAAGGTACATCCTAATTGATTTCACTCTTTTCCTTTACACAGTAGCACTTTTTTTTTTGCTCCTTTCCATATTAAATGGCATTACCTTAAAGAAAAAAGTACCCCATATCAGAATGGTAGGTTCAATTTATATTTCTACCAACAGTGGATTAGTGTGCTTGAATGTGGTCCATTCAAAAATTGATATTTTACTTTCTATCTTTTACAATGTGATAGATATGGGGTGAACCTTAACAGTTATTTAAATATCCATCTTATTAGTAGTAATTTGGAACATTTTTTCATATATTTTCTGATAATTTGCCTGTCCTTTGAGAAATTTCTGTCAATATCCTTTAACCATTTCTCTGTTGGGGAATTGCTCTTGTTCTTATATATTTTAATCTACTGCCTACATATCTTCACTGTCAGGCCTCTATTCTGGAATTTACTGCAAAAATTCTATCACAGTGAATTATTTCTCTTCTAATTCTAACTGTATTGATTTAGTGTGTTAAAAAAAAAGCTTTTCAATTTTATGAAATCAAAATTGTTTTCTCTCTTATAATCCTCTCTATAACTTGTTTGGTTAAAAACTTTTCCTTATCCATAGTTGTGATAGGGATCGCCTTCTTTGTTTCTCTCATTTTTTTTTACAGTCCTATCTACTATATTTATGTCCAGTATTTATCTGAATTTTATTGTAATATATGATGTGAAATGTTGGTCTGAACTTTTTTTCTACCAGTCTGTTTTCCAGCTTTCCCGGCAAATTTTGTCAGTCCATAAGGTTTTATGTCAGTGGTTGGAGTCCTTGGGTTTATCAAACTCTATGACATTTTGCTTGATTGCGTCTGTGTCTTTTATGCATAATCTGTTCCACTGATCAAGTTTCCTATTTTTTAATCAGGACTAGATAGTTTTGATGATTACTGTTTTGCAATATATTTAAAAATCTGGTATTATTAGACCGTCATCCTTCCTACTTTTTTTTTTTTGGTGAGCCCTTTGAGAGTATTGAGTGCCCTCTGAATGATTGTTTCATTCTTTTTTTTTTGGTATCCTTAGTTTCTTGCACAGTAAATGGCAAATAATAGTGCTTAATAAACCTTTGCTTGATTATTTCCTTTGAGATGCTTCACCTTTTGTCCTACTAAATGAATATTTTTTATTTTACCTAGTTTATAAAATTAATTTTTAGTAATTCAATTGGTATAGCATTGAATCTATAAATTAGGTTCGGTAGTAACGACATTTTCATTAAATTGGCATAACCTAAATGTCTGTTGCTCTCAATATTATTGACTTAAAATGAGCTCAGCTGCCTTTCTCTTTGTTTAGTCCAAGGCCTCTTTAAATGAAAAATGCCAGTCAAGGAATTGAGATTTGGGGTTTTTTTTAAGTCCAAAGTGTGTGTGTGTGTGTGTGTGTGTGTGTGTGTGTGTGTGTGTGTGTGTGTGAGAGAGAGAGAGACAGAGAGAGAGAGACAGAGAGAGACAGAGACAGAGACAGAGAGACAGAGACAGAGAGAGGGAGGGAGGGAAGAAAGGAAGGAAGCAAGGAAGGAAGGAAGGAAGGAAGGAAGGAAGGAAGGAAAGAAGGAAGGAAGGAAGGAAGGAAGGTAGGTTTGGATTTGGGTCTGTAGATGACATGCATATACTATCTCTAAATTAAGCTACAATGATGAAAAAGGAGACACAAACTTGAGTCTATAACATGGAAGGAACAGAATTTTAAAGATAGCAGAAACTTTAAAGGGTATCTAGTAATGTTCCACCATTTGGGCCTTAGAGATGTTACATAATGTCTTACCGTCTTCAAAACTCTTTTTATTGCCTAGGAGTTTGGGGGTCTTCACTAAACAAGAGGATGATATCAAGCATCTTTTGTGCATAAAACTCCTATTCTAGTCAAGAACTGAGACTAATTCTGATTCTGAGCCCTGGTGGTCTTTGCAAGTACCACGACTTTCAAACCACCAGACTGTTCTCAGCATCATCACCCTCAACTCTTTCTTCCCCAAGTCAACTAATAATAATGGTAATGATAATAATCAAATTTTCTAGTTAGAGCTTTGCATCTTATATCTATTTGGTCACTCATGGTCACTGAGAATGGTCTCCCAGTCTCCTGCCCCTTCCACCTCTAGTGTTGCACCCAATTTGGCTTTTTTCCCTTTTCTGAATATTTTCCTCATTCTAAACCTGAACCCCTTTGTGGGGGTCACATGTAGAGCTACATTAATTAAACAAACAGCTTGAAGACACACCCTGGAACCAATAGATTCTGGATAGCTTTTCTTGTTCTTGGCTATGGGTTCCAATTACTTCTCTATCTCACTAGGAAATGTGACCATGTCTGCCTACCCAGAGGTACATACTAAAGACAACATTTTAAAAATGTACAATATTGTTAACAAATTCTCATTCACCATTGCCCTCCAGTAATTATAAGTCCACTCCCCACAGATTCTTTGAAGCACATCAAGGCCATTAAACCCTTTCTACATGATTTGGGGCAAAAATGTTAGAGCAAGAATATTTAAGTGTGGGGGTAGATGGGTAGAAAGTGGAGTGATTAACATATATATCCTGAAAAACTGGCTTTATTTGGTTAATTATTTTACCTTCTCTCTACTCATTCTTCTACTCAAATGTTTCCGCTCTAATGTTTTTTATGTGTGTACACATACATATATGTATACATATATGTATTTGTATCCATACACCATGTGCCATGTATCATATATCTTTACCATCTTAAATAGATTTTATGATCTCTCTGAACATTTACCATGATTGGATAACCTATTAGGAATCAAGTGCATCCAGAAGACAGGTTGAATGGGAACATTTTCTATTCTAGATATTTACTTTCCTGTATCCTGGGTTTTTTTTTTCTCTGTACTCTTTTAAGTTCATGGATTTATGAGCCAGTGTTTTCTTCCATAGCAGTCATAAGCCCACCCAGATGGAATTATAACACTGTCAGACTACACTTTGAAGGAAGGGGCACATCTTACAAGCTGAAGAGGATGGGAGTCAGCAGGCTCTATCTTAGTGGAAAGTAACCTACCTCTGGCTCTTGGTGTGTCCTCAAGACAACAGTTTTGCCTGGTTGGGGGGTGATAACAGCTGTCATGGGATGGGGCTGAGCTTCAGGGAGACACAAGAACATTTCTCAATTCCCTCCAACTCATCCGACTGTCCTAAACTGAACTCTTGTTCCAAGCAGCTTCAGCCTCACTCCTCTCTCCTTCTCTGTTGTTAGAGACCTTCTTTCTCTGGCTTTGCCTTCTTCCCCCCTCCCCCCAACCCACCACCCCTTCCTTATTTGGTTTCAATTACTCCTTTGAACTTTGATCTCATTATTTTTGGACCTGTCATCTTGTTTGGAAGCTTTTCTTTCCAGGGGCTCCTTCTGTTCTTCCCTTTTCACTCTCTTGGATACGTTGCCCAAAAACCTCCTTTACAGTTTCTTTTGGGTGGTTTTTATTACCTCCATGCATCTTAATCCGAGCAGCTCGGGACTTCAGAAGCATTGTGATCTTCCCCCTGGATCCCTGCTTGTTTGGTTGTCAGGGGTGCTTCTCTGTTTAAAGGGCCATGGCTAATTCTATTCCTCCAACAGCTCATCACTCAACCAGGAATGTCCTTTCGCCTTCCAACCTGAAGAGTTTGCTCAGCTGCTACCATCACAGCCTTATGCTTTCCACCAGAAGACAGAGAAATACATTTCCACTCTTTGAACTTTACTATTAAAAAACAATGGATCTTGGCACTATGACGCCTTCCTCAAGAAAGCAAACTGGATTTGGAATTAGAGGAGGCAAGTTCAAATTCTGGTTCTGGTTCTTACTCTCTATAAGTCATTTTCTTTCTTGGGGCCACGGATTTTCTCATTTATAGACTGAAAGACCTCTAAGGACCTTTCCAGATCTAAATCTATGATTCTATGATCTAGCAGTAAGACTCTTACTGCCATTTTGTTATCCTCAAATGGACATCTTGGTGTGACAAAGAGGTTTTCCCAGTAGGATAATGGATCAGTGACCCAACTGGGAACTGAGCTTATGATGAACTAGGTCTGTCTCCATCTCATTACCATACTTTGGGTCACCTCTTATTGCCACAGTGTATTGAGTTTCAAAATATGGGAGATTTTCTCTACATCAAAGATCAGGGCCCTGCCCCTCAAAGACAGCGTGCTACTTCCTTCTCTCATCCTGTACAACGTAACCCAATACATTTGTCATATTCTAATGCACAAGTGGGCATTGCTATGTTTTGTCTTTTCCATTATTTCAAGGATACTCATTTTCCCATCCATGACTTGGCAAGTATTTGAGAGTTTCTGTGTCACAAAAATTCACTGCCTGTAGCCACTTTGTTGATGAGTATTCCTGATATTAAGTAGGTTGGTCGTTAGACAACAGGTCTTTAGCCAACCTGTACTTTTATCTTGCTCAGCTTTGTGGAATATTTTGGCATAGCCTTTAAGTACCCAGGATCATGTCTACATTGTGGTAAGGAATCCTAGAAAAATTTTAGTGCAAGGAACATTTCTGCAAGGAGAGAAAATTAAGAGGTACAAACCACATACATTTCAGAAAGAAAATACTTATTTCTTGCAAGTACTTGCAAGTCATGACATCCTAATGTCATGGTCCTCTTTGAGAATGAAGGACTAACAACAACCTGTGAGTAGCATGAGCTGTCCCACTAAGGACCCAAATGGCAAGTTCCAGTTGGGCAATACAACTCCTCCCCTTCCTCTTTTTCCCCTCCCCTCCCCCTGCCCTTCCCTTCCCTTTCCCCTTCCCAGACCATCTAATCCAAATCTTCATATCAAATGCCTTACAGTCAAGTGGATTACTGCTGTCCTTCCAATTATTAAAGGTAAGTATGATACAAGCAATTAGTTCATCCTTCCAAGTCACAAAATTTTGGCCTTGGGGTTGATGGATATCTTCCATTTAGCCAAAGATAAAAATTCTTATGATACCAGACAAATGAAAAATGTCCCCTTTCACAATAAAATGATTGTGGATTGAGCTCACATTTAGGAAATAGAAATGTTATGCGGAATCTCACAACACTTTAAGAGAAAATCATCTAATAAAGTCCTAGTTTGATTCTTCATTGGGGTGTGTAGGTGACCCTGAACTCTTGACATTTCTTCCAACAAAATTCAGGACCTGATACTTCCTAACCAAACTGAAAAGATTTGAAGAAGACCTTTATAATAAATTAGCAGAAACAACCCCAGTAGGTTGGCCACTCTATGGTGATGTTTTTCACCTCATCAACTCAGCAAATTTTCTCCTAGTGTAAGAAGCAGGTTTTGGTCTATGTCAATGGAAGAACTGGGCACATAGACAAAATAATGGATCTCTGGGAGTATTGAATTGTTATGTACATATTCTATTCATTTCCAGGGTAAGATGGAGACTTTCTTTTTTTTAATTAAATTTAATGTTTATTTTCAGTTTATATCATTCATTTCCATAAGATTTTACATGTAAATACTTCAACTTTGATAAGTTCCTTACCATTTCTTTTCCCTGTTTACCTTCTCATGTTTCTCTTGCTTCTTGTATTTGAATGTCAAATTTTCTATTCAACTCTTGTTTGTTCATCAAGAATGCTTGAAAGTCCTCCACCTCATTGAATGACCATATTTTGCCCTGAAACATTAT
>CM053580.1:57738704-57754382 GCA_028627135.1 Pseudochirops cupreus | reverse complement strand
GATTGGTGAATTCTTTCAATTTCTATTTTGCCCTCTGGTTCTAAAATATCAGGGCAATTTTCCTTGAGAATTTCTTGAAGGATGATTTCTAGATTCATTTTTGATCGGGCTTTCAAGTAGTCCAATAATTTTCAGGTTATCTCTCCTGGATCTATTTTCCAGGTGAGTGGTTTTTCCAATGAGATATTTCACATTGCCTTCTATTTTTCCATTTGTTGGATCTGTTTAATAGTATCTTGTTTTCTCATAAAAATCATTAGCTTCCATTTGCTCCAATCTAATTCTGAAGGAATTATTCTCTTCAGTGAGCTTTTGAATTTCTTTTTCCATCTGGCAAATTCAGCTTTTTAAGGCATTCTTCTCCTCATTTGCTTTTTTGGGCCTCTTTTGCTATTTGAGTTAGTTTATTTTTTAAGGTGTTATTTTCTTCAGTCAGGTTGTTGACTCTTTTCATGATTTTCTTGCATCATTCTCATTTCTCTTCCCAACTTTTCCTCCACTTCTCTTACTTGATTTTCAAAATCCTTTTTGAGCTCCTCCATGGCTTGCAACCAGTTCATATTTTTCTTAGAAGCTTTTGATGCAGGAGTTCTAACTGTGTTGTCTTCCTCTCATTCCATGCTTTGGTCCTTTTTGTCCCCAAAAAAGGAATCTAAAGTTGGATGGCTGTGCTTGCTTTGCTTCCTTTGCTTGCTCATGTTGCCAGTCAATTACTTGACTTTTGAGCTTTTTGCCACAGTAGAACTCTGCTTCTAGAGGGAAGGGTTTTGTCCCAAATTGCTGGGGTTTTCGCAACCATCAGAGCTACTAGGGGAGCACCATCTCTACAGCCCCAACCAGCTCTGGCTCCCTGGTAACACACCTCAGGACCACCACACAGGACCTCAATCCAGATCCAGGCAGGTTAAAGCAATAGTGATTACCACTCTGAATGGTCACTTGACCACATATATAATATATAATACACATATATTACATAGTATATGTACATATATGTAAGTATATGTATATGGGTGTGTGAGGAGAAGACTCTCAGAGTATCTGGCCAAAACAGAAAAAAATTGCTATTTACATTCAGGGCCCCAAAAATAACCTGGTAGACTGCATGTTGGGATGGGAAGGGAAGGGGAGGGGAGGGGAAGGGGAGGGGAGTGGAGGGAAGGGAAGGGAAGGGAAGGGAAGGGAAGGGAAGGGAAGGGAAGGGGAGGGGAGGGGAGGGGAAGAAAGGGAAGGGAAGGGAAGAGCAGGAAAGGGGAGGGGAGGGAAGGAAAGGGGAGGAGAGAGGAGTGGAGAGGAGGGGAGGGGAGGGAAGGAGGAAAAGGAGAGCACAAAAGGAAGTGGTTTAACTAAAGCTAAAATGGGGAAAAAAAAAACAGCTACATTTGTAAAATGGAGGACAAGAATGTCTTATTTGCCTGAATTCAAGCGGTTGTTCCAGAAGATAACTTGAGCTTCTTCCAGCTCTAAGTTGCAGAGATGCATGTTGGCTGACAAATAACTTACAATGATACAATTGATTAACATAGGTTATAGCCTCACCAACTATTTCAAGGATTTTTTGCATGGCAAGATGTTTCACTGGACACAATTCTGGATTTGGAGTCTGAGGCACTGGGTTCAAGTTCTGGCTCTACTATTTACTTGACCTTTGGACCTTCATTTCCTCATTAATAAAATGAAGTTGGATTATAAGATCTCTAAACTCCTTTCTCCCTCTAAGTCTAAATGCATGTTTCTATGATACTAACCAAATATTCATTATTTTTCATTATTACTTCTTTACCTTCTGTTGGTCATTCAGATGTTATCTTCCCAGCAGTATGCTAGTACCTGTTTAATAGACTCTCAAAAAAAAGGTACTTACGACTAAATTAAAGTTTAATCTGCATTATTAATATTTTCTTCATCAATTTCTTAAGTCTAGACAATCAACAAAACCACAAATAAATCAAGCCCTGATTTGTAACTGGAGTTTGCTGATTTCTAAGGTGTAAATGCTTGTTCACTGGTACAAGCAGGCTCAGCATACTCCTGCTTTTTACTCACCTCTTTTCCTCTAGGCAGGAGGACTCTGAATTGTACCAAATAGATCTGAAAAGGGATTCCACCAATTGAAAAAGCCCTGTTTTTTCATGCTTAATTGCCCCTTGCATCAGGAATTTTTCTAAGGTTTAAGCTAAGTCTGCTTAGCTGAACTTCCATTTCATTTCCTCTTATTTGTTTTATTAGTGGAGATTAAGAATAGTTGTTGATCAATTTCTTTAGCATAATCTTCTGGATCTTGCAGGTGTCCACAATCAACAAATCTATCATCTAAAAGGAAAGGCACTGCCCACAAAGTTAGAGGCGAGAGGAGGAAAGACATTCTGTTTTTAGAAAAAGATGCATGAAGAATCAGTCAATGCAACATCACTTCAGCATACCCTCTTCATACAGACTACTTCCTCCTTCCTCCTTCCTCCTTCCTCCTTTCTCCCTCCTTCTTCCTCCTTCCTTAGGAGCTTTCTAATCTAGGAATGGACTGAATGAGCTCAGAGTGCCCTCTGTTGCCTAACAGGAGTACCATAGCACCCTGGGATGAGGCATGTCTGATAAACAGTTGTGAGTGACTCCTTTTCTGGCAGATCATTATCCCATGGCAGCCTACCCAGTCCTTTGACATTCACAGAGGTGAGAAGAAAAGGGGAGGATGAAAGGAGAAAGAGTTGCTGAAGACTGAGTAGGCATATGGAATGTGTGGTCTTTTTTTTTTCCATATTAAAGACTGTTCTCTCTGCCAGGGCCTCTGGGCACATGGTCTGCATAAGGAGAACATTGGCATTCATCTACATGTAAATGGACAACTCAGCCTCCTCTTGGACCTGTGACAATCTGAATGGAAAGGCCCAATGGAGAAACCAAATGCAGGTCAACAACCATGCAGGGAAGCCTTTACCTTGAGATCTCTTGGAGTTCACTCTTGAGAAACACTCCGATATAAACCCACTGATGAGTTTGCCCAAAGAAAACATCAACTTTTCTCACTACAGAATTCTCCTTCTCTAGATATGCCAGAAGGGCAGGCTTCAGTTGCTTCTCCCTCTTTCCTCCCATATCATCATTTCAGTGGCATCACCCAAGAAAGTCCCCATCCTGTTGGTGAATCCTGAAAAAAACATCTGAAACTAAAGGAGATCCTAGGGTATGGGTGCATGTTCACACGAGAAAGAATTATTTTTTTACATATGAGTTGAGAAAAGGCATTGATTCCCTCTAGTTGACTTTTTTTGTTTCATATTTTAGTTTTCTTTATTATTCAAAAACATATCCTTTCATTTACTTTTTTGACTCTGTGCTTGTGTGCCTTCAACACCTTCACAACAATTTTCTGCTCTTCAGTCAGGAAAGCATGCTTGATCCTGTCACGGACACATTTAGCACACATGGAGCCATTGTAAGCCCTGCTGACATGCTTTTTTGTCTTTGATGGCCTCATAAGAATTTTAGGTCTCACTGCACGAAGACCTTGAAGTCTTCCTAGGCACACACCACAGGCTGATTTTGGTGCTTTTCCAACTTTCTTGGTATAAAGGTAAACAATTCTGTTACCTGGGGTTCATGCCAGCTGAGTTTTGTTGGAAACTCTATCATAGGACAGCCTATGGCAATACGTCAGACGCTGAACCGTTTTTAATTTCTGTCAAGTCTGTCACCAGAAAAGGAAAAAGGCCTCTAGTTGACTTTTGAATATAGTGATGCTGGAAAATGATGGGAAAGGGTTACTTCGGTAGGGTGTGATTCCAACACATGTCTGTTCTGATGTTGCCAATAGATTACATCAGAGCCTTACTCTTATCTGTCTTGATAATTTAAAGACCATTATTTTCACAAGAAGAGTCAGATCACATTATGGACCAACTGTTCACTGTATACAGAGCCCAGTACTGAGGTCTACAAGAGGAAAGATTCAGAAGGGATTGAAAAGCAGCTGTATTTTCATCTGCATCATCAACTTTCTAAGTGATCCTACACAACACACTTCAACTCTGGGTCTCTCTCTGTTTCTGCTTCTCTAAAATAAGGAATTTGGACTAAAAGGTCTCTAATGTCATCTACAATTATATGTCTAAATTCTATGAATCTATATCTAAAGCAGGAATCAAAGCAATATGCAAGAAAAAGGATAAAAATGAAAATGCTAGAATATTCTATGCATTGACGTTAATTTAAAATAAAGAGCCAACTAAATAGGTTTGACTGTTTGTAGTGATGTTTAATGCTAAAATTATAATAAAATATTTAAATGAACCCAGAAACATGGATAAGAAAATATATGAACAAATTCAAAAGTACAAATGGGGGAGGGGAGGAAAGGAGAGGAAAGAAGAAGAAAAGAATGAGAAAAGTAGGGAGGCAAAGAGAGTAAGAGAGGGAGAAAGAGAGAAGAATGAGAGAGACAGAGATGGAGACAGAGACACAGACAGAAAGGAGGGGAGAGGAAGGGACAGGAAAGGAGGGGAAGGGATGGAGGAGGAGGGGAAAGAGAGACAGAGACAGAGAGAGAGAGAGAAGGAGAAGGAGGAGGAGAGACAGAGACAGACAGAGAGAGACAGAGAAACAGAGAGAGAGAGAGTGAGAGAGAGAGAGAGAGAGAGAGAGAGAGAGAGAGAGAGAAGCAGGAGGAGGAGGAGAAACAGAGACAGACAGAGACAGAGACAGAGAAACAGAGAGAGAGAGAGAGAGAGAGAGAGAGAGAGAGAGAGAGAGAGAGAGAGAGAGAGAGATGGAGGGGAATGGAGGAAATAAGTACAACAACTGTACACAAAAGCTCAGATTTTGATCTCTAAGGGATCTCATAGATCATCTAGTCCATCCCACTCCCCACTTTATAGATGAGGAAATGAGGATCAGAAAGGTGAAGAGCCTACAGGTAGAAAGTGGCAGAGCTAAGATTAGCCCCCGAGTCCCCTTTTCCACTGCACTGCCCCAGGGTGAATCACAAAAGGAGATGAGATTGGAGGGGGCAAAGTTTTGAGGGAGGGAAGAGATGTGGCTTGTGATGAAGGAACAGGGGCTATGTGGGGGATGGGGGGGGAAGCCTGTGTCTAAGGCAGAAATACACAAACAAATAGCATAGGAGGGTGGGGAGCATGTTGGCTCCATTGCAAGCAAGATCAGGAGCCCAGGAATAATGAAAAGGGAGAGCCAGCTCTGTAGTTAGATTTGGGGATAGGGTGGGGAGCAGTGGAGGCCCTGAAAGTACATATTGAGGAGTTTGAATCTAATGCCAGAGGAAACTGGGAGCTGAGTCAGCAACTTCATCCAAACATCTGGAGGAGAATGTGAGAAACTCCAGCCTCCTTAGTCTCTCAAGTTGAATCATGAGAACAAGATTGTTCCTGAGATTTTCCAACCCGGGGCAAAGACAGGAGGAGAACAAGAGGTGCTTTCTTAGAGTAGTCCTGGAACTGGGCTAGCCAGCAAATAGAAATGCACATTTTAACTAAACCCTCTAGAGATCTAAAAAATAAAAGGCAAGAAAACTCTTTGGCTTTAGATGAACAAACTCTCTGGTTTATTTCCCTCTAGTTTAATCACTAGGGAAAGTTAAGAAAAAACAGGGTTTATTAAAGACTATTTTTAAGGTATATAAAGCAGCTTGGTACAGTGGGCACAGCTCTAGTCTCAGACTCAGGAAGATTTGGGTTCACGTGCTGACTGTGTGACACTAGTCAATTCACAACTTTCTGATGCCCAAGACAACTCCCTCTAAGTATGATGAAGGACCAGGCACATAAGCCTGGTCATTTAGATCATGTGCAGTGTGCTGGGCTGACACAATCCCCTTGTGTAAACATAGCATCCACAGCTGTGATTGGTTCTGGATTGATAGGTAATGAAGAGGAACCTCTCTGATAGGCTACATAGCTTGAACTACTTAGGGGAGGGGGCTAGGATTTAAAAAGTCAACCAAAGCCTGTTTCTGCTCTTTGGCTGACCTCTCCCTACTCAAAGACCTTGTGTTGAGAGGAAAAAAAGACAATGCTGCAAAGGGAGAACCTTAAGCCCGGCCCAACTGAAGCTGACATATACCACTTGGTTCTTTCTCTTGACATTGGGTCTTCATTTAAAGTCAATGAGAGTAGAGGAGACTATGAATGAACTTGTGAGTTTTACAAGGAGAAGAAGCCACTGAGAAGTCTGAGAATGCAATGGTCTACCTGAGAATTGAGGAGGAGACTTTGGGAGCTGACCTAGCAGCAGCTGAAAGAAGGCTGAAGCCACAGTGATTCCACATTTGGGAGTGAACTTGGTGTGGGACTGATAATAGGAGCTTCATTAAGTCTGATCTCATTCTCTCCAGAGAGTGAGGTGGTATAGGGAAGAGGATGCCCCAGAAGGGCTGTGAGGAGAAGGTAATGCTTGTATTCCTATTCTTCCTATATTTTTAAAGTAAATATTCCTTTTGTAAATGCTAATGGATAGTAATTGGTTAAATGGAACTAAGACATTAATTACTGACAGCTAGTTAATTCAATTCTGTACATATGGGAACATCTGCTCAAACTCAATCCACCTTAGCATGAAGCACTTTGCAGAGAATAAAGCACCCTATGCATACAGCCCCCCAAAAATGGAATGGGAACTTAAGCAGGTAGAGACGCATTAAACCTGAAAGGTGCCCCTAGAACCTTGAAGGGAGATATGGTCTACCTCCCTTTGTGAATCAGGCCAGAGCTACAGTACTACAAGAGTCTTTATGTTGTAGAGCAAATATCCATGCATATTTGCTATGAAGTTCCTTACCAGGAGCTTCCTATACTCATGAAACCACTGGTCTAGTAAAAATGAAAATATTCAAGGGATTGTGCCAAATGCTGACAATACAAGGAAGAATAGTGCATTGGTATGCCCTTCCCTTAAAAAGAGTAAGTCTCAGTTTTTAAAAAATTGTGACATCATTTCTTCCAATGTCCTAGTGAATCTTTGATCTCATCAATGTGAACATTCCCTCCAATAAAGTCAATTGTAAACCTTTCTATGCCTCTTCACACTGTGTGACTCTCATGCATGGCCTTCTAGGAGTTTTCTGTGAAGCAAAGGATAAAGACAGACATACTATATATAAATATGTATATATGTACATATATATGTATATGTACACACATATATGTACATATGTGTGTATATGCATATATATAAATTTTTTATAAACAGGATTGAATGCACAAGAGCGATATAAAAAATGTGCTATATTAAACGAAGGAGAAAATACAACTATGGGGAAAAGACTAAGAGAATTTTTTTCTTATTCTTTTCTCTTATTTTTCTTTCTTTCCTTTCTTCTTCCTTCCTTTGTTCCTCCCATTCTTTATTTCTTTCTCTTATTTTCTTTCTCTCATTCTTTCTTTTTCCTTTTTCTTTCTTTCTTTCCCCCATCCTCTTTTTTTCTTTCTCTTTCTCTTTTTTTTTCTCTCTGTAAAAATGTCATTGACTAAGACTCAGGCCCAGAACCAACATCCTGTTTTAGGTCACAGCGGATCATGGATAATCCTTACACAAATCATCATCATCACCATCATCTCCTGAGCCCTACACCAATAGGGACAGAACATTTATAGAAGCACACTAACGATTACAAAGTGCTTTTCATACATTAGCAGTTGATCCTTACCACAACCATGCTAGGTAGGTAGAACAGGCATTCCACACATGGCGGAGAGATACTACAAAGACATGGAGATGAGAAATGGATGACCATGTATGAAGAATGATGATAATACCAGTTTGCCTGGTTCATAGAGTGAAGCTGAAGGGCAATATATAGTCTTGAAAGGTATGCTAGAGCCAGGTTGCAAAGGTTTTTAAGTGACAAAATTAGGAGTTTATATTTGATCTTAGAAGTAATAGAGAGCCATTGGGAGTTTATTGAATGGAGAAATGACATTGTTGACCAATGCTTTAGGAAAATGACTTAGGCTACTGTGTGGAGGATGGATCAGAGTGGGAAAAGATTTGAGGCAGGGAGACCTCAAGGAGGTCTTAGTCTCCAAATTAGGAGGCAATTATAATATAATACAGATGACATGCAATGAGGGCCTGAACTGGGATGGTGGATATAAGAGCAGAAAGAAGGTTATAGATGAGTGTAATTGTGGAAGAAGAAAACAACAGGATTTAGAAACTAATTGGAAAGGTTAAGGTTAAGAGAGAGTGAGAAGTCAAGGATAAACACCAAGACTGCAAATCTGGATGACAAGGACAGTGGCATCCTCCCCTGAATAAGAGAGCTTAGAAGAGGTCTGGATTGTGAGGTCAAGACAATAAGTATGGGGGAGGAGAAGATATCGAGCATACTGGGTCTATGGGACATCCAGTTTACAATGTCTAATAGGCAGTTAACGATGTGATGAGATGTGTTTCTCTAAGAAGAGAGATTAGGGCTGGAAAAACTAATATAAGAGTTATGTGAATAGAAATGTTAATTCAATCCATAAGATAATAATTCAATCCATAAGAACTGGTAGAGTTTCTAGAGAAGTGGGTATATATTAAGAGAAGTAGGGGGTCCGGCACAGAGCCTCGGAGTACACCCATAGGATGCATGATATGGATAGAGAACCCAAGATTAGAGTCTGAGGAGAAACAGTCAGACAGGTAGAAGAACCAATTGAGAGCAGTGTCTTGAAAACCCAGAGATGGCCATACTCACATACAGTTGGTGAGGGAATAGAAACTGGTTTTACATTGCCCTTTCTGAGGTTGTATAAGAATAGACCTACATGGACATAATCCCTTCTTTCTGGGAACCAACAAGATAGAATGTCATTGACGCAGATAGACCTGTAACAAACAGATGGCTGGATAAAAATAATGAAACTGGTACCTGAGATTAAACAATGCCAAAGCAATAGGGGAAACCTGGTAAGAAAGAAAAAGAGAAGCAAAGGGAAAGGAAGAGAAGCCAACAGAGAATGTCACACAGGTGAGTGCATGCGTGCATCGTATGTGTGTGTATGTGTGTGTGTGTGTGAGTACGTGTGTTTAATTTTCATGGTTGACCATGCTGATGCCTCTTTGTCCCCACACTATAAGGTAGCTCTGGTCTAGGGAAGCTAGGCTGTATGATGGAGAGAGTACTGGGTCTAGAGTCAAGAAGACCTGAGTTCAGATTCCAATCCCAGATACTTCCTAGCTATGTAACCCCTGGACAAGTAACTTTAACCTCTGTTTGCCTCAGTTTCCTCAATTTTAAAATGGGAACAATAACTGAATTGTGAGGATCAAATGGGATAATATTTATAGAACACAACACAGTGCCTGGCACTGTGCTCTATAGGTGATATATAATTCCCTTCTCCTTCCTCCCGCATAAGACAAAATGAGGTCCAGAGTTCTTGGGGACTAACCTCTGATTTCTGAGACCCTTGTAAGGTGAGGCTGCCTTTGGCTTTCTCTGTAGTCTAAGAGTGAAAAACAAAAAACAGCTGGCCTTTATCAAAGCCTATGCACCTAGACTCAACTATTACACAAAGCAACTGCTTTCCTATATGGTAACTGAAATCCCCTAAATTTAGATCTGCCATATTTTTTTTATTCCGTGTGTGAGAGGCAGGAGTTGGGTACAAGTACCAATTGAAGGAGGTGTGATGCAATTTCAATCAATCAACATTTATTAAGCCCCTACTATGTGCCCTAAGTACTAGGGATACATAAAGAGGCAAAAGACAGTCCCAGATTTCAAGGGGCTTGTGATCTAATACAGGAGACAACAAGCAAGCACTATCTACAAGAATTTCACAAAAAAATGTAATTCCCTTTTTTTCCTCAACATGAAAGTTTTAAGGCAGAGGTGTGGTTTTACCTAGGATGAGGACATGTGAGAGGAAGTAGTTGACACTGAAGCCATAGACAATGCTAGAAAATGGAACCGGATTTACTCATCTGAAAACCTGGATTTGAGTGCTGGATTATACTGCTTAGCCACGTGAATATGGGTCAATCACTTAATCTCCCTGGGCCTCAATTATTTATAAAATGAGGGTGATATTCATGCTGCTTACTTTATAGTACTATAAGCAGCAAGCTATTACAGATTCTTGAGTGAAGTACTTGTAGTTAGGAAGACCCAGGCTTGAATTCTGCCTCAAGTAATGAGTAGCTGGATGATCCTGGATGACCCTGGCAGACCTGTGTGACTCAAGTCACTTAACCTTTCCTGATCTCAATTTCCTCACCTTTGAAATTATGAGTTGTGGAGCATGGTGCTGTTCACCTATAGTCTCCTGGTGCTAAGAAGCTAAGGCCAGTAAATATCTCAAGCTTCATTGAGATTCAGAAGAGTTAAAGTTCATCCAGGAACCCAAGTTGCCTAAGGCAGGGAAGGACACAAACAGGGCCAAATTGGGCAAAAAAAAAAAAAAAGGAGCAGGTTAAAGCTTCCATGCCACTCAGTATTTGGAGCTGAGATCAATTAATGAGTGACCATTGTCCATGGTTGTTAAGAGACCCAGTCTCAATAAATAGACAGATGGTAAATAGATAGATAGATGATAGATAGATAGATAGATAGATAGATGATAGATAGATGGATGGATAGATAGATGATAGATAGATAGATAGATGGATGGATAGATAGATAGACAGATAGATAGATAGATGAGATAGACTGATAACAGATGATTGACATCAATGAATAAATAAATGAATAAAAATTGAAACATGTTCGGACTACAAGACCTCTAAAATCCTACCCAGCTCTAAACCCACGATACAATCCCCTTACAAACTCTAAAGCCCTATCTCAAGATGAGTTCTTATTAGCCTTGTCCCTAGCTACCCACTTTTAACTCAGCCATCTCAATTGCCCTGCTACTAGTTTCTGAAGGGCATTAAACAGGCATAAATAAGAAATACCAAGTGAACCCTTTCCCTATCTCAAGGGGAAAAAATCAGAGTAATAACTAAAGGAATTTATAAGTAACCATCATCATCATCATCACTACGTCTGCTTTCAAGAGGCATGAATGGAGACAGTGCCGCAAGAGAAGCCTGTTCTAGTGTCATTCTCTGGCCTATTTTCCCCTGTTGCAGGCTCATAATTATGAACATGTATGGTCTGTGATTCATTTACTGAGGCAGGAAGGCTGGGAGGTCATAAGTCCCAGGCCTGCAGCAAGTAGTCTACTCAGGAGGAATCAAAGTCCAGGCTAATTGTCATTATTAACTTCCCCCAACATTCTCACCCCACCCCCCCTTTTATTCTCATGGAAACAGAAAGTGGACTTGAGGTGAAACATCTGTTTTGCTTGGGGCAAGCTTCATTTATCTTTTCCTTCTTTCCCCTTAAAAAAATCTCTTTTTGTTCCTCCTCTTTTCCCCCTCTTTCCAATTCTACTCCATTCAACCCATCTACATCCAATTCAACTCCATTCAGCCCAACAAAGGACAGCCATTCCTAGACTTTTATGAACCATTATCCACTTTGCTTTTCCTCTTCCTTCCAGCTACCTTTCAGAGATCTCCTCCGCTCAAGGAGAGAGAAGGAAATGTAGCCCAAACCAGTGCATCTGGCACCCTAGGAACAATAGTGGGAGGGAAGAATTTCCGTAATTTTTTTCTAAATTATTGCTGATTTCAATGCCCCTAATGACCACGAGAGCACACCAGATATGTTTGCTCTGTGGTATTTATGGGACTTGAAAACCAAGATTACCACAATTCTTTTTCTGTTGCTAAAGTTCCCCCTACGTCCAAAGGGGAGAAGAAAAAACAACAACAAATAATTAGGATTTAATATTAAGCTAACCCCCTCCAAAAAGGTAGAAGTATTCAAAAGCCAACAAATCCCAATGACACCTTTATCCTACAAAGAGTTTAACTTAGCCTTCAATATTGCCAACCATACAAGGACTCCTTCACTCCATCAACAGAAAACCTTGAGTGTCCGTTCTGTGTGCCATCTTGGTGCTAGGGAACATTCAAAGAAAGGTAGACAGAGTACAAGGGATGTGACCAAATCTGGAGAAGCTTCAGAATCAGAATCAAGTTACTTTAAACTTCCCAATGTCCTGCCCACTCCTATAGGACAATAAATTGCAGAAAAGATGCAGTTTGTGTTGATAGTAGTCTCTTCACTTTAACCAGAGAAATTGCGAGTAAGAATTTTTTTTAGAGTGCAAAGATAGAGATGCAAAGGAGAAAAAAAAGCTATTTATTCCCCGCAAAGAGCTCATGTTCATAGAGAAAGAGAGTACTTGGCTTCCCTTCCCCCCCATATTTGATGTAGTCACAGAAAGCAAGGAATAGGTAACAGAGGTAATAATGTTTAAGTGAATCAACAAATTGTTAACATCTGATGATGCCCCTTTATCAGTAGGAATCTAAAGGGGCAAGATGGGCCATGCTAACAGAGATTTCAAACAGTTAAGTCTTGAAGACGATGAAGCAGTTTAGGGGGAAATGGAGGCCAAAAGCTGCCTACAGAGGCTACCTCTGTAAGAGGTGGGAAAGGGAGCTTCAAAAGAAGCATCTGCCAGGAGAATTCACTGCATCCAGTGGAGAGGACTCAGTCACTCAAGGGAGGAAAGCAGCTTCTAGATTCAGAAGAAGGAATTGTGGCAGCAGAGAAAACAGCTAGCCATGAGCTCAAGATAGAGCTAACTGTAGCCATTTTAGCAATCCTCAGCTGAGCCACCCTCCCAGTAGACATGCTGTGCCCAGGGCAGGGCTGTAGGAAGATTCAATAAACAGAGAGAATACATCAGAACCCTGGATTCCACAGTCGTGAGTTACTCTGGCTACATGCATTTGCTTCCTGTATGTCTCACTACTAACATACTCTAAATTTGTGCCTGTTCTTCCGCAGTCACTGCATTTGTGGGAAATTGAACCCCAGGTTTATAAGGTTCTAGTGCTTTCTGTTTCTTAATTATTTCTATCTATCCTATATATAGCTTGCTTTGTATATTTTTGCCTGCGGTCTCCTCAATTAGATTGTAAACTTCTCCAGGATAGGGGCTGTCTTTTTTCTCTTTTTGTTTTGTTTTGTTTTGGAGGGGGAAGGCAGGGTAATAGAGGTTAAGTGACTTGCCCGAGGTCACACAGCTAGTTTTGTGTTAAGTGTCTGAGGTCATATTTGAACTCAGGTCCTCCTGACTCCAGGGCTGCTGCTCTGTTCACTGCACCACATAGTCTCCCCTAAGCTCTACCGTTATAAAAGGATAGCGCTCTGTAGAACCTAGGGGATAAGTAACCACCCTCTGAGGGCCCATCCTACAAATCTAAGTACAAGTTAAAGAAATAACCCAGAGAAGGAGTACTATAATTGGATAGATTTAGGGCTAGAAGGGTACTAATAAACTAATCCAGGCTCATCATTTTACAGATAAGGACACTCAAATAGGATCTGAGAAAGCAACAGGTAGGATCTGAGGTGTGCTAAGAAAGGTCAGACACTGGAAAAATGGAATGGTTAAGGGGTGATTGAGGCAGGAAGAACAGGGAAGCCCAGGTTCAGAACAAGGAGAGTTGAAGGGGGAAGGGGACTCAGAAGGAACAGCTGAGCAGTGTTACAGACAAATTGAAACTGAGTTTTGCTGAGGCCCTAGCCTTGACTCTGAACATGAACAGAGAACTTCTCATGTCTCTTAAGAGACCCCACAGCAGAGACTAACTACATTTTCCTGATTCCAGTGGCTTCTCAACTCCCTGAATGATCCTGTCTCCCGGGACAGCTTGCTCTAGATTCTGAAGCCTCCAACACAGGCGTCTCAGTGTCGAAAACTAAAAATGAACCAGCCGACTTTCCAGTTTCCTCAAGCTGAGAATTCAATTAAATGCACCAGAATGATAAATCAAGCAGCTAGTGAAAGTTTGCAGCGAGGGAGGACCAGAACTGTCTCCCACTTATTTTCAACAAGAACAAGAGGGAACCAACGATCCCCAGGGAAAACTTGGCTCTAAATATTAAAAGCCGAGGGTGGTAGAAATTGGGTTTTCTAGCAATCAGCTCAGCCACCTAGGAGACGTGAGCCTTCTCATTCTCCTGATTTTTGCAGCCTCATAGAAAACGCAATCGAATCCTCCCCCTCATAAGGTGCAACAATGCATCTCAAACTGTCTGGTTAAGTCTGGCCTTATGCTTAGGCAAAGTAAGGGCTGCTTCTGCTATGTGATCAGAATTGCATCAAAGCACTGTCCTGTCCAAAATATCTTCTCAAGCTTGCCACAATGACTGAGAAATTCCATTATTAAAACCACTCCTTTGCCTTAAGGTATCACATTCATGGGTGAAGGGTAGGAGGTGGGAGGGGAGTCTTTATTAGAATATCCATTTGCCATGCTAGCAGAGAGAAGGATGGGACCCAGGACTAACTAATTAATGGTGAAGGAGAAAGAGGAATGTCTTCCCCATTAGACTAAGAACTCCTTGAGAGAGGGATTGGCTCAGCCTTTTGGTTTTTTAAAGTATTTTTATTTTATTTTCAGTTCAAATGCTCTCCCTCCCTCCCCCCACTCATTGAGAAGACAAGAAATATGAAACTCATTATACATATGAAGTCATGCACAACATATTTCCACATTAACCATGTTCTGTGGGGGGGGAAAGCAAGAAAAAAAAAGGGGGGGAGTTTTGCCTTTCTTTGTATCCTTAGAACTTAGCACAAAGCCAGGTATATAGCAAGCACTTAATCAATGCTAGCTGGAGTCTGGAAGGGAGCGAGCTGTCACGGAAGGAATATCCCTTGTGGATATTCTGCTGTGGAACACCGCAGTGAAAGGAGATAGACAACAGGGACATGACGAGACATCAGATAGTGTTCAGGAGAGATTTATAAGATGGTGGGAAAAGAATGGTTCAGAAGGTAGGGAGATGAGCAAGTGATCTACAAAATGATGTTTCTTGTCTTTGGAAGTATAAGGAAGACATAGAAAGGAGGCTCATGGAGGTGAAGGAAGACCTGAAAGACAAACTTGCTGCATCACTTAGCTGTTGCTAAGGTGAGAGCATGTAATCAGCTATATATGCCAAACTCTCTATAAACCCGTGGGAGATTTGCTTCTCCAGTCCCCAACTCAGACCAGAGTCAAGCTGGGAAAATACTAAACCTCTCCCGCAAGGAGGTTCCAGATTAATCACGTACAACAGGTTGGGCGTTCTTAATTACCAAAAGATGGTAGATTTAAAGCTAGAAAGGACCTTTAAGGTCATGCAGTCCAGCCCATTGATTTTTTTTTTTAATTTGAGCACACCAGTGCCCAGAGAGTGAGGTAACTTCCCTAAGGTCACACAGGTATTAAGAGTCAGAGGCAGGTATCTGGTCTGCAGAGCTAGAGACCAGGTGCTCTTTCCACTGTGAAATTCATTACTTCTAACCTAATGCCTGTTATTTACTCAGTGAACAAGTGTAGCTTTTAGGGATTTATCATATGACCTTGAGAAAATCACAGAGAATGAAACAAGGGAGTGGAGGAGCTACCACAAAGGATCCCTTAAAATGGAAATGCTGGCAATCCTTGTTCCTGATGGCCCTTTTTTAAAAATTGATTTGTTTATTTACTTTTAGTATACAAGATTCAGTTCCACAATCCCTTGAGTTTCAGATTTTCTCCCCTCCCTTCTTCCCCCCCGCCCCACGGTGGCGTGCAATCAAGTATAGGATCTGCAAATACTTTCACATTGGACATTAGTCTGGT